>VZTD01005121.1:119140-186495 GCA_013397725.1 Rhagologus leucostigma | reverse complement strand
TCCTCCCGCGGCGGGCGGGACCCGGCGCTGCCCGCGCCCGCCTCGCTCGCCCCGAGCCCCCGGAGCCCACCGGCCCCGAAGGGACACGGGTGGCTCTTCCCTTCTCTTCCCCTCTCCTCTCCCCGTGCCCCCAGCCCTCCACCTCCTCCCGCGGGCGTTTGCGAAGCCAGCGAGCCGGACGGAAGCGAGGGGAGCCCGGCAAGGCGCCGAGGGGCAGGCGGCGGCTGCGTCTCCTCCCCGTGTGGGACCCCCGGGTTTGGGTTTTGCTGCTCCAGCCCGGCGTGCTGTGGCTGTGCCCTGTGTTTTGAACTCGCCCATCGGTCCCTGCTGGCCTCCGTTTCGGGGTGTTGCATGCAAATACGGAGTCACAACACTTCCCTGAACAGGTCAGGTCGGCACCTGATAAAGATTGCTCGTAAAACACCGGCCGGGGCAAATGACTTCCGTTTTCTTTGGACTTTTTTAGGGTCATTTAATAACGGGGCACTCTGGAAAATTACTGCCACCTCAATGGTCGCGTTACTCACAACGCTCTGGTGACTTGTGGTGCCTCCTGTAAGGCAGAGCTACAGTGAGAGAGGGGTTTTCTATCTGCCAAAGCTGAGCTCCACAGCAAAACAAATAAATTCCACTCATATCCCGAAACTTCAGAGTAGTGCTGGAAAAGTAAGTCGTCAAATGAAGAAATTCCACTCACTGCTAATAACAGCTCCGATTTAGCTGCAGTATTGCTGCACGCTACGCTTAACATCTCTGTATGGAGTCGGCAGATAAGGCAAAGTACACAAGTTTGGCATGCAAGTGTCTGGAGTTCGTTTATACTTCAAAATGCGTATCAAGGAATTACATCAAGCACACCAAGATCGTACCTTCAGTATTTTTCCAGGTCTGTGTGTTTATCCAGAGAGAACTATGAATCTTCAGACTTGTTAGTACAAAAACATAAGGAGTATTGTGTAAAGCAGTAGCTGAGGTTTTTCAGATGCAGCATTTTGGGGGCTATTTCTGCTCCTGCGCTCCCAAAAGGAATCAGTGAGATTCGGTCATTTTCCAGCATGGATTCAGTTGCACGAATTGGATCTCAAGTTTCATCTGAAGCAAAAGGTAAAATCATCCCAAGACACAACCAAAACACTGCACTGTCACCTTCTGTGTTTCTCTACGATGCCCACCTGTGCGGCATGTCCTTGCCTTTAATTTACAGCAATAGGTAGGCTTCAGAGCTTAGAGATGTTTTAGGTTTGAAGCAAGGTGCCTGGTCATAAGATTTCCCTGTTAAGTTTCTTTACCAGAATGGAAGGAAATGGCACTGCAAGTTGTTACTTGGCATTAGGGCCACGAGAAAAAAATCCCTCAAGGTCTGTTCTGTTCTACAAGAGAAGACGAACATTTATCTTCTTTGGAAATTCACGGGTTTTTTCTTTAAAAGTCGTTTGGCGGTTATGTTCCTGTACTGATGGTGTCTCGTTCCTCTCTCGACACATAACCTAATAACTTAAAATTCAAAACTGTATTTCTTTTGAGTTTAGAATATCCTGGAGCCCAGTTTGGATTTGTCCAAATGTCTTGCCCGGTGGCTACGGATAAGGAGAGAGATATAAAAAATATAGGCTGGTTCCTGTCAGTCTGTGGGTAGCCACTTGTAAGGTAGGACATCAATTCAGGTGTCACGAGCAGAACTGGGCAGAAGGACAGGGCAGCAGGTAACAAATGCGCTGTGCTGCGCTGCCAGGGGAGTTTAAACCTTTTACGAGGACCCGGCGTTGCTTTGTGCGCTGGGAAACAACACCAGACCTGCTGGGGGAGAGATCCAGGGCAGCTCGGATAAAATGAATGGAGCCCTGCTTAGTTACAGCCTTGAAGATCTGGGCGCAAGCCAGCAGCTCGCTGATTACCCCTGTTAGCACCTTTTCTTCTCGGAGAGGGCTGAGCTGGTCAGTGAGCAACGCATTCCCACCCTCCTTCCCCCAGTTATTCCCTCCCTCCTGGCTGGTATCTGGCTCACTAAAGGTCTTTGCAGAGCTCAAGCGTAGTAAAAGCTGCCTTTTTTTTTTGTTTGTTTGTTTTCAGCCTGGGTTAATATTCCCCGAGGTTAACTCAGCTTGCTAACAAAGGTCAGAGGAACAGGAGAGCTGGAGCGGCAGCGGTGGGGAGGGGGTCACTGCCTCCTCTTGGCAGCAGAAGCTGCCTGGTCTGTTCAGCTTGTCCTCCCTGGTCGAGGGCTGAGCTCGTGGCCCTGTTATCTCATCCGAAGCAGCTCCATGAGGGTGTGATTGTGTTTTAAATCGTGCAGAGCTGGCTTTGGCGGAGCGGGGAGCAGAGCATTCGTTTGATTAATGGATTTTAAACAAGCTCTAAAGGAGAGATCAGGGCAGGGTTTGGTTTTTCCGAGTGGTTGCATGTTTTGGGAGGAGCAGGCAGCGTCTGCTGGAAAGGGATATGCTCTTGCTGGATAGACCAGAGGTTACTGCCCAGAATTCAGGGTGTGGAGAGCTTCAACATGACCCAGCAATTGCCCCAAGCACCTTTATCGCACTTAAATATTATTAGGTTCAATGGTATTAATAGTAAAAGTTATTAATAAGTTAAATGTTTAGCAAACCACTTCCTCCTCCATATTTCTGCAGCAAAACGAATGTTTGGATGTTTTCTTTTGGTTCTTTACTGGCATGCAAGCTAACCTTTTCACAGACTGGTGCTAAGCATCTGAATAAATAAACTGATGAATAAACTGCTCTTTTTAGGTGTCTGGCACCACTTACATCGTTCGTCCTACCACGGGATACCTTTGGCTTCCTGCAGCACCTCCTCAGCCCTGTTCTGTAAGGTAGGTCTGCCCACCCATTTATAGAATCACAGAATATTCTGAGTTGGAAGAGACCCACAGGATCATCAAGTCCAACCTCAGGCCCTGCACAGACACCTCCAAAATCCCACCCTGTCCCAGGGAGCGGTGCCCAAACGCTCCTGGGAGCTCTGGCAGCCTCGGCCGTGCCCATTCCCTGGGGAGCCTGGCCAATGCCCCACCACCCTCTGGCTGAAAAACCTTTTCCTGATATCCAACCCAAACCTCCAGACTCAGCTTCACGATATTTCACTGGTCACGAGAGTGAAGAGGTTGGTACCTACCCCTCCGTTTCCCAAGACCACAATGAAGTCATTTGTCATAACTCCCTTTGTTTCTGCGGGCGCTTTGTCAACACGGTTCATTTCCCACTCAGTTAATGCCCAACTCGCCATATGCTCCCTTGTATTGTGATTTTTGCCCGTGTTTCACGTATCTAATCAAAACCCCAGGGCGGTGGGAGATAAAGTCTCCCTAAATCCAAACATCCGAGTACTTACTCCAAACAAGTCAGGGTGAGCTTGCCCTTGACGCTTTGGGATTACAGCACAAAACTTCCTTTTACCATTCCAATAGAACTACGATGAGAGCCATCTCCAGGGAATTTCGGTGCTAAAGCCCACAGCTGGGGAAAAAACCCACCAATATTCAAATAGTGGTGTCCTCTATGCATTTTTTCTTCCCTTGGTACCGTGAAAGATCTCTGTGGTTGACAGAAACTACAGTTACCCACTCACCCATAAAACTACATCAAACCTGGGAACATAATTAGTCATTTAATAACTAAGCTTAAACTAAATGTATGTTGACTTTGGAAGTACATTTGCATCTGGCTGGTATTACCATGAATACACACGCACATAAATTCACCTGCTGCAGGTACGTTTGAAAATCAAGATAAATGGGCAGACATCTTCAAATATAATCTTTTTTTTTTTTAATTCCAGCTGTTGAATGAATCAGAAGGTGATCCTTTGTTAGGGTATTAATTAAATGTGCTGAAAACACACAATGCTTTAAACCACTTACCCTGTTATCTGGGAAGCAGGAGAGGGTCTCATGGGCCTGCAGATTAGAAAGGTGTGTCCTGGTGAACATTCTCACTTCTTTCCCAGCCCTTCAGGAAATATTTTAAGACCCCCACAGATGGAAACCCATAAAATTACCCAGACTCTTCTTAGTTCTCTTTTTTTTTCCCCTTTTTCCTCCCAATTCAGTTTTCTGGTATAGAGGCAAAGTCTCAGAGTTGCGAAATTAAATTCTTTGCTGTCTCCCAGAGGGAAGACGGGAATAATAAACGACCTCCACTTTAGTTCAGGTGCATGTTGTTTCAGTGGGTTTCTCCTCTGTTATTGTATAACAAGAGAGAATAAAAATTCAAATACTTGCTCTTTGTTGGATTTTTCTGGGTGTATCATGCAAATACAGCTGCATTTTCCCATATCAGAAGAGAATTTGACCTCCAAATTTGACCTCCTATCGACATGAAAATAATCCTACTCTTGTGGCACAGAAAGTGAATGACAATTTTCATTTATTGTATGATTTTTTCCTGATACTTGGGACTTTTTTTTTCCTCACTGATCTGGTAGTTCAGCTTTGTCTTGCACTTGTAGCACAAAGCAGCCATAAATACAAACTGCTCAGTCAATTAAGCCAGGTTTTTAGTTACTCATACGCCAGCCTGGTCTGAAGCAACTACAGTGCATTGGTAAATTTGAGTTTCGATGCAGAATGATCTCACTATTCTCACAAAAATAAATGACAAAAACGCATTTTAACTTAACATTTTAAAATTTTGTATTTGCAAAAGAAAAATTACTCAGTTCTTATGTGATTGGCTTTAAACAAACACGGAAAGAACTGTGTTTCAATACCACTTAGAATCAAATACATTTAGTCTTCCTGATGCATACAGAAAAATACTGATTGGTAAAATAAAAAGAAACAAATCACAATAAATCTTAAAATAAGATATTTTTTTTCTGATTTAGAAACCAAAAATTATGTTTTGGATGTAATCTTGGACAAAATTAACATTGATTTAATGGAGCCAGGTTTTCTCAACTGATCATTTAATTGTAATGAGTTTTTAAAATGCTGACTGTTAACCATGCCATGTCATTAAAAAAAAACCAACTTATTTTCTATACCTCCAGGAAGACCAATGTTTTTCATTTATTCGGTAATAATTCTATGCTAGATAGATTAAAAAAAATGAACAAGACCCTTTGAACAGCTGAATTTTCTGAATACCTGCATGAGATAACCAGAGATAAACCCTATCCGAAAAGAATTGCCTTTTGTTTGTCTGAATAATAAAGACAGGGTTTTTTTTTTCGCTTTACATACTAGTTCAGCTCCAAATTTGCTGTATAACTTCAGTGAACTTGTTTCCATCTGCCTGCACTTCCTGCTCTGCAAAAGGAAATTAATGGTATGTAATATCAGGAGAACAGCTATATTCACATTTAACCAAATATTTGTAAAAGTGCTCAGAGACTTGTTGATTGACCTGTTATGAAAGGGTAACAATAAAGGATCCTCTTTATATTTACCCGCAGCTAGACAAGCTTTTATGGCCTGTTCCTGCACCAGGTATAAAAGTACTTGATTTTTATCAACAATTGGACATTGTTTTAATTCCGTGATAAATGGAGCAGATGAAGTCAGAAAACTGTAAATCACTGATTGGTCACCAACAAAACACTGATCCAGTTCATTGGATCAGACAGGTTGTAAAGGAGGAAAAATGCAGCTCAGTTTCATCTGTTTGTATTCTTCAGCAAGCCAGAAGTTCACCTGGGAAAAAATATATTTAATTGTGATTTTGAGAAAGCGCTGTTTGCATATGCAGTTTTCAGGGAGCTGTGCTTTCCATGGAAGCAGCAGAATGTGTTGTCCATAACTTTTGACAAGACAACTTTGTTTGTGACTAAGGCAGGATTTTACACTTTGATTCCAACATGTTCAATTATTGTACTTTACCTTTCTTTTTAATTTTAACTGAAGTGGCTCAGCGAAACACTATTTGCACTGTGAATATAATTTCAAGTGGAGGAAGAACGATGATTTCTGAAATTATTTCTGAATCACAGTCACCGCTCTTCCATGCCTTGGTATAAAAATGATTAACCTGTAGCAGGATGTCACACACTCGGCACTCTTTCTGCATTTTCCTCGTTAATGACTAAAATATGTCTTACTTCATCAGTCTTAATTTAGGTCTGACTGTCTCTTTATTCTGGTTCAGTGGCTGCCTTAATTCCTCAAGAAAGAATTTGTTTGCTTGCCTGCTGCCTATGTAAAGAAGCCTTGTGTTTGAAAGCACAAATAAAGCCAAAATACTTCTTATCTTTAGAGAAGGTGGCACAAGAAAACAGATCCTTTCTGGTCAACAACAAGAGCTGTGGCATTACAGTTTTCTTCTAAGAGGTGAAAGATTGATGCTTTAATTCAGCCTTTACCTAATTGCCAACACTTCGTAATTAAGCAAGTAAATTTTCTAAAAGGAAGTTCCTGGGCTGCGTTAACCAATTTGATCACCAAATTTTTTCTTCGGAGTTCTATGTCTCTTTTGTGATCAAAACCCAACCGCACTGAAAGATACCAAAGCTCCACAGGAAGCTAAAAGAAGTTAGCTGGAAGTGTTTGTTTCCTCTGGGATTGATTGGACATTGGTCATCAGACTCCTGTACAAGCGCCTGGTGAGTCATTTTCAGAAGGTAATTTGAACTCATCCTGGGAAAGGAGTACAAGCTGGCTGATACCAGTTCCTGCTGGTGATGGACCTGTTTTCTTAAATATTTCTGTGTGGACAACAGCAACAGTCCCCATAAATACCAGCTGGGGCTGGCATCTGCGCTGCTGCTGTACATAAAACTGCTCAAAGCGCAGGTGCAATAAAAACCCGCTTGACACCACTGCATGGGCGCTCTAGAAAATGGCTAAGAAATGAGTATTTCCCTAAATACCCGAAGCTGACAAAGCCTGTGCTTTAGATCTTAGCATTATACCACTATCACTAACTGGTCAGGTCGGTCTTTGCGAAATACTGATTATCTTGCTGTCTGTGTGGGCAGGTTTTTAAGGAAAAAATAAAGAATGGATGGCATAAAGGGAAGTCAGGTAACTGAAGCTGATCAACTGATAGCTAATGTTATGAAATGTGTCTGTAGTCAGGGGTTTATTTTATTTTATTTTATCGCTTTTTTTTTGCTGGCTTTTTTTTTTGCTGCTACATGCTGCCTAACAGACAACGAGTATGAAAACAACTGGGTTGTATTTGTTTTGGAGCAGTTTTATTTCCATTCCCTGTCTTATTTTTTAAAGCCTACTTCTAAATCATCCTCCCCTATCTGATTTTGAGGAAAGCACATTGTAAATATTTTATGGTTTGGGGTTTTTTTTTAAAATTTTCCTTTATTTTGCCCCTTTATTTATGGATCTTGTTTTGTAATTTCTACTCCTGTGTACAGTGGCAACTGTTAATATTAACTATACAGTAATGAAATTGTTACCGTGTTTTATATTCTCTCCTCCTCAAGACAAAACAATCCTCTGCCCCTGTTCCCTGTGAATTTAGTTCTAGTGAACTACTCCAGCCGGATAAAGAGGGTTTCCACACCTTTGAACACAGCTGCAAGGTGCCTGTTGTACGAAAACAAGGAGTTCACCTCTTCTTGAACTGGCTGAAATGGCAGAGAGAGTTTATAACTTCGGATTCCTGCTCAGGAGTGAGGCAAGAGCTCGGTGCTTGCGTGTCCTGCCCCTTCCTGAGCTCTCCAGGCCCATCCCCAAAGGAGACTGGCTTATCAGGAGTGCCAGTGCTGAGGCTGGGAGGGTCAGCTGGTAAACACATGAAGTTCAGACCGTGGAAAATAATAACTCCCAGGGTGTGGCTCGGGCAGCCTGATAATCCCTCAAAGAGCAGCAGGACGGCCAAGGTGGACACCTCACCACTGTGCATGTCAGAGATGCTGGCAGCATTTGGGTGGGCTTTAATGTATTTTTCCCACAGCTTATAAATAACAAAATAACCCTCTTGTTTAAAGTTATGCTATAAGGTTTGTGTATCTTGATACCAGTCAGATTTGCTGGAAAAGCCTAGTCAATACACAGTCTTTTAATACTGGACTACACTTAAAGTAAGGACTGTGGGATTCCACACGGAAAATACGTTTTTCAGGGTATCCTTGCAGAGATCAGAGCTGGGACTCGGAGAGGAGGTTACCCTTTAGGTGCTGGGAACTGTCAGAAGACCTTAAGGCAAAGAATTCACAAAATAGCCAGATTCAGCATCCCACTACATACCCCAGAAAGGCAGGTTTGGAACTAACAATTCAGGAGAGTGCCTGTACTTGAGCCCTTGCTTGATCCCTGTCTGAGAAGACTTGGAATTTTTGTCTTAGATATGCTAATAGTGACAAATTACCCCAGATGCTCACGAGTCATTTCATCACCACAAGCTGATTGACCTTCAAACACTCAGAATTAGTCACTTACAAAAGGACTTAAAGGAGGCCACTGGATCTCCTGCATCCTGTACACCCAGAGTAGGTAAATTTTGTGCAATCCGGATGCAACAAATCCGCACTAATCCAAAAACTGTAGCAGCGTGTGACTGCAGCCTTGACTCTTAGGAAGGTGGGAGATCAGGCTGTTTGTCAGGCTCTGAACGGGGCAAGAACAGCAGGTTTTGACTGTGGTGAGACTTCACCCATTTGCATGTGAACAGGGAAGCCTGATGCCGGTGTTTCTGCATGGAGGCTCATCGCCGTCATCCTCAGAGGGCCCCCAGAAGGAGCAGCAATAATCCTTTAACAGCTTCTTCAGGTGCTCCCTTCTGCAGGAGAAAAGTCGGCTAGCAGGAATTACTTCAGCCAGCCGAGCTTAGCCTGCTTGTCTTGTGAGAGAGGGACAATCCTCTTGTCCTGGGGACATCCAGTGACCCAGTGCAGAAGGTGAGCAGCCCTGTGAAACAGCCCTGAAACTGGGTGTCTGTTTTGTAGATGCCGTTGTGCACAAAATACACCCCAAACTAAAACTAAAAAGCGAAAGGCAAGTGGCCTGTCACCGCTCTTGTGGGGTCACACCCATAACACCCGTATCTTTTTCAGAGAGATGTCCCAATTGCTCTCCCAGCACCTGAATAAAAGGAAATGAACATAAGAAGAGGAGGCTAAGAAGAAAAACTCCGTGTCTCTCTCAGAGGTGCCTGAAAGATTGAGTCTCCCTTAACAGCAGGAGCTTAGGCATTTGCTTGGACACAGATTGGTTTACAACCTGCAAGAAGGTGATTTTTTGGTGTGGCTTTCAGAAAAAGGGTTGCTGTGATACACGGAGAAGCATCTTGGTCAGCTTCAGAGAAAAGTGGTTACAGAGCATGGAACTGCAGGGCCTCAGAGCAGAGGAGCAGCTGTGCAAGACGTGGGTTTTTAGGGACGAAGAAAGGAAGTCGAGGCACCCTGATTTCGCTCCGATGCTTTTGAGGTTCTCTCTTGTTTTATTCTTTCTGGTCAAGTGTCCCCAAGAACACTGATGCTTTTTTTAGGTTACGCTCTCCAGGCTGTCTGGAGCTACCTCCTAAACGTGGGCATCCCTTTCAGTCCCTGCGAGGAACAATGTTCCAGCGAGGGCTTGAAGTGCACTTTTGGTTAAGCGTAACACTCCAGTCCTCACAGCACACACTGTTCCCAGGCCACTATTTCTGTCCCCTGGGAGCAGAGCAGTTGCAAATTACCTTCCATTGAGACTATTGTCTAGTGGGGTTATGGATCAGAAGCTTGATTTTCCCTCCTGGGTTTCACATGGAACACACAAAAGCCTCCTGGCTGAGCCACCCGGGGTGACTGGCTGCCACCCACAAGTTCTGGGTCAGCAGGGTGTTTTGACTGAGCTGTGAAATACATGCTGGAAGGAGTTTGAGGGGCACAGTGTATGGCAGTGGCACTACTGCTGCAAATCGTGCTAGGAAATGGCACAGGCTTCGATGGGATTCCCCGCCAGGAGCGTTTGTCGTTAACAACAACAGACCTGCAATAGAAGTCTCCACCAAAGGGGATTCAGGTATGTTTGAAGGCTGGTGGGTAGGCCTGGCAGATCTGTAAAAAGCCTGCTTTAGCCAATGGAAGTGTTAGGGAAGAGCTTAGAGTCAGGTGGATGTTAAACCTGAAATCAAGAGCTTTCCCCTACCCTCTCATGGTCCACGCAGGCTTGTGTCAGCCCGAGGGTGTGTGTGTGTGAGTCAGCCCAGGCAGGCAGCCAGGACAACCACAAATAACCACAAATTCACGACTAAAACAGAAATAATAAATTAATTTCCATTACCTCTCTAACCAGGGGACCCCCAAAGCAGAGGCACAGGAGAGGAGACACAGACATTGTTAAATTCAGCCCATGCCAAGGGATCTCTGGCCTGCTGTTTACACAGGCTTATCAAGGGTTATTCCCAGCTCCAAGGTCACTTGGGCTGATTTACAACCCTCCTCCAGTCTTCTGCTTTTTAACCCATTCCTCCCAGCGTAAAAGAACTCTGCCAAATATCTGATGTGTCCTATTGAAACCTTGCCTGGAAAAAGAAAATAGACGAGCTATTCAGGACTATAAATCCACGCCAAATCAAGAAGGAGCTGGTTCTCCTTCCTGGTGCACACAGAGCACTCACTGTACTTATTCGAAACCTTCGCCAGTGGTGTTTTTATAACTGCACTCAGGAAAGCTCTGAGACAGACTATAAACCCCCTGAGGCTTTTTGAGAAGTATTTCCAGAAATTAAGAGCTGTGTTCAGTCTAAGAACGAGCATGGAGCTGGCATCCTCATTCATCCTTGGGCTTGCTTTCCCATGTTCTTCAGGAATGTCAACACCTTGTGCCAGTTTGACATTTACTCAGGCCTGACTTAAGAAGTTACTGAAATGCCTGGGAAAGCTCAGGTACATTATGATCCTTGTTTTAATTAAGAGGTTGCCTGAAACTCTTCTCCTCACAGGTGGTGTTCAGCATGTAGAGACCCACAGCTAAGTCTGAGATCTCCTGAAGGGAATTCTCAAGCACAAGCTGTTTTTTTTCAAGGAGTTGTCTGATTTAAAGCCCAGATCCTCAGGATAAAGAGGCAAGTAAATTCCTCTTTTCCCCATGGACATTTACGGACGGTCCATCTCATGTTGTGCTGCCTTTCACAGCTGCAGTGATCAGGCTCCATGGAACATATCTGTACAAAAAATAAAAATAGATTTCAGGATCTTGGAGGGAAAAATTAAAAGAAATGTTTTTTTTCAGGGAAGAGCCCTGCTGACTCTGACACTTCCTGTATCATATGTGCCCTCTGTTTAGTTTTGTCCCGGACCATCTGACCTCAAAGCAACCATACGAGGGTGAAATTAGGACCTCAGAGCAAAATACAAGAGTGAAATTAGGGAACAGACTCCTGCAGGATGGTTTGAGAGATGGAAGACATAAAGAGTTGACTACAAACAAATCTTCCACGTTTTCCAGGGACTGATTGATGGACAGATACACTCCTGGGGAGGCAACCTGGCTCTATCAGCATCAAAGGGGCAGGCAGCTGGAACAGGCTTTTCATACCAGAAGCGCAGCAACTAAGAAAAAAATGGGATGAAAAACATTTAATGGGGTATTGCATAAAACAGTCTGCCACAAGATGACTTGAAAGACTTGTTTCAGTAAAGCTACTTGAGAAACAAACGGAAAGACGGTTATTTTGTGTCCCATGATAGACTTTTTCCTTGGTTTTGGCTGGGGTTTTTTGGTTGGTTTTTGGGGTTTTGGTTTTTTATGTGGATTAGTGAGTTTAAAGCTAATGTGAGCTCTTTTGTGCATGTCTCTTATCGATTCTGCTAAACATAAGGTTGCAGGACACCCTCTTGCATAGGTTTTCCTCAGACAATTTTGTCTGGAGTTTGATATGCCAGGACAAGGTGTACCACTGGTGACTGCATCACTTTGGTTCTTTGGGGTTTTCAGTGTCGTGCATCCCATAGAAAGGAGCTGTTTTGGTCATGTTAACAGAGGCTGAGATGTGCTGGCAGGAGCTGCCTGGATGTGGACACGAGCTACTTGCTGACCTGGACGCCTCCCTCATTTCTGTGTGTGCCTGTGTGACCCACATCCACCTTTTGCTTTTCCAGCACAACCAACAGAGAACTGTCCAGTTTCCTCCTCTTTTGACCCAACTATTTCTCTTCCTGACATGTCTTCCTGATCTTAAATTTACAAGACCATTGCTTCATTCTGGCCCCTCTAAAAATGTAATTCCATAGTGAAACCCCACCTATCAACACAAAAGAAAGAGGAAACTTTGTCTCTGAGTGTGATGTCAAAATGAGGGAGGGTTTCAAAACCCTCTTCGCTTGCATTTTGTTCTGAACTTCTGCCAAGTCCATTTTTGTCATTATGTAACAGTATTTTGATATTAAATCTTAGAGATTATTCATATGATCAGCTGTATAACTGCAGTGAGCACTCAGCTTCTCATCAACTGTGCTGAAACGACAGCAATTAATGCATTGAAAATAAATGGCAGCAGCCAGCTCCTTTGAAATCCAGTTTATTTCTTCATAAGGGACCCCATTTTTAAAGGAATACAGTCATCCTTATCAGCAAAGGCTGACCTTACATAGCTCAGTGAGGACAAGCATGCATAGTTTATAACTGACCCTTTCCTCCTGCAGTTAATCTGGTGGAACATCTTGCCTAAAAGCACAAGTTTAGGATTGCAAAGGCGCATTTTTGCCCTTGATTGCAACACAGGTGAAGTACAGTTAATACCTGCAATGTGGCCCGGGCGGTTGGCTTTGAGAACCGAAATTTCTGGGGGCACATGCAGGCCCCTTGCTGAGGCTGCTGCCCTCGAGGGGCTCCGAGACTGGGACAGCTCTTCAGTGCTGGGTGGGGAATGCAGGGGGCAATCAAGTGAGCCTGCTGAGACCTCTGCTTTCCAGCCCCAGGAATTTTGTCACGGCGTAGATAAGGTCCCAGACATTCCTCTGACTGGAACTGGGAGACCTTCCTGGCGTGGTGGGATCTTACTGGCACGGGTTATGTGGAGCTTGGGATAAGTGCTGTGCTCGAGACTGGTGGACGCTGCCTTGCAGGTCTCGAACATACGCAAAAATCCAAGGTGCTCAGAACAAAATCCCTGTTAAAGACGCAGCGAATCACTGCTAAAATGTTCATGAGGCTTCTGGATGTGGCGCTTCAGGACATGGTTTAGGGGTGATTATGGGGTTGATGGTAGGACTGGATGGTCTTGAAAGTGCCTTCCAACCTCGATGGTTCTGTGATTCGGTGATTCTGTGAATGCCCCATCCCAGGTGCAGCGCTTGGCCTTGTTGAACCTCATGAGGTTCTTGTGGTCCCACTGCCCAAACTCATCCAGACCCCACTGGGATGGCAGTGGGGCTGCAATATCTCACTGGTATCTCCCAGCCTTGATGATCCTGCGACTCTGTGACTAATGGGGCAGAAACAGCTTAATTAAAGACGTAACAAAAAAATATCAGGCTACTTATAAGATTTAAGTACTCTCAGAAAAGTGTCTCAAGTGCTACGAGGTGAAACATAATTTGTGAAGTTAAGAGCTTCACTTTCATTTATCTTTTCCCTCCTCCCCTTTGTCTTCTGGTCAAAATCCTTAAGACTGATTCAGGTCTCAGAAGATGGACTTCAGAAAGTCAAATTTAATTCAAAACTCAATCAGATAATTGTGAAATGTAATCTTTTTAATATCATTTAGTTCATTCCTAAATTCTGAAATAAAGTTCATGGGATCTTCTCCATTTTTTCTCACTAAAATTTATTTCTTGCTTGTTTTACTCACCAGTACTAAGATTTACCTAAGATGCAAAAGGTTTTAAAAACCGAAACCGGGAAGCTATTAAAAAAAATTTAAGTCAGTTGTTTTACTGAATATGAAAAAGTGCTGAGAGAGGACAAAATACTTGCATATTGGAATCCTAGATAGATACATAAGTAGACACATAGACAGATCCAGGTTTCTGAAGGAAAAAAAGTATGTGGGTTTAGTGTAAAAGTTTCTGCTATTCTAATTGCCCAATACTATTTAGTGAAAGGGCTTTCCTGCATAAAGGTGAAGAAAAATATACTTAATATATTCAATACCAGAAAGAAAATTGAAAGGATGAAAGTATGTGGGTTTGCCTCCACCTAACTCCTGATGGCAAATAAAAATTAATGATCAAAATGACAGCAAGAGGTGTGAACTTTCTCGTCCATTATTCAGTTTTTCTTTTGTTGTTGTGTACACTACTTACGGTTCTTTGAAAATGAAGCTGTATGCTTGAAGTACAGTGCCTATTACCCCTCCTGTTATTGTAGATCCTTTGTTTGACCTTAAGTCCTTCAATTATCAAGCAATAGTTTTCATAAGATTAATACGTTTATGTTTCAAATGCATGTGCATGCTGTTGCATGAGTAAACTGAATGAATCACAAGCATCAGAATAATAACTGTAGGCCGTAGTGAAAGGAGAGATTTTGCTTTATTTTATGGGTGTGTGTGAGAGAACAGTGAAGAGAGATCTTGGGAGGAGGAGGTTGGACTTTATCTTCCTGCTTCCCCCAAAATGTGTACTCAGTGATGTGTTCAGAAACTCTCTAGAATTATAAGGCCAAAATGCAAAGGTTACACGAGTAACTATACTGAAGAATAATAATTATATAGTAAGAACACAGCTGGTAAAGACTTATCAGACTGAATAGCACCACAAGCTTTCAAAAATTTGTATGTATTAGTACTGATGTATGCAGTTAAATGCAGTAAATTCATATTGTTGTAAACCAGATGAAATGAGCCCCAGGGGTAGACAATTAAAGGCAATGCAATTATACAAGGATTTATTTGGAGCAAAACACTGAGGGGAGAGGTGATATTAGGAGGCTTAGAGAAAATAAAGACATGAGCTAAAAATAATAGAATTAAATTAAGATGGGAGGTAATCAGAAATGGAAAAAAATCAGAAAAGTTTACTTCTACTGGAACTTGGGATGAAAAGCATCTGTTGACTCTATTAATCATTTTGGGATGATTGTGTAAAATAGTTTACAGCTCTAATTGTTAGTATGGTGATCTCAAACCAAAGAGATACCAAGAAAAAAAGGGAGTACACAGGAGAAAGCAGGAACAGTGGTGGTGCATGCAGAGATGTGGCTGGGAAAACCAGAGCTCAGCTGGAGTTGAATCTGGAAAAGGACGTAAAGGACCACAAGAACTCTTCCTTTAAGTACATTTTGCAGTGAAATGAAGGCTAAGGAAGATGTTGGCCTGGGGCTGGGGACCCCGTGCCTAATAAAAGATAGGCTGAGGTGCCATTTTCTGCCTGGCTTATCACTGCTCAGGTCGGTCCTCTGGCCCTTCAGGTGTCTGAGCCTCTTAGCAGAGCCTGTGGAAGCAAAACCATACCCAGAGAACACAGAGCTAATGAGAGCTTGGGCTAACTAGCCATAGACAAGCCCACGAGAGGCATCTAGGGAGCTGGGGAAGTGGCCTCTGTCACTGCAAGGCCACTCTCTCTCATCCATCACAGTGAGGCTCCTGACGACTGAAAAAAGCCAAATGAAACACCCAGCCTCGGGAAGGGCAAGGAGGATCAGGGAGTCAGGGGATGGTCAGCCCCAGCTCGGTCCCTGGGGATGTCACACAACAAATCCTCTTAAGAAGCCATTTCCAGACACAGGAAGGACAAGAAGTTGATTTGGAAGAGCCGAGATGGATTTACTGAGGGGTAATTGTGCTCTTCCAACCTGAACACTTTCAGTGAGGGCATGACGAGCTCTGTGTACGCAGGGAGAGAAGTGGATGTCGTATTCCTAAACTCCAGCAAGGCCTTTCACGGTGTTTCCTTCAATATCTTTATTGCCAAACGAGTGAGATACGGACTGAATAAATGGATGATAAGGTGGCTGGAAAACTGGCTGGACTGCTGGGCTCAGAGCATTGTTTGTACTCCGGCAGTGATCCAAAGTCCAGCAGTGACCAGTTACCAGCAGCGTGCCTGGGGGATCAATACTCGCACCACGAGTGGTTTATGCCTTTGTTAATGACCAAGACAACAGGACAGAGAGCAAAAAAAGTTCCCACTGTGGAAGCAGTCGATGCACTGCTATTTAGAAGGACCACGACAAGTGGGCCAGCACTAGTGAGGCCACATCTCGAGTGCTGTGTCCAGTTTGGGGCTCCCAGTACAAGATATGGACTTTCAGGAGAAAGTCCAGCACAGAGCCACCAAAATGGTCAGTGGGATGGAGCACAGGATGTACAAGAAGAGTCAGGGTGAGCTGGGACTGTTCAAACTGCAGAAGAGAATTTAAATTCCCAGCACAAGGGAATTTATTGCTGTTTGGGCCTAGCTCACAGGAGGTTGCAGGAGATGGAGCCAGGCTCTTCTCAGAAGGGAAGGGTGACAGGACAAGAGGCAATGGGCACGGGTTGAAACACTGGAATCTCTGAGTAGATACCAGGAAAAAGAAATATCAGCATGAGTCTGGTCCAGCTGGGGCCCGGAGAGGTTGCGGGGTGGAGATACTGAAAACTCAGTTGCACAAGCCCTGGGCAGCTGGAGCTGACTGACCCTCCCATGAGCATAACACTCAGTGACCTGCCTTTCACAGAATCACAGAACATTCTGAGTTGCAAGGGACCCACAAGGTTCATCAAGTCCAACTCCTGGCCCTGCACAGAACAACCCAAGAATTAATGGAGTCAAGTGAGCACAAATTTGAAGACAAGAGAAGAGAGTACCAAAGGCCTGGAGAGGAGCGCTTTGCAGAACTTGGTGCAAGGACATATCTGCGAAATGTAATAGGAGGAAAACCTAGCCTGAGTTTCAGTGAGACTAGCAAATCTTTCTCCGTGTTTCCTTTGTCTATTATTTTTTTAGGACCCAAGCAGATCTTGTTTTAGCATATAATCTCTCCAAACCTTTTCTTTCTGATCAGTTTTCTGTCCAAATTAATTTAGTTAAGAAGGCAAAGCACCTAGCAGCCTGGTTTAGGCACAAAGTTAAACAAAAACATCATTATAATAAAATAATTTTGCATATTATCTTACACATTCAATATAGTAATTTTGTTCCCAGGCTGTTGTTAGAGCATGTGATTTCACCATCAGCCATGAGGAAGGGAACATGTTTTTCATATCTGTCTGGTTGCCTGAGGAATTACCATAACATGATAAAGGATATTAACAGTTAAACATAAAACTGAGTTGAAGGTGCCCTTTTATGCCTCGTCATATGAATAAATCAAAAGTTTGAACAGTAACATTTCCGTTGGGCTGGTTTGCTACTGAAGGGCTTTTCTTTTATAATCTTATAATTAGTACTCGCACAACAGCTCTGTTCCTCTCTGGCATGCTGCCAGTCAACTGTGCCCATCGTGTGCTGGGTTTTGGGGCAGTTCAAGTTACAGGGAACAAATTTAATGCACCTTTCAAACAAAGTGAAGTCGTTGCTGGGAGGTGATGTGTGCAAATGAACTGTACAAATATCAGTGGAAAACATGGGGTTGTGTGTTTGGAGACACCTCTAGGAGTGGGTGTGAGTGCCAAGGTACTCCCACGTATAAGGTATGGCCTGAGCTTCCTCTTCTCCTCACTGCTTGTCTTCGTTTTCACAGGAAATCAGGATGGAAGGTGGCTACAGCTGGAATCTTCTGGATTCTGCAGGAGTCTGAAGGAAGGAAACACGGGATATGAGGATAAAGATGTCCTAAGGAAGGTCACTGCTAAGAGAATGAGCACTCTTTATACCTGTGGAGTCACCACCATCCTGGCATAGGGAAGATCCACAAGTTCAAGTTACAGCCACAAATCACATGGCAGATGGGCTGAAGTCTCCATCCCTGTCCTTGTCCCAGCTAGCATTTCCCACCTCACTGACTTTCTGGATCAGATTGTCTGCAAAAATTCAGGCTGGCCCAGGAAGAAGGTGCTGGGATGTGGACACTGAAAGGTTTTAGCAGAGGAATTTTTCAGCTTTCTGCTGCATTCTGTGAGAACTTTATGTTTCTCACAGGAACTATGAAAAATACTGTTAAGGGTTTTTGTAAACTATTTCTCTGTCTTTACACCTGCTGCTTTTACCAAAGGATTGTTATGATATTTTGAGAAAAATATTTTGAAATGGGTGTTGTGTGGACTGACCGATCAGCCTGATGGGTGGTTGGTCAGAGGTCCAATAATTTTCTGCCATTCAAGCAAACATTAAGCGAACTAACATATAAAAACCCATCTGTATATTAATAAACAATTCCTTTCTCCTGAATTCTGGATGCCTCATTAATCTCCGCCCCGGTTACAACAGCGACACTGGGATGCGTGGAACTGGCAGGGGACCTCTGCACTTCCTCATGAGCAAGAGCTCCAGGTCACACAGCAAAGAGCTACAGAGGTATAGACAGCAGCTGATGGGGGGCCTGGAGGGGCTTCAGTGGTGCTAAAAATGTGGATTTGAGTTTGGTTCCACAAGGCTTGATCTCATTCTTATTTGGTTTCCTTCTCTCGGCTGTTAAATGGGGAGCAGACAGTAGTTGCCTGCCTGGCTTTGTGAGGATAAGTGCAATAAACACAGGATCCAGACACCAAGGCGTGAAAGTTAGATTATCTTTTATACAAATAAGGAACTGCTAGGCCTGCTAGCAAAAAAAAAAAAAAAAAAAAAAAAAAATAAAAAGAAGAAAAAAAGATAAAGACTGAAGAAATTTGGCTACACTTGGCCTGACACCATGTGTGTTACACTCAGCAGTGCTGCAGTGTTTGCATCTCTCCAGCGTGGCCGGTGTGCCAACAAGCAGTTATTGATCAGCAGGACTTATGTCAGCACCTCTCGTCCAGAAATGCTGTCCAGGCAGTGTTCTCTCTCCAGAGGACGGGAAATCCATCAAGTGTTGCTTTCCCCCGTATTTTAATCTAAATCTATGCGTGGGAGAATGGGTAAAAAAAAAACTTGGAGATAGCTTGCTAAATTTTATCACGTGCATTTGGACTGTGGGCACCAGGGTTTTTTTGGAGCTCCTCCATTTTTCTTCCTTTCCTTCTGTGTTGCTCAATCTTCTGGTCACAACTGGGAGAACAAGTAGCATAGTTTATAATCCCTGAAGCATGAGTAAAACATGTTATCTTAAACTGCAGGCTAGCTATAAAAATAGCTGCAAATACTAACTATAAATATATAATAACATAGAAATATTAGGCGAAGAATAAAGCTAAAAACTCTTTTCAAAATGCCATTCATTTTCTCATTTCTGCCCAGCTCTGCGTGGAGCCATATCCATGCCCTTTGGAGGATAACTGTGTTTGGGCCCATGTTTTCCCTCTTTTTGTGACTCTGGAGAGCTGCTGGATTCTCCCCTTAGTTAATGGTTAATGGAATTTTAGTTGAGGTGATAAATCCTGCTTCCTGCTTCAACGTGCACAGCCCCTTTCCTCTCCCTCCCAAAGGAGGGTTAACTGGGGATTTACATTTCTCCACCTCCTCCCCTGCCTCCACGCTGCTGCCCTTTGCATCCCCATCGGGGATTGCTCCAGATCTGAACAAAGGGAAGGGTCTTCAGCCAGAAGAATGAGGGTGGGATGTGTATAAATAAAAACACATCAGCTCGTGGTGTTTCTGTTGCTGGTTTTGTGTTTTCATTCTGGCTCAGCATTGGTTTAGTTTGTCTGGCGTTTTCAGGGAATGGGACTGGGTTTTAGGAAGGAGAATCTCACCTTTGAACTCAGCAAGGGTGAGATCTGCATGGCAAACCTCATGACTGGGGAACAGGTTGTTTTTCAGAGGACATTGACAGACAGACAGAATGACAGAAGTAGGACGTGATTCCAGATACAGATGCCTGAATGACCTGTAGGTGACTTCATGTGAGCTAAACTTCTACATCAGGATAAGCTGAATTGCCCTCCCAGTACTGCACGTTGTACAGCAGAATCTTAGCCAATAAAAGTAGTTTAGGACACCTGCATGTGGGACTAATTCCCCTTTTTACTGTTCTACCCTAAAACGAGTCAGGCTTTTGAAACAATTTTTGGATGCTATACTTTTTTTATTTTCTTCTTTTTTTAAGATTAATATCCTACTTTAGGGTACAGGAAGAGATACAGCACTGCTTTATTGTGACAATTTCATATTTACATTATTTTTAACCATTTATTTGATTACATTTCCGTAGGGAATCCAGTGAAATATTTTAATCTTGCTAAATCTACTGCTGCAGAGTGGGAGTAAAAACTTGTTTGGACAGCCACGCTCCAAGAACATGCGGTCACTGTCAAAACAGTGGCAGATTCTGTAGAAAAGACTTCTAGGTCTGCAGGAGGTCAAAAGTGGGGCATCAGTCAGCAATGCCATGGTTTTGTGAAAATAAAATAAACACAGCCCGGAAATATAAACAAGATCATTGACTGCAAATGGGGGAAGGAATCTTTCCCCCCTGTTCCATCGCTGGTCAGGCTGGAGTTTTGTATTCAGGAACTGACTGAGCACAATTCAAGAAAGCCCCAAGGAGAGTGGTGGGAAAGATCAGGAGCGAAAACTCCCTCTCAGGACTTCCAGGAAAATGCTGTAGTCTTGTTTAGCTTAAAGCAGTTGGAGCCAAAGACGAGTGCAAATTCTGGTAATTCTTCATGTGCATAGAAGGTGTAGTAGTTTCTGCATCATTTTTGGATTTTGCATCCAAAACACGTTCATTTTTACTCCTTTGATGTACCTACTCTGGACACAATCTGCAGACCAAACAGAATTCAATCAATAATTCTGCTTTTGAAAGCACACAAACTGCATAAATGTTTATAAATCCCAAATCATGTCACTGTGCAGGTGAACAGTGGTCAGGGCTCCACTCCCTGAGCTATAGAGTTGTTCCCTGGCAACTGCCAAGGTGCTGGACAGCCTTTGGAGGCAGGCCACCATCTCATGAATGATGGAGAAGTTATCTCAAATTGATATTTCATGGAGAAGATATTGTTAATAGATTGCCTATACGTAGTTTGCAGATACAACTTTCTGCCTGTGAGTAAACTGTTAAGTAAAAATTCTTTTGATTAACAACCACATTGTTATTTCATTTCTTATTTGCGCTAGTATTAATCCTATCTATTTTATATTTAAAGTATTTTAATTCCAGCATTTGGTAGCTGCTGTCACAGAAGAAAAAAACATGCTGAGATGAAGTTTAACATTAAAATAAACTGATCAAGCAACTGCTGAAAACTCAAGCACTGGTTGCTTCCCTGGCTTGGAACTGAATTTGGAAGCAGAGGTCTGGGCATAGAGGCAAGAGAGAGAAAGGGAAAGAAAGAGATTTTGCTCAATTACTGAATTAAATTCATGTCTGTGGAGACTGTGATTAGGGCCTTCTGGTAAAGCCCAGCCTATAACCTCAGCCTAAACACCAAATCATCCATGCCACCCTCATGGATGGACCCTGCTAATCCAACTTGTCGTCCATTGCAGAATTGCTAGATGAGTTTTACCATTCTCCTTAGTTTGTATTCCAGTTACACATTACTTTTGAGGGCACTTCTCAGTATTTTTTAGTTCCTTACTTGTAGAATAAGCCACTTGAGAACTAGACTGGCAAAATTAAATATCCTTAGCCTGATTTAACCCTGTGAATACGAATATTCCCCGTGAAATTAGCTGCAGTTTTTGTATTGCCACCAATGGGAATCCCATGGCTGCTTCTCAGAGTACTGCACTGAAAATGAACTCTTACTCATAAATGAGCTTTTTTGAAAGTTTATTCTCCTGAATATGCATGACTTTACTTCTAGGTTGGCAAAGGCTGCTCTCAGTTGGATTTGACCAACTCCCTCCCTTCTCCGAGGAGGTTCAGAAAATATATTACATCTATCATGTGCTAGAGATTGGCTCCTACCTCTAGGCAGGAATCGTCATCTTTGCCACTTGCCTATTCAAAGAAAGAAATCACTGCTCCGAGGACTTGTGGCAACCCCTCTGGAAGGACTCATGGCAAGGGGCTAGAGATTCAAATAAGAGAGTGATGTACACACAAAGAAACTCTAATGTGCAGTAGGGGCAAGATCAATCCAATTTCAAATTTCAGGACAAACACACGAATCTTGGGCTGCAGGAACACGCTGCCTTTGGCAGAGAAGTTCTGCCTCAGAAATCCTCCTTGTCTGGTCACTCCCTGACCACAGCATTTGCTGCCTCCTCTGCAGGTATGTCAGTGTGGCCTTGATGTAAACTGAGTCTCTGAGATAGGTTGTCATAAATCTCCTCTCTTCTTCCTTTGCCTTTATATTTTGGAGTTTTTCTTGAGTTTATTTATTTCCAGCCTGGATGATTTCAGAACACCAACCAACAGCTCCACTGGGAGGAGGAGCGGGGAAGTGTGACTGGGAACCAACCTGTTTTGTTACACTGCCCTCGTCTGACTGAAGCAGCTCCCAGATGCCTCAAACTTCTGAAGTGGAGTACCCTTCACCTCAGAATCAAATTATTTCAATTCCACAAGCACTGCAGAGCGAGTAGGAGAGGATGAGAGTTGGACACTGAGGGGCTTGGAGCAACAGAGATGATAGAGGCTAATAGAGGAGCAAGTAACAAAATTTTGCCTGAAAGACAAGAGGTTTTCCAGGGGAGCAAGGTTGTGTGTAAGGTGGTTGTGTGGAGGAGCAGCAGGTGAATTGAAAGGAAGACTCTCTAAAGGAGACAGAATCAGGAGAAGGATGTGTCTACGTAAAGGGTGGCTGTGAAAGAAAGCAGAGAAGGATGAACAGAACGAGGGAGTGAAACAGCTCCCTCTGGAGCAGACCTAGAGCAGAGGATTTGAGCCATTGCTCAGAGCCATAGCAGGGCTTTAACTTGTCAGATAAGGGAGCGATTTGCCCTGTTGGTACTGAAAGGTTACAGACTAAACACTTTATCAAGCACAACCGGCTCCGGTCTTCATCAAGACAAAATACCCCAAACTTCTGTAATTGTTTGATGGACCATTATGATAGAAACAAGGAAACATGGAACGGTTTGGGTTGGAAGGGACCTTAGAGATCATCTCATTCCAACCCCTGCCACGGGCAGGGGCACCTTCCGCTATTCCAGGTGGCTCAGAGCTTCATCCAACCTGGCCTTGGACACTTCCAGGGCCTGATGGGGCATCCACTTCTTGATTTGCCTGGAAGCAGCAGGGAGCTGCAGTGCCACCTCCTATCAGTCACTTGCCACAGAAAAATCCTAGCTGCTCCTTTGTCTTTTTGTGCCAGCTGAGCCTCATTAATTGCATCAAGAGAGATGGAGCAGTGGGTGTGGAGGGGACACACACTGTATTGCCACACACTAATTTGGACAAATCCTGAATGATGTTTGGACTTGTTGCTCTACTGCAAAAGGCCCATCCTGTTCACCACAGAAAAACCAAAATTGCCATGCAGCAACAACCCCCTTCGAGCTTGTGACTTGCCTTAAAACACAGCTGAAACCACTTTCATTTTTCTGCAGAGTCAGACCTTTATAGCTCAATCATGCGAGAAGGTTTCCTGCAGCTGTACTTGCCAGGTGCTTTGTGTTTCCTTTCCAGTGCTCTCAGAATCTATATAAAAGTGAGGAGTGAAGCAGTCTCAGGGAGCTTCTCTTTTGCTGTTTTTGATTGTGTGTGTTGCTGTTTTCTTAAAAGGCAGTGTACATTTTGGGCTAAGAGATGCAATTATTGTAACTTCTCTGTGTCAAGAGAGGCCTCACCTGGGAAGATTACTCCATGAGACAGCAGGTGAGAATGAAAGGAGCTCAGTGTTATTCTCCTTTTTGTTTGCTTGGTTCTGCTTTCTGTCTTTTCACCATGAACCTGCCTGTAGGCACCTTTCAAAACAAGGTGGGGATGAAAAGGGTGACTTTTGCTTTAGTGAAAGGAAATTGCTGGATTTGAGTGATCAAAGTGTGGCTGGTAATTCTGCCTGGCTGTTGGAAGCTGCAGGAAGGGGGGATGCAGCCAGAGGAAAGCAGGTGGGTATGGGGCACTCTGCCTCCAGGCTCTGACAGGGAGCATTAGTTAACGGGATTTGAGAGGCATAGGTGCCCTCAGCTCACCCCGGTGGGGTCCAGACTCATGAATTCAAAGTATTTGTCTCTCATTTTTTAACTCTAGATTGCATAGATCAGAGGAGATTAAAATAAAGGTGCAACAGGTATCCTGGGAATGGCGGATGTCACATGCTTCCAATGTTCCTTTGTCATTAAAAGCCAGGCACTCACATATTAGTGTAACTGCTTAACAGGCAAATGGGATATTGTAAACACTCCATCCTCAATAAATACCACACTGAGGTTGTAACTGTGCCTTGTTCAGGCATCTCCTGGGTGAGACTTCCCTTAACTGAGTCTCACTTTGAGAGCCTGATTGTGACCTGACCAGTTTTGTGTTTTCTCCTCTGGATGTCATGCACTGAAATAGCGAATGGCAGAGCTGAAGGGCTTCAGGACTTGTGGAGGTTTGCAAATGCACCTCTTCAGTGGACCTTATTAACTAAATACGTAAATAAATAAAATTCCAAAGTCCTTAGTGGCCACGGTGTCTAGACCAGTGCATGAACTCGCTCTCTCTGCCTAGTCCTCTTTGTCAGCTTTCTCACTTTGGGATATCACTGCCTGAATTTGAGGCTGTGAGGGTTGGGTCCTCTCTGGAAGGTCTTTGTGCTGCTTGTTTAGGTGGTGCCTTGTACCTCACCGGGAGGTTCATAGTGCTCTCGTGGGGTTGCAGTAAATAAACTCCTCGAAAGCGTCCCTGGGATGAGGAAATCTGAGTGATGATGCATTTGTGTGAGAGACGCACGCAAGGAATTGATGGCATTTAAGCATTTTGCTGGTGAAGACACCAGCTGTCCTGGGGGAACAGGAAAGCTATTGTGGACCTGGACCTGCCTGCCTTCCTCTGGTGCCAGTGCTGCACAAAGCAAGTTTTTGTACCTCTAATGCTATTCAGCTTAGCAAAAGGTACAACCTGGGACCAGTCAGAGAACATAATTAAAGAATGCTCAGCTTCCACCCCTCGTATAAAGGTCATGTGTTCATATTTCAGTTATTTAAGTCAGCCTCCAGCGTTTGTAAAGTGTCTGATGTTCTCCCAGTGCTGTGCAAACAATAGCAAAACCAAGGCAGAATTAATTTTCAGTTAATCTGAGGCATTTGTAACAGGGTTTAGAACAATAAGCAAGTTTTAGAATCATCCCTCCTCCTTGTATATGAGATGATTCGACCTTGTTAGACTAATCAGATTTTATTTGTAAAATTAAGTGTAAAATTCAGTATTAGTAATCCCAGACAGTCAACACTGACTCATGCTCTATCCCCTTTTATTCCCTCCAGGTGGGGAAAATTATTTTATTCTAAAAAAAGTAAAAAGTTTGGAGTACGAACACTCTTGTTCTTATTTTTAAAAAGTTTGGTTTTCTGTGTCTTATGCTACAATGTTAATCTTCAGAATATTTTTTGGCATTTCTGGCAACTGGAAATATTTGAATATTATTATTGCTGTTAAATGAAGCCTGAGATTCCTGCATAACACCTTGCCTTTGGGAGTTTATATTTCAGTTTAAAAAACAACAACATGGGACAACTGTGATAAAATCGTAAGAACTAGCAACCCTTTTGAGTTTTGAGGCCAGGTAGGGAAGGCCTGTAAAAGAGAAGAATATAGCCTGTCAGGAGACTTTTTCCTGATAATGAAACCCCATGGAATTATGAGTGGCCAGAGGATGCAGAGGGGAGATTATAGGTCACTCTACCCACTGCAAGCACAGAACTCGAATCTTCAACCATTGAGTCTGCCTTGTATTCATGGCCTTTGCTAAATTAATTGTCCCCTCCCCAGCTCCTCATCTGTTGATAATCTTTCTTTATCCTGACAAACGTTTGAAATGCAGGAACTTTTTGGAACAGACTCTGCCCTGTGCCAAGGGGATGCTTAGGGAGGACCCCCCGAGGCTCAGGGCAGCAGCAGAGACTGTGGCTGTCTGTTTATCAGTCAGTGTGGTTTAAATGATGATTCGTGACTTGCTCAGAACACGGAAGTGGGCAAGGCTTGACCCCTTTCCCTGAAGGACCCTTATCCCTAAAATCCAGGGTATGGAAAAGTCCTGGCCATCAAAGAGGGAGATAGTACAAGTTTGTCAGTGGTGTTTTAGCACTGAACAAAGGCTTAGGGAGCACTGAAAAGGAGATAAACCCAGCAGATCTCTGGTTTTTCATTGCGGTATGATTACAGGAGAGCTTTCCTGTCACACAGCTGAGGGTGTCCCTGGGTGCTGGGAAAGATGCTGGTGATACCTCACTGCTGTGGCTCCTCTTCCAGCACAGAAGCACGTCACGAGCAGGCGTGTCTGGTCAGAGAGACAGCACCAGGGTTCACTGTGTTCAGCAGTGTGCAGAGGTATTAATTCGTGCTCTGACGGCTCATCTTACCTCTGCTCTTCTCTCAAAGCTCTGAATTTCATAGCCTGTCATTCTGCATGGATGGCCAGAGAGTGTCCTAGCATGAACTGCATGCTTGGTGTAACACAAACCCCTCGGTAAGAACTGGGGGAACAATGGAGCCTCTGTGCAGCTCTTATCTGATAATGGGCGCTCATCCAGCAAGAGCACCGAACACGGTGTGGGCAGGAGGGAAAGCTCCCTCAGAAAGGCTGGCCTAGCACCCAGGTGATGGGAAGTGCGTCATCCTTCACTCCCTGAAGGAGCAGCGTCCTTATCTCCAGCTTGCCTGGTGGTCAGGGGCATGACCCTGCTTTTCGGCCACAGGGCTTCGGTGCGCGAGCCAAGGTTGTGGCTCACCCTGTCACCTTGGCCTGTGCCTCACACTGCTGTGATCTGCATGTGTGCTCTTGGGCCCTCTCTTCACTCAGTGGTTTGATGTCACACAATAAAAAAACCTAACAGTACTGTTGCACCAGTGACTTGTCCTGCACGTGTGGGTGAATCCACCCAGAGAGGGACTACGCAGTGGTTCAGTTGCCAGTTTCACATCTGTATCTTCCTAGTGTGAAAAACTGAAATTCTCTCTGAGTTTGGACTATATTGGTGCTGCTTCTCTGTTCATCTTCCCCTCACCGCATCCTCTGACCTGCTTCAGGCTTGTGCTGCTTTTTTGGGAAGCTGTTGGCTTTGTGTGACCATCAGAGAGAGCAGGAGAAACGGCCCTTACCAGTCAATCCCCTCTTAAAGTGTGTTTCGCTTTGATCAGGAGGGGTGGGAAGAGGTTCTCCTGTCTCTGTTCGACTCTGTTTTACTTTGAAGCCATCAAACACGATTCCCCTGGCTTTGTCTGCCTCTCAAATTTGGGAGCCAGCAGAGGGAATATGATGAAACAGGCATTTAAGGCAATTAAGGAGCAGGCTGGAGCACAGGCTGAGTTATCAATCAATGCAAGAGCTACCTGGAGACGTGAAAGAACTGTCTAGGTACTCAGCACATTCAGTACTGCAGGTACAGAAGAGGGGCTGCCTGGGGATTTCTTTATATTTCTCTTTTAGCTAAATCTGCAATGAAGTCGATAAAGTTGTTCCTTTACCTGCTCAATGTCTTATGGTTTCAGATGGTGCTCCAAATCAATACTCTGGAAGAGACAAAACCAGGAAATAACTTTTCCAGAGCTCTGGTCTAATAAAAGTTCAGTTCCAGGACTAAAGCAGAAGATGGACTGAGAATCCTAAAGTGACACACAGCACTTAAGTTTGGCTTTTTTAAAAAAAAACACTTCTCATGCAGCTGCAGTAATCCAAAAAAAAAGTGTTCAGCATAGGAAAATCCGGAAAATAGAGGTGTTTTAGCCCACCAAAAAAAGAAAAAAAAAATCTGTCAAAGATCAGATTACATGCTACAGTGTCTTCATGTTGTTACTCCTGCTGATTAAAATAGAAATTGTGTATTGATTTTTACAGTGCCCACTGTAAAAACCCTGCTAACTGCATCGACAATGTATTAGTGAGTCAATGATAAGACTTTAGGCAAGTATTTGTTTTACTGTTAACAGGATAATATTCTAGTCATTTCAAATGGGTAAAAAGGAAAATTCTGCTTGCCCCCAGTTTAAATTATTGGTTGCTGTTGTGTAGTTTGGAGCTGTTCTAGCCAGTAATGCTGATGAGCTTGTTAATGCCGATGGATTCTACTGCATGAAACACTTTCAAAATTTGGCAGTGATCTCTTGGCTTCAAACCCTGAGAAACACCAGTCCAGGCAAAGAATGTGGAAAGGGAAAGAAAGCAAAGCAGTATGTGGTGGCATGACCAAGCTTAGAAATCTTTTGGCAAAATAGACAGGGATTCTTTTTTTCCTGTAGCATCAGCAATTGAATTAAAAAAAAAAAAAATCTGCGCGATGATAATTTTTTTTAACGAATCGTTTTCTAATAGAAGAGGTTTTGTGGTGTTGGCACTTGAGCAAAACCCCACTAGGTGTCCCCCGTCTGTCAGGGTTGCTGGAGGAGAGCTGGAGCCCGGGGTGCGGGAAGCAAAGCCTGTTGCGGTTTGGAAGGGTTCGGGCTTCCTGCTCCTCCTCCTCATGCCCCCAAAACAGCACCGAAAGCTGGTTCTGACCCTCGGAACATACCTGTGTCACCAGCGACGCATCCATCGATGTTTCCATGCTACAACGAGACACTTTCAAATGTTAAGAGTGTGTTCCTCTGGATATCACTGGATGCACACGCTGTAGGTGTGTTGTGTACTTAGAAGAGGATCAGACCTCCAATTTAAACAATTTAGACCCTCAGTATTTATCAGCATCAATCTGGAAATACCCAGGTGTGTGTGCAGGCAACTAGATTTTAGCTAAGCTTGCAAACCTCTCAGTCAGTGAAAGTCACCTGGCAATTAGAAGAATTTTCTGAGTTTTTTGGTACGTTTTTTGCTGTGGGGTTATGAACACTCCAAGCACTGCTGCTGTTGCCTCAGATCTCTCCTTTTGCTTTGCTGGAGGTGGTGGGACGTGTGTAGAAGACTCCAAGTGCATCTCTGCTTCGCTTCACTGAACCCCATTTCATATTGTTGGTTGCCTTTTTGGATAGCAGAAGTTCAAAACCTCTGTCAAAAGCAGAGGTGTTTGAAGTCTTTCAGGCAGAAAATTAGCATGCTGACAAGGGCTGTGGTTCAGGGTGTCTGCAACCCAAATTTAGCTCTACTAAACAAAAGAAAGCCAAACTAAAAATCCCACTGGTTATTTTCTGTGTAGTTCTGGCATTTTTGTGCTAGTATTCCTAACAAGCTTTGTAAATAATCTTTACAGGTAATCAAAATCCAGACTGAAGCTCTGTGAGGGGCACAGTGACCCCATGACTAAACTTGTAATTACAAATCTGTGCTCAGTGTTGTTTATGGTTTACTACACATCACTGCCAAAGGTGGCTGGATTTTAGATTTTAAGGGGGATGAGAGGGAAGACAAAACCATTAGAAGGCACAAACTCAAGGACCCTTAGGTATCTATCCCAGAGCTATATTTGTTTTTTATACTGAATTCTGCTTCTGAAACATAATAGAAAACAATCTTATTTGAATGTTTCAGTAATCTTTTTAATAAGTCTGAACACTAGCTCTCCATGGGACCTCACATGTTGCTGTTTCAAAATATTGAAACCATCCTATATTTCTAGAAGAAAATTGTTTTTAATGAGAACAGAGACTGCAAGATCAAAATACACATTAGCAAAAACCAGATTATTAAGTGAGCTAAATGCTCATGAGACTTGCAAATTGATAACTGGAGAGAAGAAAGTTCCCCGTATAGCCCCAGGGTAAATAAAGCAAGGGCAGAACAAACACAGGCCCTGGCAAAGTGCTGCAACATTGGCCCCAGGTTGCCCAGTTTCCAGCTTGGCTGAATGCTCAGCCTCTCTTCCTGGGGGCTGCTGCTCTTTCTCCTTGTTTTGAGTCCTTCAGGGCACATCTGTTGCCCTGTAACCTCCCCTGGGTAATTTTTTCCCCCTTGTCCTAATGCTGGTGTTCCTAATAGAGCTCTGGAATAGCCAGCGGGTGGCTCTGGCGCCTTCGTGCTTATCTTGCACTGAAATGGGAGGTTGGGCCTCCCTTGAGGAGTCCCACGAATTCCCTGAAGGAAACCAGCCCCTTCATGGGGGCATCCAAGAGGGAAACTTGACCCTTTCAGCAAGGCAGACCCCATGTCCTAAAAGGCAGGAGTCAGGGCAGGATTCGGCGTGACTCACCCTAGGTTTGAGTGGCATGTTTCCTGATCCAACACTTCTCCCAGCGTATTTCTCATCTCATTCTGATCTTAGTCATAAAGTTTTATGGGTGCTTTTCTTCCTGGCCTTTTTACCCCAGCTCAACGCTGCTAAGCAGCCCTTTGTTCCTTTTAGTCATCCACCCACGGCTTTCCCAGTTTTATTACTGCCAGGATGAATGTTCCTCCTTCTCTAGGCCATTCAGCACATATTGATTCACCCAACTTCTAATCAGCCTGTTCTTATTCTCCAGTGTGGGACTGGGAATTAGCTGAAATTTAAATAGAATCCTGCAGATTAGGATGTCTGCAGAAGCAGATCCTCTTTTGTATGGGGCACAAGATAAGCTTTGGGTTTCTAAATGCTCCAGCAATCTCTCCGACGTGATTAGCACTCCAGGGAGTGTTCCTGTTATCCAGAAGGGCTTTAATTGTGCCCCTGGGGTACTGTGAGGTGGGAGGGGAGCCGACCTGCGTTAGGGAAAGATAAATCATTTATCACATATCTGGGTGTCTTGAAAGCCCCAGCGAACATCAGGTTGGAGCAGGAAGCTCAGCCACCACTCCTGCTGGGGGGAATTAGCTCATGGATAATTCCCCTGGCAGAGGAGGTTGGCACATCACCTGCCTGCAGAGGATCTGCTGTGTCCAAGGCACTCTTTGGGAAGGCATGGCAGCTTTTAGGGCAGACAAGGAGTGCTGTGGCTGCTTCCCATCGATTATAGTTCTGGCAGTTCAGGGGGGGGGTCTCAGCCCAGGGTCTCCTCTCTGGCCTCATGGGCAGCAGATTGGTATTTTTGAATTTTTATTTGTAGCTCCTTTATAGGAATAACTACCGCTAAGGTCAGGGCTTCATCTGCTAGAAGAATCCTTGTTATCGAGAAGCATAGAGGGAGCAAGGATGTAATTTTTCTCTGGTCTTTAATTAGTGGGATTATTGAATGGTTCCTTCTAAAGCTAGCCCTTTAGGTTGCTGCTATTTCTGACTTGTCTGACTCTGCTGCCTCCTTTTCTCTCTCCCTCCGTGCTCCAGCCCTCTCATTTCCACTTTTGTGTCTTTCCTTCCTCTTTTGTTGCATTTCCCTCCCTGCAGAGCTTGTGATCCTCACGCCTACCGCAGGCTTTGCTTAACCCACAGAGAAGATCAAGTGCTGAAGAGCCAGTGTTGATGCTGACCTGTCATCGCTGTTACTCTGCCGTGCTGAGGCTGCTGCCAGGCGGCCAAGAGAGATCTGGCTGCCGAGTCATTGTTTGGAGACCTCTGCAAGCTTGGGCGTGTGGGGATGTCTCTGCTTGGTTCTTTTTATTTTGGCAGGGCTCGCCTGTGACAAACAAGGGCTGGAGTCTTGTCCGCTAAAAACAGTGAAAAGCAAAACAACCCTCAACTCACACTTCATGTCTGGGTTTCTACCCAGAGCAAACCAGGCTTACAAACCGTGTGCTCTGCTGTCTTTCTGCCCGGGCATGTCCTGATCTTTGTGGAGCTTTGCTTTTGCTGTAGGAGTAGCACTGAGACTGATACTTAGTTGCCCCCCTAAGCCTCAATATCCATGGAAATAGATGTAGAAAAATATCCATCTATGCTTCCATGATGTTTGGGATTGCTTGCACACTGGGAGGATTCTAGAACAAAAAAATAAGTCCAGTTACAGGTGTAGTCATACCAAGTGGGCAGCATGAGGAAGAAGATGAGTAACAATTGGCTTGAGGATATTTTAATATAGAATCAAACTAATTTATTTATGTGAATAGCATGCTTGAGTCAATTCCCACCAGACTCAGCAGCAAGATCAGGTCCACAAAAATGAAAATGATGCTTAAATAGGAAAAGCTGGATGTGACCCCATCAGGCTTCTGATACAGAGAAAGAGCAGGGAACAGACCAGGTGTGCATCAAGCAAGAAGAGAAGAGGTGGCTGCTCACAGGCCAACCCTGGTTGCCCTCTCCCTGCACACCCCAATAGTCAGCATGTCCTGAGCCTGGCTCCGTGCTGTGTCGTGGGCAGAGGGAGGAGGAGGAGGAAGGAAGGAGAGCAGGAGCTTCCACTCGTGGGGCTGAGCCTTGCCGTGAGCGCCTACCTGGGAGGAGGGCATGGAGCACAAGGGGCAGAGCAGGGGCAGCAGCCACCGTGCCAGTGCTGGTGAGGATGGAGCTGTCACCCTGAGCTGCACAGGAAGGTCTGGGAGGAGATGCCAGTCTACGCTCAGGAAAAGGATCTGTGTTTTCTTCTTGACGCTTTCTTTCTTTGTTGTCATGGTATTATTTGAAATACCTTCACTAAAGAAATATTTTTCCAAACACCAGATTTCTTGGGAGAACAGGACAATTATTTCAAGAACGTTTTTTTGAGGCGGGGAGGAAGTGCACACAGGTCAGGGAGAACCTTTGGTAACTTTCATGAAATACGATTCTAAAATCCATGCATCTTTCAACACAGGAATCTAATTAATAGACAGATTTTCCTTCATGAATGAAGCAATCCTCTCTAAGGCTGTTGTGCCAGCTGTGTGCTGGGGCTGAGAACTCAGGTATTGTAGACAGGTCACTCATGGGATGCTGAAAGAAGTGATCTCTCATTTCTTACAGCCAAGGGTGACTTGGTAATGAGTGTCTATCCCAGTGCCACGAGGTAGAGCCTGGCACAGATGGATTTGCATTGCAATGATGATACATTATTGATACAAGAAGTATTTCACCCAGTTACCCTGCAGACCTCTCCCACAATATCTTCTTGTGCAAGTGCATTGAAATCTCTGTTGACATTGAGTGTGTCCGGCTGTGTCATTATGTTTCCAAACAAGCCACTCCTCCTCCCCATGGTTTCCTAAACCTCTTGCCGAAGAAATTATTTACTTCAGGGCTGAGCCACAATGAGGAAAAAATATATATAGAAAGCAAGCCCAAGAAATCTGTAGGAGGGCACTTTTCAACTAGTAAAGGAAGGAAATGCTTTTTTGGGAGAGGTTTTAGGGGTGATTCTTTCATTACATTCTACTACATTTTTTTTCTTCTTCATGCTGAAATTTCTTCAGGAGAGGGAGATGCCTTGCGCTAAGCAGATCCACTGACCGACAAGTGTCTCATCCGAATGTCAAGAATTAATTGCCCTCAAAAGAACTATTATTGCCACATCTGTTTTTCTGCCCCAAACATGAATGCTTTGGGATGGTAACTTGTCTGCTGGCACGTCGTCTTCCTACTTCCCGAAGTACTCATCCACGCTTAAAATACTTGGGATTTTTTGAGGGGAGGAGAGACTCTTGAGGTTTTTTTTTTTTAATCGTAGTGTTTGATTATCAACAGTACTGGGTTGTATAAAGGTGTGGAACAAAGGGACCCTTTCATATAAGCACAAGTTTACTGTCAGCACAGGAATGTCTTGAAAATGTACAGAGGTCAGTGCTTAGGACAGGTAATATTCTGTATCTCTACAGATACGAGAAGATAAGGAGATATTTACAGGTGAATTAAACCTGGAATTCCCGTCAGTTGAAAAGTTTATATGTTTTTATGCCAACTATAAAACTGTCTTAAAAGAAAAAAATTAGTCCATAAATTATTCAGATTAAAGCCTGTCAGTTGCTGCCACTGGATTTTCAGGTGTCCAGTTAGAACTGGAATTAGGGCATGTCACGTCTTTTCTTCATTTAGGGTCAAGCTTCTATGTTGAAAAACATCTCCACTGAGGAAATATTATGTGGCCTGGATGAGTAGAAAATACGCCATAAAAATCTAACTGTCCTAAGAAATTCAGCTCACCAGGAAACTCAATTTGTGTCCTGTGTGAGTGATCTTAGGTGGTGTGAAGCTGCCCAGAAAAACCTGAAACTGCGCCAAAAAAAAAAAAAGTTAAACTCTGAGGCCAGAGTAATTATTCATTCAAAAATATTTTGGTCAGGAAACTCAAGCTTGTGTATGAAAATGTATGAAAATGGCAGAGATTATTTTTGTGTAGCTCTGCACGTACACTTGTTGCCTCCTGCATGCAGTCTGTGAAGCAGTCACACAATGACAAAGTTCAAGTGAGTAATGGGGTTTTTTTCTTAAGGGTTTATGTGTGCAGGGATTTATATATCCTGGTGCAATGAGTTATCCTGTGTGGTAAGTTCAGAAATAGATTTGGCATGAACTTCCTTGCCAGTTAAGGAAAGTTATATACGTCAACGTAGTTATTCAGTAAAATGCCAGATTACACAGCAAGCTCTATAAGACCAATGGTAATGGCAAAAAAAAAAAAACCTGGTGAGTCTGGTAGTCATCCTGCACTCAAGCTGGATAGGAGACGTGGCCACTGTTCAAAATGAGCAGGAACCTTATGTTCAACTCATTTGGTCAGTTTTGAAATCTGAATTTCTTCATGTTGTTGAACGGAACCCCTCAGGCGCCGTATGCCAGTCTGCGTTGGGGTTCTTACATCTCCATTTATTTCCTTATTTGAGCACACTTCTGATTGTGCCACTTAAACAGCAAAACGAGGTTAAAAAAAATCATTTGGACCAGAAATACCCATGGTGGTTTAAGGTCAGTGTGACTTTTGGCAGCAGCAGTTTGCCTTTAGTGGCAGAGATTGTGCACCTGTGCTTTGGCTGTTTTGGTGCCAAGGGTCTGAACCAGCCTGAGCTGAGCCCTGGCAAGGTCGAGGTGCCAGCACTGGTTTGTTTTACAGCCCTGCAGTGCAATGGCCCGGGTTGCAAACACCTTAGCAGGCAGCAGCATCCTAAATTGCAGCTATTAAACTTGGCATTGCCTGCTCGACCCATGCCCTGCAAAGCTTTGCTGGAACTGTTCTCCTTTAAGCCAGTAACAAGACCTTTGCAATCTGTGTGCTTGTTTTAGTAAACTGATCTTATCTGCAGATCGAAATAGATTTTAAAGGTGCCAAATGCTGGCAGTATATCTCCTATAACAACACATTTGTTGCGACAGGTGAAGGTTTAAGACTGAACAGAATGTTGGGCTTGGCTGCTCTTTGTGCTCCCTTCAGCTTCAAGGAGGCTGTGGGAGGGAAGTGAACCCCTCTGTTGTACAGAGATGTGACTTTTTGGGCTCTTTGCAGCGTGCATTGCACTCTGGTCTCTGATTTGGGCTGTTATCACTGTTTCAGAGGGACAATATTTACTTTGACACAAAGGGTATTTTTCTTTCCTGTGCCTTACTATTATATCCACAACTAAAAGCACGTTGCTGTGTAATTACACACACACACGTCTTGCTTTGGGTTTAGAAATAAAATTGCAGGCATCTGCAAGGGGCATCTCTTTCTGTCAATCCAAACAAATAAGAACCATCTTGTAAAACTTGCCATGTTTCTCCTTTCAGCCTCAGCTGGAATGAATTCTGCAATTACCTTTGGTGGCAGAGGTCTGTGAGGATGCCGGGGTTTTGGTTTTTGTCTTCAGAAATGATGTTGTGATGGTGCTGGAACAGTTTACAGCACTTAGAGGGTGTTATATAACAAGTTAAGTGTGTGCTCAGAGGAGTTGGAGCACTTTGGCCAGGAAATTGGGCTGGGGAAGAGAGTCATCGTGGGTCAGGCCTGTGTCAGGGTGTGCAGTGGGGAGGAGCTCAGACAGCCTTGGAATCCTGGAACAGAGCCAGATGGGAGATACTGCTGCTTTGGGATTTCTTCCCAAACGCTCTGATTGTGGAGAAGCATTAAACCACAAACGGGACAAGGCATCTGTCAATCCGTGGGCAGTGCTGGGGAGGGTTGTCCTGAGAGCTGAGCAGAGAGGTGCTTCATGACCTGTGCCCTGCGTGGTAAATGTCTGCTTGTGGGCAGAGCTGAAATCAGCGGGGCAGAAGGTGTTCAAGGGCTTTCCTTGCCCCGTGAACCCCAGCTGCCCCCACAGCCTTCAGCAAAGACAGCACAGGGTCACATCTTCCCACTCCATTGTCATAATCACGGCACCTTATGGGACAGGAGGTGGTGGATAAAGCCTGGCCGTGAACAACACTGCCTGTGCCTGGTGGAAAAGTTCCTGTCCATCCTGTAGTCCAGCAGCAGAGCTGGACTTTCCCTGCCAGCATCCCTGGAGCACACCCAAAGCCTGCAGTGAGTTTGCACTTGTGCACCTGGTTGCTGTGCTCTGGCTGCAGCAGGGAGCTGGAACCCCCAGAAGTTTCCCAGGTGCATCATAGGTGCTATTAAACACAGGAGGGGGAAGAAGAAAACAGACTTGTCTAGTGCTGTTTTGTCAAAATACAACCAGGACAAGTGCAAACTAATTAGAAATCTAGACAACTCCCATATAAAACGCAATGGTGTGTCATGTGTGTGCCAGCAGGCAAAGTGATTACTCAGTTGTTGTTCAGGCAAAAAATTCCCACTGAGTAAGGTCAGAGTAATCACCTCAGGATCTGTCCCTCCCGAGCTTCCCCCCAGTTGCCACCACACTTTCCACGTGACGAGTTCCAGGGGCTTTCTGATCCCGGCTGTGCGGGCGTCTCGCACTCACGGCTTTGCTGACTCAAGGCAGGGCTTGGCACGACATCTGGACATCACCCATCCTCTGGGAGAGGAAACACAACCTTGTGGGCTTCTGTCCATTGTCCTCTCCTGCCAGCCCCTCCATCCCTACGCCTACTTAAATTACCACAGGGATTGGGCAATGCTGCCCGTGGGAGTGATCACGGTGAATTGATCCCCATCATTTCTTCAGTTCGCCTTCCCCTGCCTTTCCATACCCTGCCCCTCATTCCAAAAGCTGTGCTTGTCTTTTCCCCGCTGCAGGGTGGTGAGGGAGGATTGCTGGTGCCTGGGTCTTCTTGTATCCGTGTACCCCCTGAGCCTCACAGTTTCCTGAGGCAGGTGCATGTTTTGCTCCATTTGGTACATTTTTGGGGTTTGTATGCACTGGGGGATCCTCCTGTGCTCTCTTGAGATCCGTAACGGTAGAGCCCTGGTATTTTTGGTCAAAACCCTGGATGTGTCAGACCCTTCACACTTCTCCTTGAATCAGTGTTACTCCTCAAAGGCCACCTCCAGGGCCTGTCTTTACCCTGGAGGTCCATGGCTTGGTCTGGTTCTCTTATTCTGAGTCAGCTTTCGAGATCTGGACCAAAGTTTTTGATCCACGCACGGCAGGAGAGGGTGGGTGTGCTTTTTTTGAGGGGTAGGACTCCAGTGGCTGCAGTCCTTTTAGCAGCTTGGGTAGTCCTTAATGTCAGTGTAACAAGCACTGCTGGACATTAAACTGTGTCACACTGTGTCCCCATCCTTCTGTTTCAGGGGTTTTCACTTCCCTGCATCCTTTTCCCCTTCCTCTGCCATCTCCCTGCAGGAATGGATTGCATTGCTAACTTAAATACCAGGGGCTCTCATCGTCCTCTCGCTGCTCCCCATTCACTGTTCTGGGCAAGGAGCTGCACCTGCCCCTCTCCTCAACTGGGTTTCCCTCCTGGGCCTTTCACACCTGCCCCAGGCCAGCTCCCCTCTGCTCTCCTTTCCTCCCTGGGCCCCTCCCCAGCTTTATCTTAGAGACAGACAGAGATATGACACACAGCTATGTTCGCTTGGCTGAAGATCTCTCCCCAGTTAGCCCAAATGCAAGCTAGCACAGCAAGAAGGAAAGGAAGTTATAAGAGGGCTTGAGAGAAAATGTCATGCTCTGTGGCAACAGCGAAGGAAAAAGAAAAAGGATTTGATTTACAGAAAAAAGAAGGCTGCAAGGTAGACTTCTGGGCCAGTTAGCAGGACTCATCCACAGACAGGACAGTTCCCACTTTGACTTCATTTTCTGGTGCTCAGCAGTGGTTTTCTCTTTATATTTCTCTTTATGTGCCCCTGGCTTGACAAACCATAAAATCACAGAACGGTTTGGGTTGGAAGGGACCTTAAAGATCAACTCAATCCAACCCCTTGTCATGGGCAGGGAACCTTCCACTAGAAAAGATGGAGATGTAGCTTTTGATGTTGGGTAACAGCAGCGCTCTGGAAGGAAATGTCTCCCTTTCTGCTCGTGTGGCTATTAAGTGTGGCTGCTGGGAAGGAAAAGGCCCGTCCTTTGGAAGAGTCTTATTAAGGGAAACCAGCTATTAACAGGTATATATGGAAAGGGTGGGGTTCCTTATTACTGCACTCATTTCAGCATCTCCTATCTGCCTCAGGAGTGCATCACGGTGATATCAGCCTTTATTAATATAAAACTCAGTATTACGCACCCCTGATTACACCACAGGTGTAATTCAGTGGGCCCCTGACACTGCAGCCTATCTGATTAAAGTGGCAGTGGAGCGATCAGTGACACCAAATTAAGCTGTCAGTGTCAAGGATCTCTTTTGGTGTAAAGTTAAATTATATCCAAGGATTAAAACCTGGGAGACTGTGATCTAATTAGCTGGAGTTTATCCTGTGAGTGGTTGGGATGTAATAACTTGGTGATGCAGAGATGAGAATGCCCAGTGGCCAATTTTCTCTGTGGGAAAGTGAGAAATTACTTGGGTTTGGTATGTGCTGCGTGACTCTTCTGTGCATTTTTTTGGTTGGTTTTTTTTCCAGTCTAAGGAATATACTACTGTGGAAAGATGTATTCACTTTAATTCTTTTCCAAGCATGTATGGATTACAGAATTTTCCCGCTCTCCTTGAGGAAAAGTATCTTTATCTCATTCCTGCCTTTATTACAGAGTTACCACAAAACTCTAATTAGGGGAAGCGTGTTTTCAGTGGTGGAGCTGCTGAGAAATTAGTACTTCTGTTCTGAAGTCCAGTGTTGACACTTAAATGCTGTGTGGGAATAAAAAAGCCTGCATTTCTTGCAAAACAAAACCCAATTATTCCTCATGAAAAATTTCCAGAAACCTTTCATTTATATAGTACAGGTGTCTTATACTTTTATACAGATTTTAATAGAGAGATAGTAGTTAAAAATAAATCACCCTATCGAAACAATTTTCTCATTAATTTTGTTAATATGAAAAATTGTTATCATGCTTTCTTGATAACACTTATATCAAACCATTTCTGCAAAACATTTAATTCTGTTTGAAACTACTTTTTTTTGTTGTTTTAGTAGAAAACTCTTCCCTCAGATATTTTGATCACCTTTACTCAGCACATGAGCGCCCAGTGTTTCACCTGGCAGCTGCAGGGTGGCTTCAGGTGGATTTTATGGGACTCAGCACAGCTGAGCATGAGTCCCACAATATTTACCCAGCCATGAGACAAGCTGGTGTAATTATATTGGCCTTTATCATTTTCTCATGGCTGCCTTGCTGATAAGCTGCCCTTGGTGAGGGCTGCTCACGCACGTTTGGCGAGGAACCTGCGTGTTTCTGTGTCTGTGAGTGCACACAGAGGCACCAGGGCTCCCCACTGTACCATTCCAGCCCCAAAGGGAGGGGGAACTCTAATCTATTCGTCAGAATTAAAGCTTTTCTTGTCCTGCTGTTGGTAGTGGGGACTCTGACGTGGTTCAGCCATGGCTCAGGACGCCCCTTCCCCTCTAACTCTGCTTGCTCCTCCGTGCTTGGCTCTGTGAAATGGAGTCCCTCAACGCTGACGCTTCTTCAGAGAGCTCGGTGCCCAAACTGGCCTCGTTCTGCACAACTTGGAAATAAATAACCTTCTCCAAGTGTCATTATGCTGTGCCCTCACATTAGTTCTTGCTTTCTTTTCTTTTTCCTCCTCTAATCTCAGGCTGTCGATGTGCAGAGGAGCCCGGTCGTTCTGCTGTCAGTGGGTAGAGGTGGGAAGAAGGTTTTTATCATCTGCCAGTCATGCGGATGCATGTGAACAGGCAGGAGAAGTCAAGCTGGCCCTTAAGGCAAAAGATGAGCTAAAAAAACAATTGTATTTCAATGACAGTGAGAAAGTGATATAAGGGGTGAAAAAAATTGTGTGCAACTTAAGGAAGGGAAAATGGCCCAGATTCAGTTTCTTTTCAGTTTCTTTTTCTATGTGGCAGTATTTAACTGTACAATTTTAGGGGATATCTTGGGATCAATACTTGTGTTTCAAGTAGTGCCTTTGACCCACTCACATGACAAGCCTGTTGCTCGGTGTCTGAATAAAAGCTCTGGTGATAAGCAACCGATGCTGTTCCCGAGTGAAATGTGCAGGAAATGTGCTGGTTATTAACTCACTCAGTTTCCAGCTGGGGAGGCAGACACTGGAGTGAAAGCTGAGCCTGCACTCGTGACTGTAAACATCAGGCACTGGAAATGGTCATCATTGCTCACAGCTTAAGTCGGCTTCCCATTCCCCAGCACCTTTTTCTCATTCCTTTGTCAGGTTTCTCTCTTGAGGGAGGTATTTTCAAGCCGTCTCACCTCTCTTATTTCTCTTTCCCTCAGTATTGCAATTCCTGTGAACCTTCTTCATGCTTTTAAAACAGTTCCCACATCTCTTGTGGCCAGAAAATTCCTCATTCACCTCCACATCATCTGTGGGGAGGAAGAGAAGAAGTATTGAGGATGATGTGAGGAGCTGGGGTTACATTTCTGCAGTGGGTTTGGGGTGGTTATTTTAAGGGCAAAACCTGTAATTTGCTCAGAATTTATATTCATTTAATGAAAATTAAGTTCTTCTTTCTGTTCCATTTTTAATTGGCACTTTTAATATATCCTACTGTGTGCTAGCAAAAAGAAACATTTTCCCTTTTTGCTTCCTCCCACTTTTGGATTCTTTTCCTTCCACTCTGTTCACTTCCAACATCTGATCAGCCAATTTGTCTGCCTAAGGTTTCTCAAGATAAATATATGATTTGCCATGTGCACCAAAACATGCTAAATGGATAAAAATAAGGAATGATAAGGTCTTTAAAGCCCTCAAATCTCTCTATATTATATCAATTTTCACAAGAAAAGTTTCATTAATTATTTTGGAGATGTTTCATATGGTGAGGACTCTTTCAGGCTTCCTCTCTTGATGCCTTTTTTTCCCTTAACCAGAAATACACGTTCTTTTGCCTGATGCCATTTTTTATACTCCTACCATTATGTCCCATGCATACCTTTTCCTCTAAGTATTTAATTGATGCTGGAGACTGTGCCCTGTTCAAAAACAATTACATTAATTCCTGTATTTTTCACGTAATGTGCTGTGTGTCTGCTGCAGCCTACAAAGGCTTAATAACAAGGCTGAATGCTCTATGTGGGTGCCGTGAAGATTAAGCTAGTCTGAGTATGGAAAGTGCAGAAAGTAAAGTGGAGGAGAAAGGCTTTTGTTCAGCTGAAGTGGGGTGAGAAACCTTTTCCTCGCCTGGGGCCACACAGGGTTCCCAGGCACCAGTGTCTCTTGCAGTGGCACACACCAGCCTCTATTTCCTAATCACCCACACCTTGTACAGTGCCCACAGACCTGGGATGAGAACACGGCTAACAGCCAGTGGGATCTGTGCCCCTCCCTGCCTCACAGCACCAGGGTCCTTCAGCCTGCTGAGCCTGAAGCCCCCAGGGATGGCACAGCCCCCACGTGGCACCTGTGTGGAGTTCTGCACGCAGCTCTGGGGCCCCAGCGCAAGATACTGAACTGTGGGAACCAGCCCAGAGGAGGCCACGAAGGTGATCACAGGGCTGGAACACCTCTCCTGTGAAGACAGGCTGAGAGTGGGGGTTGTTTAGCCCGGAGAAGAGAAGGCTCCAGGAAGACCTTAGAGCACCTTCCAGTGCCTAAAAGGGGTATAAGAGAGCTGGTGGAGGGCTTTTCATAAGGGCATGGAGTGATAGGATAAAGGGGATTGGCCTTAAGCTGAAGGAGGGCAGATTTAGATTAGATATTAGGAAGAAATTCTTCCCTGTGAGGGTGGTGAGGCAGAAAGGTGGTGGACTTCACGTCCCTGGAAGTGTCCAAGGCCAGGCTGGATGGGGCTCTGAGCAACCTGGGATAGTGGAAGGTGTCCCAGGGGGTTGGAACAAGATCCCTTCCAACTCAAGTCCTTCTATGAGCGGGGGAATGGGAGTCCAGGACCATCCTTTGGGACAAAAGAGTAGAAATGGAGACTGGACAAAGATCAGTAGAGAGGATGAGGAACAGGGGTTGGACCTTGCAGGGCACCACGCTGGGGAAGTTGCCATCAGGGTGGAGGTTCCACACCTCTGTGCTCAAGAGTCAGCTTTCAAAATCAACCAAGAAAGGAAACAGCTCAGCCCTAGCCCCGTGCAATGGGAGCTGTGTGTGCACAGGGATATTCCCTGGTGGAAAACAGCACCTGTGGTTGCAGTAGAGGGAGAAGCTCATCAGTTTGGGGAGGGTAATGGCAGGAGAGGAGGGAGGCCCACACTGGTGTGGGTACAGGCAAGGTGTTGCAAAAGGATGGTTGTGTCAGCAGCTGGCCAAGCCACATGGATGTAGTGAGGCAGAACTTGTTGCCTTTAGCCTCGTTCTAGGGAGCCAGATTGGGTAAACCAAATTTATTAACCCAGGATTTCATTTATGATTTCTCCTGGAGGAGAAAATTCAGAACTCATCTTGTTCTTTTCTCCCCTCTCTTGCCGTGCCTGAAAGGAAAAGTAACCAGCTGAGGTTTAAAGTGTCTGACAGCAGTCCTGATGCAATGGCAGTGCAGGGTGAAATAACCAGTTGCAAACCCTGCCTGGGAGCGTGGAAGATTTGCTGGTGCCGTGCTGAGGGACAAAGCTGCCGCTGGTGCCCGAGCCGTGGCTTCCCAGGCACAGTCCCACCCTTTTAGCCTCTGGTGTGGGCACTGCCCTCGGTGTCACTGCCTCAGCAGCCAGAAGTGCTGAGCCAGTTGCTGCCTGTTTAGGTAGGGTTCCCATCCTGTCTCCCAGAGAAATGGGAGTTGCGTAAGGGCGCAGGTTGGAAGCCTTGCTGGGGCATGGGGGAAAGGGAAGTTGTAATGGGATAAGTGCATGCAAGGCAAGATCCTGTGGGAGAAGAGAGGGTGACAGCCAGGTTTCTCTCGCTGGCTGAGGAGCAGATCATCCACCTGCTGATTCTTTTTAACTCTCAATCTGCTCATCATTCGTGGTGTTTGACCTGATGTAAATTCCTGTTATCTGTTCGTATATCCATCCTCTTGTGTCCAGCAGGTCCCTGTGCCATCACTAACAGCTGCTGGAAATGTCAGACCTGGTCTGCAAAACTAGATTCCTCCCACTGGGTTCAATTTCTCCTGGAGATGTGTACAAGCGTGCCCTTTACACACCCCTGGATTGGGTGGCTCTGAAGAAACTCTCACAAAGTTCTTTACAAGTCAGGCACACAAACCCTTCAATTATAAAAGGGGAAACCAAGGTAATATGATGTGAGGGTCTGTAACAAACTCCTACAGTATAGAAAGGGATGCATGGTGATTTTTAGAAAAAAAAAAATCCCTGTCATGACTGTCTGAGGATGGGACCGTGTGGTAAACAGACATCTCACTCTCCCAAAGGTCAGGAGAAGAAGGTCAACAGGAGAAGCAGTTGTGTGGCCAGGTTCCTCCAACACGGGAGAGACGACTCATCTCAGAAATGGGAGGCAGCTAATAATGGACTGGCTATTTCAGTATCCTTCCTGGTTAACAGAAATGGATTGAACAATGCAAAGGTGGGAGTGAACTGAGTGATCATAAAAAAAGCTGGGTCACCACGATAAGAATCGTGGATTTCAGGAAAGGTACGGAGCTGTTTGGCTGTTATCTGGGACAAAAGTCTAAAGGGTAAAGGATGACTGGCATTAAGATACTGTGTACAAAACATGCTGGTAGACTTTCCTGATGCAGCAGCCAGCTGGAAAGCTTTGTCTGAAATGCCCTGCAGTTCCTGGAGATGAGTTTGGTACAGGCAGGTGCAACCTCGCTTCAGATGTGGCACAAACTCAAGTGCAGGGAACAGTTCCTTGGCAGCAGCAGGCCAGAAGGACGCAGCTGTGAACAGGGTACAGAGGATGTCCAGTGGCAAATCTGGCCTTCAGCAAGAATGGCCAAACTCTAAACAGACTTGTGCTATTTTATGGGCTTTCTGGATTTGTTTGTGTTTTGGGATTCCAGCACGTTGTGTCTCGAGTGTTTCGTGTCCACAGGAATGGGAACAGCATTAAAATCAAGATTAGGGTGATTGATACGATGCTGTTTGTTTGCTAACCCGGTTCCAAAAGGTTATTCCGCTTTGTAGTGTGCTCTGGGTTATAAATGAAAGTATCCTGATGTCTGGTCTGCTCCGAAACGTGCACGGTGAAGCCAAAGGTTCACAGAGCAGTGCTGACGTGTTGGCCTTCACACAGTCTGGGGACACAAGGGATATAGCTCTTGCTATAATAATATTAATAATAGTACCAATGAAAAATAAGAGATTCGGAAGAAATCTCATGTAATTACCAAAGCCCTGTGATTCAGCCAGCTTTGTTGTCTTGCAGCCCTCTTGCACCCTAAATAGGTTCTGTTAGCTACTGCTAGAGGTTCCTTTTACTGTTACAAAGCTGGAGCATGAAGAGAAATATGTGCCGTGTCCAGCTTTTCCTGTTCAGGGAGTAATTTTTTCCATGACGTCTAATCTTTTTCTTTTGCTGAACTGTCAGCAAAGCCAGACCACTTTGGCTTGGCATTTCGCCCACATCCACCTACATATTTTTCTTAACAGCAAACAAACTAATTAAATGCCTTTATCTTATGAGGCATTCCTTTCTCTCAGGTAGTTACTGATTAAAAAAAATAAATAAAACTTCTCACTATTTTGAGAAAACAAGAGATGAGTCAGTGTGCTCACAGCCTGGTTTATTATTAAATAAGAAGCCAGGATCAAAAAAAAAAAATGAGCAGGGTAGAAAAAAATGTTAGTGCCGTCATATTGTGTTTGTGGCCAGTGAAAAAAGACTGTTCTCAGTCCAGTGAGCATTTCCAATATCTATTAAAATTCATGAGCAATACATTTGCACATGAAGGTGGACAGGGGTACATAAACGAGGCAGAGGTACCTCTCATGTGAAAGATTATTGTAATAAAATGTAAATTTTATAAACCAAAGTTCATATTGCTTTGTGTTCAATAGCCCTTTCAGTAATGCCAGCTGGAATAGAAAGGCAATTATTCAGAGTCAACAGAGGTTCTCCAACTCTAATAGATAACGATGACCTTAAAAAGAAGACAAAGCTTCAATTAGTAACTTTTTAAAAAATTGTACATTTTTAAAGTGAATTAATTGGGAATGGAAAAATTCACACAGGTCATCTAAACCAACATCTGCTATTGGGGCAGTGGGGCATGGGGGGATAGCAGGATGTGTTCTCTGGAATTTGTAACTCCCAAGCAATTCCCCTGATGATTTGGATAAATTCCCTGGATGTATCTTATCTAGTGGCTGTCGGGACACATCTGTGCTGCAGAATAGCACAGGATAACAAGAGAGCAGGAGCAAGGGACACAAAGCCTGGCCGGGTGGTGCCATGGGAGCAGTGGGGCTTGTTCTGAGATGGTTTCTCCTGCCAGGACTGAGGAGCAAAGGCTGTGCTGGTGAGGGCAGGTGGCTCTGGTGTTAACCTGAACTGATCCCTGTGGACCTCCTCGGCCTGAGCAAAAAGGTGCCACTGTCTGAGCACTGGCTGCAGCACCCTGACCAACCCAAGGCACCAGCCAGGCAGCGAGTGCTGAACATGCTGATAATCTCCTGCCGGGACAGCAGCCGCTGTAATGCTCTAAGCTGAAGTGAAAACAACAATAAAGAGGTCTTCAGTTGTCTCCTTCCCTAATATTAAGCCCAGTTCTAGGCTTGCCTGTGTTTGTCTGGAGAACAATTTGTGCCCCAAGACAAACCAGGAGACGCTTGCTGCTATTACCAGCAGCCCTCATTCTACCTTGGGAGGTGTTGCAAAATGTGTAAATCAGCTTAGCTTTTCATCCCTCGGTTTTCTTAATCAGGACTTCAACTCCAGCCTTTGATGCAGGCTTTACTCACAACAGACCTATTAAGTTATTTGCTCCTGCTATTGTATATCCAGGAGATCCACACATGCCCCACAGTTACACAGAAGCCATCCAGACTGACACCAGGGTTTACGCAAATCTGCAGGATTTATCGTTTGGCGTAGACTTTGGGATAAAGTGCCAGCCCTGTATTTAAAAACTACTCCATGCCACGGAGTAGCATCCCAGCCCCAGAAGAAAAAAAAAAAGCAGGAGCTATTGGCTTCCAGTGGAACCATCTCTAATCCCAGCCTCCGAGCCCTGAATGATTCAGAAGCAGACTGAGATCTCCCATGCGCCGTTTTGATCCCTAATCCTGCCCAGTCCTCCTCCTTTGATATGCAGCGGAGGGCTGCTGTTTGCCAAGGGGTGATTAGCAGACACCAGATGCCGGAGGTTTGGTAGCGTTGGGCAGGGGAGAGTCAGTGTGGCCTGAAAAAGGAGCCGGGAAGGCCCCGTGGGTGGAGCTGATGGTGAGTTTGGCCAGACAGTGATGGTGAGGAGGGCTAAACAACCCTGACACCAGCTCCCATCCTGCCATCCCACTGGGCCAGTTACAGCAGGAAAACAGGCTCTGCCAACCCAAGCATTAGGTGTGTGCCTGTGGACACAAATGTGGGAGTCCCTGCCTCATCCCAAAATAGCCCAAAAGCCATTGGCTCGTTTTAATGCCAGTCCTCCTCCTGCTTGTGAACTCTGTGGATCACTTGGGCTCCACCAACCCTGCTGTTCCTAATCTTGGCCTTCATCTTAGGGCAGGACCTCTGGGAGCTCGTCCTTATGAAAAACACTAATCCCTTGAGGACGCTGCGCAGGCTCTCGTCCCAGGCTCCTGGATTTACCTCATGGTAAAACAGGAAACTCCTCAGCTCCTGTTGAGTGAAGCCCTGGCCCTGCCCTGAGCTTTCTGGGGCGTTTCCACTGCCTTTGGGCTTAGATTAGCACTGGTGCCACGTGGGTGGGGGGTTGAGGCTTCTGTGTCTGAGGGGCCACGTGGAAAACTAAGGGACTAAAGAGTTATATGGATCAATGTGTTCATGTGCCTGCAAGGCCCAACAAGCAAAAGCGAGGGTGTCATCCTGAGGGAAAACATCGATCTGTGATTTTTTCAGGTGTTTTGAAAAAAAAAACATGGCAGAAAGCAGGATGGTTAGGGGTCGGTTTAGCATGAGCTGAAGATCTCTTGGGCTTTGTGCCCTGATGGACATTTAAAAATAGGATGGCTACCCTGTGGCTGAAGACTCCTCATTCATTTTGTGCCAACTCAGTGCCTGTAAGCAAGGATATCACCCCATCATTAGGGCTCAGGCTGCTCACAAAGCTGTAATTTCTGTTCGGTTCCTGTAGTCCTGTAAAACTGAAGAGTCAGCATCACCTGGGGCAAAAGGGTCATAATTCACTTAGGTTCAGCTCAACGTCACTGGATTAGAGTGTTGAGAGCAGAAGCTGAGGAGTTTGATATAACATGAGCATCTGCAGGGCCTGTCTGGCTAAGATAAGGGCTGATTTATGTGGAGGCAAATTGTCTTTGATTGGCTCAGGAGGCAGATGAGATTTTACTGTATGGCTAAAATGAGTCAGTGCCTCCTGGAGTAATCCAGCGTTGATTATTCTGGGCCAGATTCAACTCCTTGTGTGTGTGTGTATATATAGTATATGTACTGAACAGGTATTATGGTTTGCACCTCGTGAAAAGAAAACTGTAGCGTAAAAGCAGACGAGGTCGTGGTCTAGGCTTAAGACAAGGGGCCAGATGGGTGTTAGGTCTCAGAAAAGCAGAAGTTTTCCTCATTGTGAAGAGAAGTGAGTGGCAGACTTGGCAGATCACTGGTGCCAGGAAAGCTGAATCAAATACCTTCGTTTAGGACAAATGGATATTGAGTGTTACTGGAAGGGCTGGCGTAAGTTACTTGTTTCTAGGATGACCACTGGCTTGCAGTCATCTTCTAGGTAACGTTGCTCAGATTATTTCTTTTGATCACAAAGGAAGCTTCTAGCAGCTTCTCATAGAAGCCACTCCCATAGCCGACCCCTGACGCCCAAAATGTTGCCATGAAAACTCAGTACACCCAAAAAATCACCTGACGCATGCCTCCAGCTCCAAGCCTTCCCTACAGCCAGGAATCCTCAGCCAATATCTCCAACTTTTCAGAAACTTTCCTCCGTGCCTCAGTTTCTCAGGTCATCTTCCGTCAAGGCAGCCCTAACCCCAGCCCTGACACAGGAGACTAAAGATGCACTTTTAGCTCACGGTGGAGTACACAATTACCCCTACAGACAGCAGCACTTACTGGAGGTCTTTAGCCCTTGCTTTTAGCAGAATGTTAGACTCAGCTCTTCGGTTCCTTCTGGACTTGAGTCCGTAGGCATAACTCAACCCCGGTGTCAGCCCAGGAGCCTGGGCAGCTCAGCCCAAACTGCTGAACAATCAGCTTTGCCAGCAATCTCTCACAAGCAGCACTCGCCCCAGGAGGACCCCTCAGAGGAGATACCTGGCTCTGCTATGCTCCTACACTCCTGTGCCTCCCTCTAAACTCAGGCACGAGCCCAGTGCTCCATCTCCTACACCAAAACCCTCTCGTAGTTCCAGTGTGTTCCAGGAGCTTCTCATCACTGTGGCTGTTTTAACAACAACGTGGAGGCAGCCTGGGTGGGATTTGGCTTTCCTTCCTTCGGCCAGCCCAGTTCTCCTGGGCTGGGCTGTCTGCTCTCCCTCTCTGGTCAGTGCAGGGCACTCAGCTTACCCAGAGGCACAGCTCCATGACTGAGAAAGGTGGGATGAATAAATACACTGTGTTTTCCTCATTTTCTCTCCACTCGTTGCTGGGGGAGATTGGGCACACTTATAGGGACACCTGAAGTTGGGTGTGCTGCATTCCAGCTGGCTATGAAAATTTATATTCAATGAACAACCTATACAACAGTCTTTGAGCACTGCTGAGTAGCCCTATTCGCCCTGGTTTAATAGACTCTGATTTGGTCATGTATTTCTAACCCTTGCAAATGCAGTTTTTTCAGTCCTCTGCTGGAGTTCTCAATAATTAATTGGTAAGCATGTTACCCGCTGTGGTCTGAGTACAGCCCCTGACCTGGGATGTGTGGGAGGAGACCCTGCCCTGCTGCCTGGTCCTGCTGTGGGAGGACTCGAGTCCTTGGTGATGCCTAGACCCTTGGTGCCACGGATTTCAGCTCCGAGGAGCTGGTACGCTGTGCTTGGGCAGCGGGCTGAGCCCTTCCTTGGGATCCCTGTCACTTCTGGAACAGCCTCTGAGACCACACATCCGTGTGCACCCAGCACATGCTGAGCAGGAATGGATGGTAAGAGGAGGCCAGGGAAAGATGCAGCAGTCAGAGGAAAACAAACCGAACAGAACCAAACCCAAAACTTCCTTTTTATTAGGAGCTGTCAGAAAAACACCTGGTGGAGAGCTGATCGCAGCTGTTATCTGACACCAGGTGATATCATGGTGCTGTCTTGGGTGGGGTCTGCAGAGAACAACTTTGGTACAGGAACATTAAAGATGTAATGGCTGATTCAAACAATGGGAGTCAAGGGAAATAAAAGAGGAGGATAAGAAAGTAATTGTCATAATTAGGCAGGAGGAGAATACTGAATAGGCTGTGTTGGAGGCAGCAAAGCACTGCTGGGTTACCTGCTGCAGGTGTTGAGCTGTAATGGCAAAGTCTCAAAAGGAAAAATTAAGAGTTGTGTAATTAATACCCTATGAATAATGCAAATAGGTGCCCTCACAAGTAGCTGTATAACTGATTTTGTTACAGGGATGCTGCATAATTCCACAATGCTTTTCATTTCCAGCTCTCTTCTTGATGTTCTTCCTCTTCCTCCACATTTCTCTTGCAGGAGCTGGCTTTCTTTTCCTAAGTTTGCCATGTCTGTTCTCATTTTGCTGCTGCTAGAGAGAGACATCCGTAATAACTCGGCCCAGCTAAGATAGGAGGAAGTGGAAGAAGGAACCCTGGGGACCTCCACTGTAGGTGGCAGGGAGAGAGAGGAAAAACCTGTAGTGACTGTGCTGGGTGACAGACAGGCCGAGTTACAGAGGATGTTGGCAGCTGTACTCCCAAAAAACCACTGGAACAGCTGCTCCAGGGAAGCAGACACCTCCAGCCTCTGAAGATCACACTGCAGCCCTGCAGGATACAGGGGGGAGAGAAAATCTGCACTGGAAGGGGCTGAAATACATGGGCTGTCCTTTGTGTTCATTTCCCTCCCTTCCCCCCTGCCCTGTGAGTCACTGAGGATTCACCTTTCAACTCCGGATGCATGAATTCAGCAGGACTCAAAGGGCAGGGCCCAGAAGAGGAGCAGGAGATGAAGAGAGGCTTAAGCACCCTTCCAGTGGCAGCTGGCACACCTAAGGAGAGGAAGGGCAGGCTGGACCCTTGGCATGTGTGGTGACTGCAGGCACAGCTACGTGCCTGGGAGGTACAGCTGGGTCACCCTGCAGTGACAGCACCCCTGCAAGTGCTGCTTCAAGGGACACCAAATGTGGGCATCTAGGAGCTGGCTTAAGCTGGCAGAAGGTCTTGCAGCCAAGACTGAGTTGAAAGAAGGACAGGACAGATACATTTGCAGCTTAATGACCTTTTTCAAACAAGAGATCAGCATTTAATGTAGCCTAGGCACAAAGTAGGCACCTAGATTGGAGCAGCCGTTCCTTGGAGAGCCTCATAACTTCTTATTTGCATGTATGTTAGAAAATATCTCACCTGGATGTGAGCATTTCTGGTGAGGAAATCTTCCTGTCCCAGGTTCTTTGAATGGCTTGATTGAAGGATGGGATATCAAACAGCACTAAATTTAATCCATGGTTAAAGGATTATTTCTTGGCTCCTCAACAACAACATATTCTGTGGAAACCTGGTGATCTTATATGTGTCACAATATAATATTTATATCCTCATTAGGTATTAATCGTGTCACAACTCAGATCTGCAGCCAAACTCTGCTGGCATCAGAGGTGTTTGTACTGACATCTTAACTTCCCTGCTGTTGGCCAAATGCCTTTGGGGCAGAACTGGAGGACTGGGTTGGTTGTTCAGGAAGAGCTTTAAGGAGTTAAAAGCACTGGAGGGGGAACCAAACCCAAAAACTGAGGCTTGCTCTGGCCTTCTGGCAGGTTTCTCCAGCAGCAGCAGTCACTTCCCTCTTCCTTTTCACTCAGCTCTCATGGTGTCTTGGGGAGCAGTAGAGCTGCCCCCAAAGCCCCAGCATCTCTCAAGAGCTGGGCTGTGCCTCTCCCAAAACAGTCCTCTCCAGAAATTAAACTTTCTGTGGAGCTGAGGTGCTGGGGCTCGCTCTCCCTGCAGGACACCCAGTGCCTTGCCCAGGAGCGAATCTTCTCTGCGGCTGGGTCTGCTCTTGCTGCTGGCACAGGAGCTTTGGTATCTGATCAAGGAAGATAATTGAAGCCTCTCAGGAGGCCCTCGAGGAAGCCATAATCCTCTGGCACGACAACGTGGCTGCTGAGGAGTGGCGAGGGCTTGGCACAGAGCCCCTGGCACTCACCGGGCATTGTAAGGGGGCATGCGGATATTTTCAGCTGAGAGATGCAAACCTAACTTTGCTGAGACACTTGATCCACTTGGCTGGAAGTTTTTGCCCCTTGTACCTTGGTCTCTGGTGAATTTTGTTAATCTGGGATACATTCAGGGCCTTAGAGCAAACCTGGGGAAACCAACAGAGCTCAGGAAAACAGCAGAAGGGCAGGAAGAGGCTTGGTAAAAAGCAATGTAGCTCTGCAACTGACTACTTTGTGTGTGCACGTGTGTGTCTGCAATGGAGTTAAGAAATACTTGGGAAATACCTCCTTTATGGGCCAAAAAATGACCTTTAGAGGAGCAACAGTTACTAAAATATGGTGAAGAAGGCAGCTGGGGGACAAGGGGAGGAGTCATAGAATGGTTTGGGTTTGAAGGGACCTTAAAGATCATCCAGTTCCAACCCCACTGCCATGGGCAGGGACACCTTCCACCAGACCAAGTTGCTCAGAGCCCCATTCAGCCTGGCATAAATAAACCACAATAAACCACTGCAAAGAGGTAAGGTCAAATGTAAGTTACTTGCAGCTCCTTTAGTTTTTGGTGATGCCAGAGCAGCATCACCATGTTCCATTTTGGACCCGAGCCCGAAATTCAAACCTGGGTTTGAATTTGGGTTGTTGGGGTGGGATGAGGTTGGAGCTGTTGTCAACAAGTAGCATTGTAGAGGAATCAGTAGGAGTTTGTATCCTGTCTCATGTGACTGCTAGAGAGAAGACAAAGATACTTTCTCGGCCACAAGAGGTAGAAGCAGAATCCAAAGGCAGGATGCCTTTAGACTGATCAAATGAATGCTTTCAAGGGTTTTTTAATGTGTGTATAGATATACACAAAAAACATATCTATTTACATGTCTGAATATGTATAACAATACATATGTATCTATAAATATTATTGAAATGGTAACTGAAGGACAGTGTAGGGCTCTGGAAACATTTAAATGTTTACTATAGATAAAGTGGACACTGTGATAAGTGACTGGGATGTGGAAGGTGTTTTCCCTATGAACACTGTACTTCCTAACTGCTTAGAGAGGAATTATGATTTGATTTTTCATTGGTCTTTTAACACAAAGGCAAAACTGAATTTGAGGAATGCTGCTCTGCCCCAGATTGTGCTTTCGGGGTTGGGAACAACCATACCAGTGCTCATGGCTGAGCAGGTGGATGTTTTTTCCTCTTTGTCTTGCAGATGGGATTTGATTTCCTTCTGACAGCAGCAGTGTCCCACAAGGGAGTGGATTACGGGGTTGTGGCAGAGCTGCGATGTGTCTTAACTCGAACCTTTGGCAGCCTTGAGGGACACACCCTGAGGCAGCTTTTAGCCATGTGGATGCTCTGATAGACTTCAGGGAGCTGGGATGGAGTAGCTTAAGGAGAGAGCTGCAAACTGCTGTGGGACCCAGCAGTCGGTGGGATCAGATCAGCAAAGCATTGCGCAAGCAGAGATGAGTCACTGCCGTCTCCTTTCTCCTGTTTTAGTCTGGTCCTGAAAGCAAAAAGTGATGGCCCTGTCTGTGAGCAGCTTGTGCTGGGGGGAGTTCGGTGAATGTAGTGATCTGAGAGCTCCCCGCCTTGAGAAGTGGCCAATTTTCAGTGCAAAAATAAGAAATGAGTGTTGCGTGAGTGAGCCCGTGTGCCCGGGTGTCCGGGCGGAGTGTGGGCACGTGTGTGCCTGTGCAGGGAGGGGCACGGGCACCCGGCTGTCCCTGTGAGGGCAGTGAGGAAAGAGCCACGTTAAAAAGCTGGAATGGCTCGAGATCCCGTTCCTATTGCCTCCTACCTCACCCAGCCTCACGCTGTCCCACGTCCCTGTTCGTTCCTCGCAAAGAGCTCAGATGGGGTGGATCAATGGGTTGGGTCCTTCCCTGGGAAGTCCCACTGCCTTGTTGTGACCCTCGTGCCAACCTGTGTCCCTGGGAGAGCCCTGCCTGCATGCTCACAGAGGGGACAAAGTAGTGGCACGCACAGGAGGCCCTTGTGGCACACCTCAGAGCAGTTCTGGGAATTTCACATGGAAACAAGCTGACTTTAAACCTTTTTCTGGATGCTGTAGAGCATTGGCTGGAGCAGGGTGCTGCGGTGTGGGGCAGGAGGGAACAGAGGAGGTGGCATTTGAAGGAGCGGTTCCAGATGTCTGCAGGCGTCAAGCACAACGCTGGCCAAGTCCCACAGGTCGGCGTCCCTCTGGTTTTAATGGGAGTCAGGTGCATAAAATCCCTTGGAAATAGGCTGCTGTTGTTAAAGGAATGACAGCCTCCCCTGGAGCACCTTTACTTGGCTTGCTTCAGGCTAGAGAGACTGTCAGCACAGTGCCCAAAATATTATGGAGCAGAACAGTCCCTTTCCGAAGGTGAGCTGCTACACTGGGGACTGCACCCTCTGCCTGACCCCAAGCCAGCCCTGCTTCACCCCTGCCCTTCAGCTGCCGGCATCCACCCCAGCGGGGAGAAAAGAGAACCCCCTCTAGGCGCACGCCTCTGCCAGCAGGGAGAAGCCAGTGTATTCCTCTGCATTTGTTGGCCTTTTAGTTTATTTTTACTTTTAACTCCTCCAGGAAGAACCAAACTAATTGAGAGGTAAGGGAAGCTCAGAGGGAGGAGGGGGAGGAGCAGGGATGCCTCAGCTTCCCCAGTGGCACAGGCTGGTTCTGAGCCATGATGACTCCTCAGCCCTTTCTCTCTGCTGGGTGTGCTTGCCAGCACAGCTCATCAACAACAGCCTTCACCATCGGGCTTCACCCTGGCTCGAGTGGCTGTTTTGGTTACTAATGAGCAGGCATGAATGGATAAAGTCCAGTGGCATCTGCAATGCCGCCTCCCTGCCAAAAAGCTGGCTGGCAAAGCCCAGCCAGCCCCGTGAGACGGAGCCACCTGTAGCGTGGTGCTTGCCGGCACACGCCGAGCCGGCCGCCACCCGGGGCACAGGGCTGCTGCAGAGCTGCCTCGTCCTGGCAGGCCTTTGGGAAGGAAACAGAGGCTGCTGTGCTGAAAGCGTGTCTGGGGCCGTGTCCTTGGCACGGCCGTGGGGATGCCAGGAGCAGTCTGCAGCTCTCTCTTTCCCCGAAGCTGGCAGAGACAAGGATGGGGAGCGAGCCCCTCAGTTTCCAACTCTGCAAAGATTTTTGCTTTGGAAAGGAACCAGAGCTGGGAGCTTTTCTGCAGAGAAAACACTGCCCTGGTGAAAGGAAGGGAGGTGCAGGCTGCTGTACCTGTGGCCAGAGAGCTTGTCTGCATCTGCACTGGCCGCCCTGGTTTGCTGCACTAAAGTAAACTCCTTTCCTGGGAATTGGTGCAGTGAGAAATGTGTCAGGAGCCCAGGGGATGAGGAGCGAACAGAGATGATCCTGAGAGCAGTTTGGCTTGGTGAGCAATGGAGCAGTACCACCTTTGTTTAACATATCACCATCAGAATCTGGATTCGTGTCGAGACCTGGGGAATAAAGGCTTTTCTGCCTTGGGAAAGTCAGTGGTCAGGTTAGGTTAATCTCAGGGCATCCAGCACCTTCTTCAAGCTGGGATGGCCTAGTCTGCTGAACAGACTTTAAATCTTATTTTTTTTAAAGGAAGATGTAGATTTTTGTGAGCTGCTGAGACTGGCAGAGGTTAGGCTGAAGTCAGCCTTTATATTCACCACAAATGTCTAGACTTTGATTTTGCAAATGCCTAAACCCTGCTGCACGTGTGCTTTTGGATGTAGCTACTGCGATAGAAGTTTCCAATGTCAGTTATAATTGTGGCCTGCTAAACCTCCTACAATGCCCCTAGCTAAGCATCTTTGCAAAAGCGAGGCAATGCTGGGGCAAAGCCAGCCTCACTGGGGGTTTTAAAACACATGGCAGACATCAGTAATTCAGCACAGGACTTGGCACGTTTTGCCTGTTAGTGGACTGAGAAAAGCAATCCTATTTAAATAGATAAAAGGGAAACGTATTGGACCCGGTCCCTGTTGAGGCAGGGTCAGGGCATGAACTCGTGTGAAAACTGGCTCTGCCAGGGTTTATTTCCTCTGATCCGATCAGGCAATGGAGACTGGGGTGGGGGAGACTCGTCAGGCAAATTTCTCTCCTCGTGCATGTTCTAAGTTGGCCCGTGGCCCTTATTCCTGTCACGGTCAAGGGTTACTCTGTGCCTCTGGGGCAGAGCAAACGGGCTCCTGCCTGCTCTCCCAGGGAAGAGTGCAGAGCATCTTTCCCCTTCTCATTGCTACAGCTGTAGTGTTTGTCTTACGCTTCTGCATGTTTCTACTCGAGTCTCTTAGACAAGGTGTTTCTGTGTAGATCACAAGTCACTCTTTACTAGCATTTAAATGGTCTTAGCTTTACATCACTGCAGAGCAAAGCCTGAAAGCCTCTCCCACAGCATTTCAAAAACACCAGGTAAATAAGGTAGTGGCAGTATTGATTTTAAATCCCATTCTTCCTCAAGTGCCTGCTCAGTGATTCTCTATACGCTCAGGACTTCTCTGGTGCAGCAGTGAGGGTTTTCCAGTCCAGCTGGGTCATGCCAACCTCTCCAGGGTGACAGTGTCCCCAGGGCACAGCTTCCCCACCCTGCTCTCCATCACAGCTCACTGCCCTCCCAGCCCCACGTCTCACTGCCGACAGCCCCTGACGCTCAGCCCAACATGCTGGGATCTGTCTGTGCCACCTCCCCTGGAAAGGGCTTCCTGTGCTCTTACCCTGCCCTGCTTAATCAGCACTCACTTTGGGGTGTGAGTCTCTCCCCGGCTTGGGTCGGCAATAGTGGTGGACATGGCAATGTTGGGTAAATGGTTGGACTCGATCGTGGAGGTCTTTTCCAACCTAAATGATTCTGTGATTCCATAGGAGTGCCTGGGTTTGGCGTTTTACCGCAGCCCTGGATGAAAGAGCATCCCAGAAGCACGGAGAGGGGAGGCAGTGGAGCAGTGCTGTGAATGATCCATCCCTCTCCAGTACCAAACTGGTGTGGCCAAAGTGGTCACAGACTTCACACAGAGACCTGGGCGCACTTGCAGGCGGTTTTGGCTGAAGAACAGGGCAGGCAAAGTGCAACTGGTCATCTTCCCTCAACCCCCTGCCCCCAGGACTGGTGTCTAAAGAACCTACTGCTCTGTCTTCCTTGCTTGTATGGGTCTCCTGCAAAGAAACATTGAAAGTCAAGGAAGGGGAAAGGCTGGATGCTCCCTCCCCAAGGCACAGGGACAACGGGATCTCATCAACAGCTGAGCCCGGAGACAGCCGGGAAGGTAACACAGGTTTGCACCCCATGAGCACTTTGGCACCTGAAGGCTTTGCCTGGGATTTTTGGAGACAACCATGAGCTGGTCTGCACTTTATGCCACCCAGCTGGTGTTAAAGTAGTGTGGAGGAGAGGAGACATCCCCTCCTCCAGTCCTCTCTGCTGAGGGAGGCCTTGCAGAGCAGCTCCCACATGCCTTGTTTTTCTTGCAAGCCTGATGTTGAGAGGAGCCAAGGTGGTGCAAGAGAGGAGAGGAGGCAGGAATGAAAGGGCTGAGGTTTGCCTCAGGGCCTCTTTGCAATCACCCAGCAATTCTCTCCCCTCTCCGCCACCGCCGAGCAGCGTGTTTGAACCGCAGGCTTGTCGAGTCCTCTCGAGGCCTGTACAAACACGGAGCTGAGCAGCAGGTAAATAAAGCTGCCTGGTGCTGGGAACAAACTGCTGCAAAGACAGGTAATGCAGCAGGGGCTGTGCTCTCCCCCGGGGGCAGAGGATGGGATGGAGGAGTGAGGAATGGGGATGGTGTGAGGCACCTTCCCTGTTGCTGGGGCTCCTGCACGGGGAGACGGCACCAGCGGGTGCTGGCAGGAACCCAGACTGTGCCACAGGAGCCGTGCAGGCAGAAAAACCACATCTAGAGATAAAAAGGTGAAGGTTATGGTCATGAACATCATTTCACTGTATCTTTTTTTCTTATGCTTCTCCCTGGGCTGAAATAGCCACCTGGGGCCATGGTCAAAAGACCTAATGAAGCAGATGAGCACAGTGTCTGCAGAAACTCTGCAAGCAATCTCTGCCTGATTTTGGAGGAGAGCAGGAAGAGTTGGTGTTCATTTTTCAGCCCTCTCTACTGCACAGTAGCAGTTGGGGACCTGGAGCAGGCTCAGCTCCACGGAGCCCTTCTCGTCACCACCTCAAACCCACCTCCCAAGCCTACAGGGTTTTCTTAAAGAATGAACCTCAGATTGGAAAGAAACACAGAAATGCCTGTAAGCTTTAGGCCAACAGCCAGAGACTTCAGCGAAGTCGGAGAAGTGCACATATGACCAGAAAAGTCACCCGTAGGAGACCTTTACAAAACACTAATTCCTAATTGCTGCATTAGTGCCGATTTAGCACCCCCACTCACCCCTCCTGCCCCCAAGGAAGGCTGGTTCACAGGGAAAAATACCCACTCCAATAGTGGCAGCATGTCATTGCAATCCTTTGTTGGCTTTTTGTCTAGTGCTAGCTGTGTTGCCTTCTCTGTAATGCATAGCTGGTGCCTGTTATTGTGAAAGGCAGCATGGAAATAAAGACTCATGAGTGTGGCCTCATGTTTAATTAGAAGCTAATGTACTATTATTATTAGGTACTGAAGGAATGTACTGGTGAAGCAGTGTTTGAGCTGTTTTAAAAGCATTTTATAAGTGTACTTTCCCCTTGCCTTGCTGGTGTGAACCACCTTTATTAGGAGGTGCAAGACTGCTGCTACCTGGTCTTGCAGGTCTTTTGCACTTCAAGTACTGGAATTTAATCTCACTGTTCAGGAGACTATGAAATAGAAGGGAATGATGTGTGCTAGGCTAAGCCAAGTGTTCAAGCTTGAGAGACCAAGTGGTCTGTGGTTGAATTTGCTATATTGAGACAATGATTAAGCACAGCTTAGTAAAACATGGCCACCTTACTGGTCTCCAAAAACATCAAGGAAGCAGTGGGAAAATGACAGGTTTTTTTGTTGAATGAGAAGTTTCACTGTCAGCACCTTTAGGAACTTGCTGGGATTGTCATACTCTGCTAAGAGAGGCATTGCTTTGTAATCGCCGTGTAGTGGCGTGAGCATGACTTCACCATCTACTTTTCAATACCATTTCATTCTCCATGAACAGCTACAGCATAAGAGGACACCATCCCAGTTGTACACCAATGTGTTACACGCATAAAGGTTAGGTTACGTGAGGCTTTATTCTACAATCTTATTCTGTCAATAACAAACACCTCCCATTCCTTCAAGCTCCTTACTTTCTGTAAAGCTGTAGGGAATATAAAACTGAGGGCAGCTTTACATGTCAACAATTTGGGCTTCAGCACCATTCAAGGCAAGGTTGGATGGAACTCTGAGCAATTCAATCGAGTGGAACGTGTCCCTGCCCAAGTGAGGGTGTCTTTAAGGCTTCTTCTAACCCAGGCCATTCTATGACCACTAAATAGTTGTGTTCTGCTGCTGTTGGTCAATGGGTTTTTTGTTGCTTTATCGACTCCAAAATACAGACAAGTTGTGGAACACAATCTTTTATTAATAACAGGCCACATTTGTACTTCGAAAAGAGTGAAATTAAAAGGTGTATTAAAACATACCCACTCTAAGCAATCTATTTTCTTCAGTAGAAAAAAAAAGCACACAACAGGTAGAAATCCTATATACACAGTATATCAGTTCTAGTCATCAGCCCCTCCAAACAGTGTTTTGCAAATTGGTACAACAGTGTTAGAACAGACCATCCAGTTCCAGTCAAGTATGAATTTCAGCTTTTGGCTTGTTCATTTAAGACAAACCACTAAGCACCTAGTCCAGTTTACTGATCTCAGAATACATACAAGGTAGTACTGTACATGAAGACAGACGTGCTAAGCTTTTACTTCTGCTTATTATTTTTGGAATCCTGCCTTGTTATTAAGTCTGCCTCATAAACTTTGAGCACACGGAAATCTGTAATCAATGTCTCCATTAAAAAAGGTAGCAGAATCCTGATTAACTGTACCTCAAACAGCCCTTTCCTCATCTCCTGCATTAATTTCAAGCAGATTGCTGTTGTGCTTATTCTACACTGGAGGCTTTCAGCCCAAAATATCAATTGCTGCAATGAACCACGAATCTATGTAATCTTTTTTTTTTTTTCTTTTTGTTTTGAGGAAAATAGAAAAAGCATAATGTTAGTTCTTAAATTAGTTTGGCACAATAAAAAAAAAAAAAAAGCAGGGGGGAATGCACAAGTCACATCCTTCTCTCACAATGTCCTTGGGAGGGGAATGTCTGGATCCAGGCAGGGCCGGCAGGCATAGAATGAATGACACAGACCACGGCGTGGCAGACTCCAGCTCTTGGCCTTGCACCTGGCCTCAGTCACACTCAAACACCTCAGTCCATCAGCTGCCACTGCTGGTGAGCGCAGCCCTGCGCAGCTGGAGAAAGCCCTGAAGAGCCGAGCTCCAGCAGCCTCCTCATACCAAGTAAAAAGGCACCACTTGGCACCTTTTCCTTTAAGTGTCACTTAACAACACAGTAAGTGAGCTATTCCTGCTCTGCTGAGCAGGCGGGAGCAGGGTCTGACACTTGGGTCTCGGCATGTCAGTGTGAGCCCCATGCTTCAGGAGAACCTCCACTGTTTTCGTGTGCCCCCCTCGCGCAGCCAGGTGAAGAGCTGTGAACCCCTCACTGTCAGAAATATTGATATTTTCTGCACTGACAAGTTCTTCTACTACTTCAGAGTGCCCGTTTTCCGCAGCAAGGTGTAACGCTGTCCTATTTAAAGGGCCTCTGGCTAGAACGCTGGCCCTTTCATCCAACAGCAGCTTTGCTGTGGCTAAGTGGCCGCTGCGAGATGCCAAGTGCAGGGCCGTGTATCCTTCTGCCGTGGAGGCCTCGATGTCTGCCCCGTGCTTGAGGAGCAGCCTGGAGGTGCTGGTGTGGCCGGTTTCAGCAGCTATGTGGAGAGCAGTCTGCAGGAGCCCGTTCCGGACGTTGACGTCCGACTCCAGGTCGATGAGGAGGCGGGCGACGCGGTAGTGACCCCGCTGGGCGGCCAGGTGGAGCGAGGTCCTTCCGTCCACGGTCTGCACGTTGACGTCGGCGCCGCGCTGCTTGGCCAGCAGCTTCACGATGGGGAGGTGGCCTTGCCAGGCAGCATAGTGAAGGGGCACCCAGTCGTCCTTTCCCTTGATGTTCACATTGACGCCTCTTCTCAGCAGGATCCGCACGATGTTCTCCTGGCCGTACTGGCAGGCTATGTGGATGGGGGCTCTGCCCTCAAAATCCACCTCGTTCAAGGATGCGTTCTTATCAAGCAGCATTTTGGTGCTGAAATCATCCCCGTTTTGGGCAGCAAAGTGAAGAGCAGTCCACTGGTCCTCATCTTTGGCGTTGACGTTGATTTTCCTGGCCATAATCAGCTCCACAATGCTTTTAAATTTCTTCTCAATGGCTATGTGAAGAGGAGTGGACCCTTTCTTGTTGGTGAGGTTAGGGTTAGCATTGTACAGCAGGAGCCACTTGACACATTCTTCTTGACCTGCTTCAACAGCCAAGTGCAGAAGACTGGAGTTCCCATCTAAAACAATGTCAACATCCTGAGGCTGGAGGATCTTCATCAGCTTGCTGGTATCTCCAGATAAAATTGCCTCCGTTAGCTTCCTCTTCTGTATGTCTGTAGTACCAACATCTACATGGATAGAAGGAAGAAAAATATTTTTGAGGGTGGTGAAACACTGGAACAGGTCACCCAGGGAGGTGGTGGATGCCCCATCCCTGGAAACATTCAGCTGGATCTAGTTGAAGGTGTCCCTGCTCATTAAAGGCCCATTCCAACCCAAACTGTTCTAAGATTCTATGGAAAAGACAGCATCACAATTCTGATACTCATCACACCTTACCTGTCCATGGCTTCAGCAATGAGCTGCGTGCAGAGCAATCCATCCCCACACCCCACAGGAGTCCCAGAACATTTTCTGGTCAGATTTGGGCCCCCATTAACTCTGTTTCTTGTGGCATGAAAGACCAAAGGATGTTGTGGCTGATCTTCCCGCACTAACCATTTTTTACCTAGCTGGAAAACAAATGTCTGGGGTTTGCAGCACTGGACTGAAAAGTGAGAGGCTCTTTATTAGAGTGGTCACTGGGACTGCTGAGAGGGTGCGTTGAGTACTCTCAAAAGCTAAGGTGCTCAGGTTTAGGCTTAGTATACCTGAAAAAGCCACAAACTCAGCTGACCTAACTGGGCAGTGGCTGTAATGCCATGTCAAGTGAGATGCTGGACCAGTAGTGACCTCCCTTCTAACCAACCTCTAGATGACTGATTCTGTAATTGCTTTAATGGGAGTTTACTCCTTCACAAAAGTAAATGAGATTTATTATTTCTCACTAGATGATGTTTGAGAACCACATAATTTTTTTTAATTTATTTTTTCCTTTTAAATAACTACCTCCAGTAAACAAATTTGTAGCGCTGACAGCAAGAGAAAGCAAGGCTAACAGTAATTTCCAGAATGTTATTCTACTCTCCAAACCACTGACTCTCATGCCTCAGTCCAAACAACTACAAAGGAAAACTTGACCATTACCTGAACTCTCCCTTTCAAAGGAAAGGGAAAGGGAGCCTCTGGATGAGAAAGCTGAATCTACAGATGAAACTCCTGAAAGCCGCTTGTCACTGGAGGCAAGTTTGGACTCAGAAGAGCTGCGGCTGAGATCCTCAGGGCCTTCTATAGTCTGTGAAATCCCTGAATCCAACTGGGACAACAACTCTGAGAGACTGTAATCCTTAACTGACGGTAGAGCAGGCTCTTGTTTCTTCTGGGACAGTGCACAAATACCCTTCAAGAGAAGCACACAAGCATTTTAGAAAGGTCAGCAAACAAAACTGAGCACGAGGCCCTACAGAAGAAACATACATTTGTCAGTATGCAATACTGTTTGTATTAAATGAAACCTATGAATAAGGTCACAGAGATTTTTCAGAAGCAGGAGGGCAGCTTCCATCAGGGCTCACAGAGCCACTAAAGCCACGTGGCTCTTCCGTCTACAGTGGTTTTTACGATCAGTCACACCCACACAGTTCCAGCCTTTATCTCCTAACTGGACTGCTCTCCCTCCACGGAATAAGATGCACTTGCATTTGGTTCTGCCTCGAGGTTTTCTTGAGCTGGTCCATGCACCTGCTGTCATTCGTGCATTCCAGTCCTTCACCAAGAGTCACTTCTATCAGGCGAGGTGGTGCTCAAAAGCAGCAAAGAGAAGGTTGCTTAGGACCTTCCAGGTCATAGATGAGTCTGTTCCTCCCAAAACCCAGCAAGTTAGAACATGAAGTGAAAGAGAAAATACCTCAGGCTGCTGTTCTGGGGCATTCTTGGTGTCCAGGTCCCGAGTTATCATCTCTTTTGTTTCATCTTCTGGTTTTTCACAAAGGGCCTCTGTTTCTGAAGTGATTTCTTTGGAGAAAACAAGAGAAGGTTTTAGTGCTTGGTTTTTTTAGGAGACTTTCTGAGATGCCCTGCTGCCTGTCTCTATCAACAGAACTTAAAAGCTCTGAGATACTGTGGGAGAAAGCCGCCAATCCTGACCATTCCATCTAGCACCTCATCTGTGGGTACAAGCGGGCAGCCAAGCCAAGGCTACACAGGGCTGCCCAAACAATTCATTTTCAGTCACACCAGACTGGTGTTAACACAGGGGCCATGCGGCAGGACTGTGAAATGGGAACCACTGTACTGCTGGCAGACTAAGACTTTCTTTTTAAAGATGGAATCTCTCTTCCCTTCAGTCCTCATTCCTTGTTTGAGCAGGAGCAGAGGGAAGAGGCAAATCTCTCCCATTAATGTTAAATGAAGCTACCTGGTGACAGCACTTGCTACATCCCTCTGCACATTTGAATTCATAACAGGTGCTTTGGACAAGTTCAAGCCTTTTACTGGCAGAGAAGTGACTGTATGAACTGTTTCATTACAAGAAAACAATTCAGTTTCTCAACATACAACAGTAAAAATTTCAAGAGCCAGGTCCTTCAACTCTTTGGTACACTGCAAACCACACCAGCTCCAGCTTGGCCCATTCCCCGACACACACTATCAGAAATAAACATAATTTCTGGCTAAATGGACCAACTGGTTCGGTACAAGGCTTATTCCTGGCGTGTTTACATAACACCGTCATGGTCAGACATGTCCTCAGATAATCCCTTCCTCCACAAATGAGTAAGTGGCCTGTATCATTGTCTCCACCACACAATGTGCTCTATTTATTCTGTCACAGAGCTTCTCAGCGTTTACCCCAAGGATTAGCAGAGTCCTGAGCAATAACGTGACTCATAGAAGAATAAATAGGCAGCCAAGTTACGAGGAAATCTTACCTTGAAATGTTGGCCGTTCACCAGGATCATCTTGCCAACATTTTTGCATCAGTTTGATCAAGTTATTACATGAATGAGGTCTGGATTTGGAAACAGCAGGTAGCTCTGGGCGGTGGCCTTTAACTACTTTTACCATAATGTGTAAAATGTTGTTTTCCTCTGTGAAGCAAAAGCACACAAATTTAGATGTCCCAGCAAAAGGAATCACTTCTCTTTTTTCTAAGAGCATTAAGAGTGCATTAGGCTGAAAGTTTATTATCACACCTTCTTTTCTTGATTTCTTATCAATAGGGGGAAACAATTTTTGGTTGTCCTCTCCAATGAGATATTTTTCAATGCAGTAACACCTGCTTCTCATGTATCACTTAAAAACATTTTTCAGTGTGTGACTGTGTTCTTTTTCCACCCATTAAAGATAAAGAACAAAAGGAAAAAAAAAAAGCCCTCAAACAGTTCTTTGCTACCTCTCTTTGGATTTCCGTATCTGCTGTAAGAAAACAGAACCTTAGGTTTTATTTAGACCAGAACTATTCATAAAGGTGAAGGAAGAACACAAACCAAGAGGTGCAGTAACGCAGCTCCTGACTGTAAAATCAACCACTGGGCTAAACGGAATCTCTCACTGGGAGAAAAATTAAAAGCAGACTGGAACTTGTTGGGACATGTTTGCTATACATAGGCCAGTCACAGACACAGGAAAGTCATAAAGAATAAAGAGCTGCCTGTTGAGCGGCACATTTACTGCGGGGTGGAACAGGGCTTATTCTCACAGACAGCTTTTTTTTTTTTTTAAAGGAACAAATCTGTACCCACGATCTACAAATAAACTACAGAACCTCTCTACAGAGAAGCTGCTTCTGAACAACAGCAGAGCTGCCTGCCAAGTTGGCTTTGCCAACGTATCAGAAGTCTGTGCAGGCCACACACTGATCTGGAGCTGTGCAGCAAACTCCAGCAGAAGCAAAAACGTGCAGACAAGGGCTCCTGCAGCAATACAGGTTCTGTTTTCACGACATAGGACAAAGGAGGACTTGAGCTTGTGATCAGCATTTCAGAGCTCAAAAGTGTCTGCCACACAAGACTGTCAGAATTTGGAGGTCATGCACAAAATCTGGGGCTGGTGGGGCAGGAAGCATGCTTATCAATGGGAAAAAGGAAAAAAAAATCCAAGATAACACACAGCATACCTGCAAAAGGCTTCTTCTGTGTAAGAACTCCCCAAACCACGATGGAAAAGCTACCAGAAAAAAAAGGCAAAAAAATTATTTATAGAGTTTTTTTTAAACAAAACCAAAAAACTTACAGAAGTATAATTTATTTTCCTTGTCCCTCCACTTTTTCATCTAATTCAGCTGATGAGCACACACACAGGAAGATGCAGACAAGAACCATGATTTCAAAGTCTAGCTTTGGCAGGGAGGAACCTGAGGCAGCAAACACAGGGACTTGCTGGAGGCTGCCAAGTTCTTGGTAGCATTTACCAACCACTCCACATCAGCACTGACAAAATCAGAGAAAGCATTACAGTGGATTTAATTTAATGCTTCTACCCTGCAAGATGACTTTAAATTAATCCTTTTAATTTAGAATAAGAGATAGCTCCTTAATCTACAACTGTGATTTCCTTTTCCTAATAATCTTGCCATGAAAGAAGAGCCAAAGACCTAATGATGAAATCCAATGAAGATAACTCAGAATTTTGTCACAGACTCGAAAAGTAGGTCAGGATGTACCTTTAGAAGGGAAATTAAAGGTGGGCAGAGTGCCTCCCATTGCCAGTTGCTAACAAATAATTTCAAGACCCAGGATCACCTGCAGTTTTTTAAAAGGCCTCTACCCTACAAAGACTTTGCAAAACCCAAAGCCAATGCAACATGTTGCAAGACAGGGCTCAAACTGGATTTAGGGGTTTCAGGCTTAAAAAAAGTAAAAAAGGGCTCATTTTACAGGGTTACTAAAAGTGCATTTAGGTGTTTTCATAGTTCACTGACCTGTAGACATCATGTTTGGTGTCAAAACACCTGTTTTTCTCCTTGATGCGCTCTGGAGGAAGGTAGGCAATTGTGCCACACAAGCCATCCATGCTGATGTCATGGGAATGGGACAAACCATTGCACTTTGCAAGCCCAAAGTCAGAAATCTGGAGGGGAAAAAAAAAAAAAAAAAGAGGGGGAAGAGGGTGAGAAAAGTGCATGGTACCGTTGGACTTTCAAGGTGTTCACAAAATATTTTCTGCAAAGAACAGATGCAACAGGATAACCCAACAAATATAGCGAAGTGCTGTTCAGAAGTATTAAGCCAATAAAACATCTCTGGAAGCATAATGCTGTGGTAGGTTTTTCTTTATGCTTAAGCTAAAAGAAGAAGAAGAAAAAAAAATAAAGGCAAGCAGTTTTTGCAAGCAGCAGCACGTCGGCCCATTACATAGCAAACACAACAAACAGTCAAGACAATTTATTGTAATTTAAACCAGTTGAATTTAGCTACTGCAAACTACTTTAATGTAATCATTGGCCCTGCCACCCCCTTTCCCTACGTAACCTCGCGTTGTACGATGCGTTTTAATGTCCTGGCTCTCCAATGAACTCTGGAGAATTACTCTTTTAGATATCACTCTTACACTGACCATGACAACGAGGACCAAGCCCAACAGCAGAGCCACCAGGTGCTACAAAAACCCAAATGGAAACACACACACAGAGCAAAAACCCACACAGGAAACTCTTTCTGGCAGCCAGGAGATACAGCAAGTTGGTGCAGTGACGCAGTGAGCACAGCTGAAATGAGCACAACAAGTGACAGCAAGTTTATAAAAAGGACACACCTCCACTTTAATTTGAAGTGTCAAGCAAATATGCATTCATTTGCTCTCAAAGGCATACCAATCACTGAGCAAACAGATAGCCCAGGAATTTCCTTTGTCTTACTTATTTCCCACTGGACAAAAATGTCTATTATGCCAAGTGGAAATTTCAAGAAAAGTCAAGTCTTTTTGGACCACCAAGCCCACTGATTTTTGTCTACATGTTAGATAAGATTCCCCCTCCCCCTAACTTATACATTCTTTTTTATCTAATAAATACTCAGGTTTTTCAATGACTCATTCCCCTTTTGATCTTCGCAGCTTCTCCTTTGAGAAAGTTTTCCCTCAAAACAACAAGCATAATTAAAAAAAGCTTTTCTTTTTTTTTTTTTTTTTTTAAATAGGCTCCGACCTTACACTTTGAGAAGTTTCTCCCTAAAGTTACCACAAAACTAGTTGTAACATGTGTCCATTACCGGAAAGGGAGAAAACTGCTGCCAGCTTCAGCCTCCTGGAGAACAGGCAGGTTACACAGCCATGCAAGGAATCTCCCTTTGCCATAAAACAAACAAAGCAACCCACACAGCTTCAGCAAGAACTTCTCCCATGGACAGAGAGCTCGGGAGAGGCATTCTGAGGAGCTGGAGAAGGCCTGCATCCTAGAACACAAGTATATCCAAACCTGTTGTCCCTCTTTAATCTCTAGGGTAACGTGGGAATGACTTAAGAATAAAAAAGCCCACACACACCCCAAAAAAA
>VZTD01005121.1:100530-119087 GCA_013397725.1 Rhagologus leucostigma | reverse complement strand
AAAAAAAAAAAAGATGGGAAAAAAGGGAAAAAGCAAAGTCATCTGGAGAAATAGTTTCTCATCCTTGTAGAGCTACACTCTCAGAGAGAGATTATTGGACTCCTCAGCAAGCCAAGCACTGGAGCCCAGGAAAGCAGCAAGTAGTCAAGAAACCCACATCCACGAGCCAGGTCACCCTGGGAAGAGCCAAATCGACCACCCCAGGAAATGCTGCATGAGTCTGGGGCACTCGGGGCTCCACGGCAGAACAAAAGCACAACCCCAGCATCACACCAGGCTGTGGTGTCAGGTTAATAAATGAACCGAACGCTGCAAGTCTGAACGGATCCGACGAGGTGAAGCGCTGCTCTGCTTTGATTAACGTGAAGCACAGGCTTGTATACACCTCAAGAAATCCAGGCATAATTAAAGCCACACACCTCCCTCTTTGTCTAAACAATGCCGTGTTTCCTACTGCGTGAGTTAAGAAATAAAGATGAAATGCAGACAGCAGGGTGACGCTCCTGCGTTTGGAGCCACCAGCTACGGTGTGGGAATCTAAGGCTGGGGGCTAAGGCAGAGCTGAGTGCTCTAGACAGAAAAAGTCACCCTACAAACCCAGAAACAGCTAAAGTTCACAGTATACACCCTCGCTGGCCTAACAGGAGTTTCACCTTGTGGAACTGTCCCAACCTAGTATGAAGGATTGGGTGTTATGCCAATTGATAAAAACATCACCTGTAGAGCAGGGCTTCGATCGTATCAAATTCTGCAGGAGATAGCACTGGAAATTGAGGAATTGTTATCTTGCAGGCTGCAACAAAATATTGAGCTTTTGCAGACAGCTTTTCGTGGCTTTTACTAGTTCCTCTAGGGTGAATTTTCCACGCTGCACATTGTATTTAGTCATGCAAGTTCTTTAAACACCAGTGGGAACTGCGCAGTGGGTGGAAGATACAGCTATTTAACTTGCCTGGTTTGCCTTTAAATTGCTTGCCAGGCACCTCGTTCTGCAACACCCTTGCTGGGGAAGGCAGTGGAAGTGCAGCACCCTTCCTCCACATCCTTGCTGGTCCTTGCAGCCCACCCCGAGCTCTGCCCTTCCCCACCATCCGAGGGAATCTGTAATCTCGCTCCTCACATCAGTTACTCCAGGTGGGCCCCGTGGCGCTTCAAAAGCGCCCGTGGTAGGAGCAGAGGAGACACGGAGGCGACAGACTGCTCCATGCAAAACCCGCGGTGGGGAGGTAGGAAGAAGAGAAAGCAGCCCTGGCCAAAGCCCACGCAGACAAGTGGGATGGTTCATGTTCAGGCAGCTCTGCTCGTTAAAGGGCTGCACGAGAACAAACACGTGAGCGTCGAGCAGGGACGGGAGCTGCACGTGTTTTCCTGCCCGCTTCCAGCAACACTCGCTTTACTGAAGGATTCCGAGATCTGAAGATTTCTATTTATTTGTTTGTTTGTTTTTATTTTAGTTCAGTTTGTTTTTAACTCATGCACGCAAGCCTTTCTCTGCTTCTGCCGTTCGTGGATTTTTCCGTTCTAGTTCGTACAAAAACACTCACTTGCAAAGTTTTAGATGCTTTAAAAAATTTTTTGTAATTTTTTTTTTTTGAAAACTAGAAGATACGCTTGCATAGCTACAACAGCTACTACAGTCAGCTATTCCCAAGTACTGCAGAGATCTAGTCCCCAGGAACAAAATGAGTGCTTGGAAAGTGCCTTTTTTTTACTGATGGCTCCTGACAGACTGCCCTGAACTCTGCACTCGGCTCCTGATGTCCTGAACTGTGCACTCAGCTCCTGATGCTTTCTGTCATTTTTCTGCAAGCAAAACTCAAGAACCCACTGCAGTGGACTCAGGGACAGAGTTCGCCAAGAGGTTTTCTGCATCAAATCCATTGGATTAATTTTTAATTGCTGCTGGAACATCCAGTATTTGTCTCTGCACAAAGTCTCTGCACTTGGATATTGAGAATGCTCCCACATTTGTCTATGGGGTGTTCGGGTGTCTGGCAGTGGGGGAGGTTTATTTCCCTTGTTTGTTTTTTCTGGGGGTAGGGGGAAATGGCTGTTACATTTTTGTTCTTTAAGAAATGCCTGAAATTCTTAAGAAATTTGCACAGGTCACAGATTTGGACTACTAAAAATTACGACTAAAAATTAATTCCAAATACCAACACAACCTCCACTTCAAACATATGTCTTTACTTCAGTGATTATAAATGCACTTCACTTAGCTTCTAAAAAGAATCTTTCTGAAACAGACTGTATTTCCATCCTTTTCCAACCTGCCCTGAAACTTTTAACCCCTCCAAACCTGTTTCAGGTGGGACATTTGTAACACTCTTTTCAGAAGCAGCACAAACCAAAGCCAAACATCCATTTTAATCCGTGGTGAATCTGCATTACTGTAACAGGGATGGGTTTGTTCCCTCCCCTGTGCCACCACAATCAGATCAATCACAGAATCGATCAAGGTGCAAACCAGCTTTGTTGGTTGGGATTAAAGAGCCATGCAACAACAGCCCTGCACGGAAACCTTGATCAGGAAGGGTGGCAAACAGGCAGAAGGGACACACAAAACAAAGGCTCTCATCTGTAATAACAGGAGAGCAATTGCAGCTGATAAAAAAGTGGCTGTGCTACCTACATCAGGCAGTCTAATAAAAAGAGACAACTGCTCTTTACCAGCCTGGCTTCTGGGTATTACTAGGACCTGCAGTTAACAACCTATATGAAGAAGCTTTCTGATCATGAAATTCGCCATCTGACTAGGCTGCTTCTAACTCCATGTTCAGAAATTTTCCAGCTGAAACAAATAAAAGTGAAGCTCACGGAGGCCACCTATCTATCCAGACCATCAGCATGGTACAACACAGCAGCTAACTTCAGACTGGTTCAAACTGGAGAACTGGGGAGGGGAGAAAAGCAACTACAGTGAGCTTAAAGCAGTGCACAGCTGAGAGCAGCTTGTTCTGCTTCAAGTTGTTTAAAACCAAAATCTGGGAGATGAAAAATAACTGGTCAGGCTTGTCTCTGTGTGCTCATGAACCCACACATGTATACATGTGTGTCTGCGTGTGCATGTGTACAAATATTTATATGTACAGCAAGATGAGGAGCTGCAAAAAAACCCCAACAAACCCAGACTGGATAGTGAGAGAAACAAGAACTTAAAAATAATGTTTCTGCCCAAAAGTATTAAGTTGCAGGTTGGCTAAATTTTAAAACTGAACAAAAAGTAACACTCTTGACCATGAGATTTTGGAAGACAGGAAACCTGTGAAGCAGCAACAGAGATCATGAGGGCATGGAAGGTGGCAACAAGTTGGGCATGAGATTTCTGCACATGGTGGGGTGTTTATTCTCCTGCCAAGGGCCCTGGAGAGAGATCACATCGCAGCAGGGAAGGAGCAAACTCACGGCCCACGAGGCCAGCGCTGGAATGTGGCATTGCTTCCCCTGTGCCAGCAATTGCCACATCACAGTGGCTCAGGGGACACATCCAGAATGTGTGTGGAGGGCAGGAGAGCTGAAGAACGAGCTCAAAAGACATGGTCCAGTTGAGCAAAGAAATAGATGTCAGACAGCCTGTAAAGATTGAATGTAAGGAACACTGGAGAAAGGGGCAAGGGAGGATCTTGCTGGTACAAATAGAAGTAAAAGGTCGACGTGAAGGAAAAAAGAATGCAGGTTGATCCCTGCTAGCAAAGCCTGCCCGGGTATGGAATAACCCTGCCAAGGAAAGCAGAGTGTTTAAGGCAAACAAGATGGAGCAGGACACGGCTGGGAAGGGAGCTCCCACCACCAACTCACAAGGGAGGATGGATGTATCCATCTTCCAAAAACCAGCAAAGCTTTACCTCGCACTGTACATATTATACACAAATATTTAAAATCACCAGGGAATCCCCCAACGTGCCTTTGGTAACGTTAATAATTCTCTATCTATATCCCTGCTCAGGCTAATCCCATCCTCCTAATTACCCTCCCAAGAACAAAATTCAGCACACGCTTATGTAATGCACGGGCTTTATGATACGGAGGCACCCACTTGATGATAAGTTCTGTACAGCAGCACTGCCTTAGTCACCAGCCTCACTCAGGGCTTTACAGTGAGCATGGTGCTCGTAAAAGGAGCAGGGTGTGTTTGCATTTAACTGCAGGATGGCACAGCAGCATTTCTAATGCTCTCCACTGGAAGACTGACTGTTTCCTGGCTCAAGGGCAAACAGTTTATAAAAGTCCTCCCTACCTCCAAACTCTTCTTTTGCAGTCTGCAACATCTCTTCACTCACCTTAGGACTCTACTAGGGACAGGTCACCTACTAAATTAATGCCGACATTCAAAAACACTTCAATCAGCGGCTCCATTAGCCTTCCAGCAAGAAAATGCACATTAAACCAAGCTGCAGGGTCTGAAATTTAATTATAAATTTCACGTCGCGCGAAGAGAAGGTTTGGGGCCACATTTTTAAAGTGAAGGCGCCTCACAGAATATGTTCATCTCTTATTTTGCATATAGGTTCTTGTGTCTGCTTCCCTTCTTGGAGGGGTTTCCAAGATGCCTGTGGATGTAAAAGACTGCTGGCTGGAAAAGGTTTGGATTAGACCATTCATTTCTGAACTCCATGGAAAGGGCCTGAAGACCTTCATGTGTTTCATACAGGAGCAACAGTTCAGGGACGTCAGCGGTGACCTCACCAAGAGACTTTTTTATTTTTGCACATTTTGCACTTTTGCCCCCTTGTGTTACATCACCACCCAGATACAGGCTGTGCAGCAGGCAGAACATCAGGCACTTTGACCTCCTGAAACAGTGAGAAAAACACAGCCTTCCTATCTTGGCTCATGCATGAGTCAAGAATTAGGAATTTAAGAAGTTATGCAAGCCAGCATGAACTTTTAAGTAAATAAATACTTAGCAAAGGCCTCTCAGCACCAGTGTGTGAGAACAGACTTCGAACAGCTCAAATCCTGGTGTTCTGGTCATAACAGCATGACCACCTGTAGATGCCTCCTACTTTGGAAAGAAATTAATTCTTTTTTCTTCTAAGAAATTAATCACTAAGAGGCCTAGTAAAAAATCTGAGACCGTCAGAGGTGTGATTTCATTAGTGGCACACACCTCTTATGGCTCCAACCCTCTCATGACACCAGGAGATCTGTCTTTATTTAATGAAAACTTCATGTTTAGAATGGTGCAGGCAAGACCAAAGCCACTTGATCAGTGAAGGGGGCCAGGAAAAAAGGGAGCAGATGGATATGGCACTGCTAAAAAAAAAATAGAACACTAAAAAAAACAGGGAAAAAACTGTATTTCAGTCTCTTTTTTCTCTAAAAACAAAGTTGAGAAAGCAAGTCCAGCTCTCAAAACAGAACCTCCAGCAGAGAAGGCTAACAAGTTTGCCAGCTTCCTCTGGAAATGGATAACGAAAAGAACTTCAAGCTGTTACAGCCACAAAAAAATGCCTTTCAGTGACCTCTGGTATGCATGAAGAGGCAGGAGACAGAGACACTTCCTCACTGTACATGCTCTGAGCAAATGGAAATGAGTTGCCTCTGGGAAGGCTTCTCCAGACTCCAGCTGTAAATGAGATCTCTGCATTTAGTGGTGCAGACAAAGACCTACAACAAGGCAACCACGGCAACTGTGGAAGTGGCAAAGAGGATTTAGAGGTTCACACCTCTTTTCTCTCCCTGTTCTCACGACCCTGCTGCAGGGAAATTCATAGCAGGACCCATTAGGTCTCAGAACCAGAGTTCACCACATCTTTGTATAATTTCAGGAGGGTTCTCACAAGTTCCCTAACCGTACCTCTATTTATGTACCAAAATGGTGGATTTATTTAAGGGCTCTATTTGGGAGGATTTTAATCTGGAAATCAGAAGGGTTGGGTCAGTGGGCATTTCTCTAATTCTAAAGGAATGCTGCTGGTTTCTCTCAGGCTTTTTCCATCTGGCAGGAGCCGTGAGGGAATACCCAAAGGTGGGTCCTTGGCACAGAGCGCCCAGTGCATACCTTGACGTGGTAGTGGGCATCCAGCAGGATGTTTGCAGGCTTGAGGTCCAGGTGGAGCAGCGGAGGGGACATGCAGTGCAGGAAGTTCATCCCCACCGCTGTCTCGTGGATGATGCGGAAGCGCAGCTCCCAGGGCAGAGGCTCGGAAGCCAGGAGCTTTTCCAGAGACCCCGTCTCCATGTACTCCATGACCAAGCCGACCGGCTCTTTGCAGATGCCGTAAACAGGAAGGATGTAGCGGAACTTTGCCATTTCCATCTTCCTGGCTTCTTCCAGTAACTCCATGCGCTCCCTGGGTGGAAGAGAATGCGAGATGAAGGATGGAGCAGCTGTTTCTCCTCATGCCAAACACGTACAAAACACTTCTTACAAAACCAAGCACCACAGTTCATGATCATCCCCTGACTGACCCACGCTGCCCCTCACCAGCCTGCACTCCAGATGTATTTACGTATTTCCTAATTTTGGGTTTTATGCTTTCAGTGGTAGGCAGCTCCCAGCTGCAGGACCACAGTGCGAGTATCCCGAGTGCAAAGCCCACCTCCATGCTTTGATGTTTAAGCTGTGCTGTTCAGAAGGAGGACGATACACCTAGAGCCCAGGTTTACCACTGCTGTAGCTCCTTGGGCTGAAGTCATTAACTTTTTGTGAGTCATAAGGCTGTGTTACTCAGAAGAGAGCACGGACAGCATCGCTTCAGCAGCCCTGCTGGTGCATCCTGAGCGTACACAGACCCAAACCTTGGGAGAGGAATCTTTGGGACCCACCATTTAGGGGAGCAAACTGCCCGCTGTAGCCAGGGAGACACAACAAAAGCATCCCCAAAATACAGATTTGACCATTCCAAAACTGTGCTCACTCAGCTCCAGCAGATCCAGAAAAACTCCGGGCACACCATTTTCAGTGATGTAACAGTCCCAGTCCTGGCAGCTGTAATGAGCACCCCGGGTTGTTTACAGGTCACTTCAGCCTGACCCTGCACAGGGTTAAGTGTTACTCAGTCTGAGCTGCAGCCTCCCAGGTCAAGACCCTTAATTGCTGTGCCTTTCCTCTGCACCTCCCTCACAGCCTTCTGCAACAGCCCACAAGGACTCGAGTGGAACAGAGGAAACAAGGGTCCTCTCCCCAGGCTGGCTGTGCCTACAAAGAGGGGCCACACGTGGTTGTTTAAAGAACCTTCAATCTGTAAAAACTGCATTATTGGTGATGATCGACCGTGCCCAGAGCAGCTTTGGGCCACGGGCACTGACATACCACTACTGCTGTCACGAACTCACAAAAGAGGGCACGGGGAGGTCAGACAGATAATATTTCCTGAGCAGACCCTCTCTTATTACACAACAGCTCCTGCAATGTACCCAAATATGTGCACACTATCTAATGGACAATAGTACCTGAAGTAATAGGACAAAGTCTGTGCCCTATGCCACCAACAAGTGATGCCAGTTACTGCTGTGGGAGCCTCATGGCAGAACCTCAGCTCAATCAAACTGTTTTGGTTTTTAAATTTTAAATCCAAGGCCAGCTAGAAGCACCATTCGCTTCTAAAAAGAGCAAACACCAAGTCCAGCCTTCACACAGCCAAGCCTTTTCTTCCCTTGTGTCCCCCAGTGCCTGGATGACCTGGGAGAAGCTAAAACGCAGCCTGTGAGGGACCTTCAGATTTTGGGAGCTGTCATTTGGCCCTCAGGCTCGGCAGCAGGACACTCCCCAAGGCTGGGAGTGTGGTCTGCTGCCTGCTGCTCACCTGCTGTGGCAGCCTGCAATAACCTGACGCAGGTAACATTTCCCACCAGGGCCCAGCCAGGAGCAGCAAACCTATTTCAGAAGCAAGATCAGGCTGAAAAATGGTTTAAAGAGGGACGTACACGCTGAGGGAGGAAAAAAAAAATAGATAAGGGAAATCTTTTCTATTAACCATGTTGGCTCCTGCTGCTCCCTACAGCAACTTTCTTGTGAAATAATTGCCTTTGCAGACAAGTACCCAGTTTGCTCCTTGGCACGCTGGAAGGGAGCGCCTATGAATAACACAACCAACTCCTTGCCCCCAAGCCACACGCATAGCCAGCATAATTCGCCGGGCCTCGGCGGGCTGAGCGCTGGAGTCAGGGATGTAAAACACCCGTCTGAGCCCTCCCAGGCAAAGCAAGAACCCAGCAACAGCCAAAGTCTAACAAGAACCACTAGACTCCTCGGGATGGGGTTCCGGGGCTAGCAACAGCCTCAGAGAGCATCACCAAAACCACAGATTGGCTGCTCGAAATGGGGCGTTTTCTACAAAACCAGAATTTTCTGTTTCAATAAAACAATTTTTAACAAAAACCCTCTCTTTCTGCTTGGACCAGATCCAGTGAACTGAGTGAATTAACAGGCTGACTAACAGGCGAGTGGCCTCTATCTAATTTGCCTGTTTAAATAAAGCCCCCATGCAACAATTACCACCCTTAGCACTTTCCCATACCCAGAGCATTCAAAACTGAATCAGCCAGAGGCCTGGTACAGCCAGGGAGGCTCGCCGGCTTTCAAACAAACAGCTTTCAAACAGCTTTCAGAAAGGCCCCTGTCACCTTTTGAAAACAGAAAAGGAGAGAAGACAAAAGAAATAAAAGAGAGCCAAAGTAGTCATTAGCCAAGTGCTGGAGCGCACTTGCATTAATCGTATTAACACAAACAGCTCGTTAAACCAAGATCTCCTCCATCAGGCAAAGATCAAAGGTCTCTCCCTTCCCTTTCCCCTCACAAGATGCCACCGGCGCTCGGCACAGACCGAGGTGTTCCCGGTGCGCCCATCGCCTCAATACACGAGTGCCAACGCTGCAGCGAAGGGCGCTGCAGGGATGGAGCCTCCGAGCTCACATTTCACACATCAAAGGATGGGACGGGGATGTGTGTTGTGCTGCTCAGCTACTCCGGTGCTTAGGAATTATTCTGCACTATCCGAAGCGAAGGAAAAGCAAAGCTCCTGGTGGGGTTTCTCAGTGGAGAGGTATAGGTCTAGCCTCTGTTATAAGGGTTTCCTATTTAGTACCTACACGATTAAAGGGTCAGAATTATCTTCTCCAGGCACCTCGGCTCTGCTCCCCTCTCCCTCCAGTACTATATCCTAACTTTACGGTAATAAAGGAAAAAGAAAAATGAGAGAAAAATGGAAAGGAAAAGGGGAAAGGAAAAAGAAAAAAGAGAAGAAGAAAGAAGAAAGAAGAAAGAAGAAAGAAGAAAGAAGAAAGAAGAAAGAAGAAAATTAAAAAAGGAAAAAGGAAAAAGGAAGAAAAGCTTACACACAGGACACCTGGGGTCACGTAAATCACAGGGTGCACACACTTTCTCCTTCAGTAGTACCAGAAGACAGGGGCCCACACATCAAGAGGTCCAGCACCGGGTCCAGTGCCAAAAAGAGCATCTCTGGCAGAGAAGAAGTCAGCACAGATCAGCCGTTTTCAAGCAACCAGAAATATTACGTGAATGGAAGATCTCCAAACAGCTGTCTGCTTCCACTCCAAGTCAGACCCCGGACAGATAGGGCTGCATTCCTTGGATTCTCCTGGAGAGACAAGGGCCTTGCCCTTGCCCACTGCCCCAGTCCCCAGGGCCCAGCCCTTGTCCCACAAACCCTGCCACAAGAACAGCAGGAATTACGACTGTGCCTGCATTTGCATGTACCCAATCTTTATGCCCTAGAGATAACACTGCTGTAAAACTACAAACTTATACTCACCAGGCAGTCCTTGCAGTTTTATATTCCCCCACCACGACCACCACATTTCCCTAATGGAGTCTGAGACAGAGCAGTTAAAGTTGCTCCAGAGAAACTCAAAACTTGTAATGGGGCCATTTCTGTGAGCCACCTCCAGACACAGAGCAGCCAGGCTTCTCCCAGCCCGGGGGAGATCCAGCCCTGCTCTCCAGTCAGGAATTCAAGTTACCTCTTCACAAACTGCTGGTGGTGCAGATGGGGGTCCACAAAATTACACCGCCCCTGAATTTCCTTAGGAACTCTTCTCATCTGCACCATGGCAGAGGTTTTAAGAGCATACAGTGGCCTCTGCTCTGCAGGGTACGTTTTTAACAGCTTCCACACTGCTGACTCTCAGAGAAGAACGTGAATATGAGAAGACAAGAAAAACCACTGCATGGTCAGGGCAGAATATGTTGGGGAGGAGGGGGAAAAAAAAAGGAAGAAAATCCCTTTTTTCAGGTTAACAGATCTCTGCAGTGCAGCTCTGGTACCAGAGGATTACAGGTTAACCCGGACAGCCAGGCTCACCCCTGCTCTTCAAGGAGCACAAGGTGACTCTTAGGTTCTCCCTACACAGCAGAGACGTTCATTCACCTTCACCACCTGAATAACTGCAGCATCCACTAACAGCGAGGCACTTCTAAAACCTCCTCAATTCCTAAGTTCTGCTCCATTCCCAAATCCAGGATGTGCAGTGGGAGATATATGTAGGGCTTTGCTCATTTTTTTTTCCCCTAATCAAGAATTTTTTTCCACCTCCACACCCTGTAGTCACCCCCAGGGCCAACGCCTCCAGTGAAGAGCCCTCTCCGGGAAATGTTACATCCTTACAGTCTGCACGTTTCTGTTCAGCAGAAGAAATCCACACAGGATTCTCCCCTCTCCGAGCTTGCCACCACCCTTTTTCTCCAGGCCACACTTCCATTCTGGCCCCCAGGGGTAATGAGAAAGAGAGTTCACCCTCCCCCCTGCACGTCCTGGGGGGAGAGGCTCCTCCACCTTTCCGGGTCACACACGCTTGTGGTCGGATTTACACTGAACCTCCCCGTCTTGAGAGCATCCTGAGCCCCACGTGGGAAACGAGATCTCAGGAGCCGGGAAAGCGGGAGCAAATAAGGTGTTAGGAATGGAATTTGGCTGGATTGTCTGAGAGGGCTTGGGCTTAAAGGTAGAAAACACTTCTGGCTCTACATTCAGTTTTTCTTCTGCTTGAGGCCACTTGGCTCTATGATGTGATAATTGCCGAGGGAATGGCTCCAAATCTCTCACTTGTCTGCAGAAACACCGTAAGAGAGACTACACAGAGCATTACCACCACCGAGCCATTACAAACAGGGTTTTAATGTGGTACCAAATAAATACATCAGAAAAAGCCTCTGTGCTTTTCAGTTAGTGTTTCTGATACCACTGGCAGTTCTTCTAACTCTTCGCAGGGTTCCAAGAAACAGCTAGTCAAATTAATCTCCTGGATTAACAATCTAATTACACAGGCTTGTTGCAACCTGCCAGCTAAAGAGGCTGTGTTTGATTCTGTCTGTGCCCCCCACCCCACCATTTGAATAGCACAAGTTTTATTAGAAAAATTTTGGGTGAAAAGTAACCAACTCCTGAAAGGGGTTTGGTAGAGCAGCCCAAGAACCAAAAGAGAAATTAAAAATAAAAAATTCAGTTTAGGTTTACTTCGCAGGGGCAGCTCTTTCAAAGGCCAGGGACACTCCAGTTTCTAATCAATGCTTCCTTCAAGCATCTGAAGCACAAATTCTGCAGTACAATAAATTAGTATTTCAAGGAGTGGTTTATTAAAATCAGTCAGAAGTTGCAGGAGCCCTATGCCCTCAAAGTTCCCAAATTCTCAAGGCATTTTTCGCTTACTGAGCTGCATGTCCATGTGGTCTTCCAGTATTTGCATACCTCATAGCCATGGATGGAGAGGTGACTCTCTACTGCACATGGTATATATTAATATAGAGATTTGATGGCAAATCTCAAAATTAATTGTTCATATTAAAATAGGTGACATCTTTTGTCTCAGAGTGAAAATTATCTTTCCGAGTAAACTTCTGGATGCACACTGCAAAGGAAAATTATTGCCAAAGTTCTAGCTTATTTTAAAGATGTTTTAATCTTAACTTCAAAATTAATCAGCTACGGTACTATTTTGATCAATAAGCATCAAACCTGAAATCTCCTTTGAGGTTTTAGTAGTAGGGGGGGCTTGCAGGTTAGCACAATAAAACATACTTTGCAACATAAAGGTCTTTTCCATTTTATTCACAGGCAGCACAATTACCCTATGCATATAGTAAACTTTCCCTCTCCAAAGGACATTTAATTTCATTTACTATACTCCATAAGCCATGCCTACTGCAAAGTCAGCAACTGGGATAATGGAAAAGATGCTCCACTACCCCAGAAATCCTGCAGAAATTTGGCTTACAAACATTTTTAATCTTGGGCCAGCTTATCTCCCTCTTTCTGCAGGAAAGGCAACAACGGGAAACCTTTTGTGACTGAGCCAAGCCACGTCTCAAAAACTGAAGTGCAGAATCGGCTTGTGAGTTGGTAGAGATCCCAAAGATCAAGCGGAGCTGGGAAAGCTCCATGAACACGACTTGTGCATATTCACCTCCCTCTGCACAGCGGCTGAGCTGCTGGAAGCCACTACTGTCCCTACAACACAAGGACGTTTCTGAAGATGCATCTGACAGCTTTCCTCTCCTAGGAAAGGAGACCTGCACTCGACAGCTCCCAGCCCTGGAGGTGTTCATGGCCAGGTTGGATAGGGTTTGGAGCAACCTGGTCTAGTGGAAGGTGTCCCTGCCTGTGGCAGGCGGGCTGGAACGCGATGATCTTTAAGGTCTTTTCCAACCCAAACCAGCCTGTGATTCTGTGATCACACACAGACGGCGTGAGCACAGCACAGCCCACCGTCCTCACCAAGGACCACAGCGAGTGACAGAGGCCAGGGGGCCGGGGAGTCTCACCGTGGGGTACCTTAACCTGCAATCCAACACAGCTCCACGCTGGAGCCCCCAGCGAGGACTCATCCCGAGCAGACGGACACACGGAGGAGCGCTGCCCCTGAACCACATTTCCCAGCGCGTCTCCTTTCAGCACCCGCTCCCTAAAGACACCAACCCCGCGGCTCCAGCGCCCACACCCCAACGCCCCCCGGCCCGAGCCCGCTGCCACCACGTGAGTCGCAACTACTACACCTGCGAGCTAAAGGCCCGGCTCTTCCCAAGCCCCTGGATCCCATTTCCACTCCTCCTCCTGCCCGTCCCATCCCAGACTGCGCTGTGTGCCTGCTGGGGCCGCAGCGGGCCCGGTGTGTCAGTGCAAGCCGACACACGCACAGCCTGGGCAGGGCACAAATGCCTTCCGAATGGCTCCGAGGGAACAGGCAAGACATGCCGAATATTTCACGGTATCTGTTGTTGCTGTGAGACGGGCAGGGCTGCACACAGGGAGCCCTCAGTGGCCCCGCGGCTCCCCGGCTGCGCATCCGCGGGGCGACTGAGGGCTCAGAGCGCCTGTGTGGGAAGAGTCCCTTGTCCCCTCACTGTCCCCCATTCCCTTTGCTCCCCCCTTACTTCTCATCCACATGGAGGCTGGGCGAACACTTGATGGCGAGCCAGGTCTTCCAGTGGAGGTGCCGCACTTTGTACACCTGCCCGAACCCTCCCGAGCCGATCTTCTCCCAGCTGNAGGGGGAGCCGCCGTCCCTCGCCATCGCCGCCGCCGTGCCCGGACACCGCCCGGCTCCGCGGAGCGCAGCGCTGCCGCCGCCGCCGCTGCCGCCCCGTCCGCCCGCCCAGGTGAGTCAGGTGTGCCGGGGGGGACCAGGGTGGCGTCACTTCCTGGGACGGGCGAGTGGGTGGGTTTTCCACAGGTCTCTCTTCTCTCCCGGGACAGGCGAGCGGGGCCGTTCCCGGGTTCCAGCTGCCCCGGGGCGACGCTCGCGTCCAGAGCTCCCCCGGCCGAAGCGCTGGGGCGGAGAGGGAGCGCCGCGCACGCTGCTGAGCTCTGACAATCAATCTGGGACAAATAAGCTGTTAAATAAAGGAGAGGGAATAAATAAATAAGTAAATAAAGGAGAGGGAGCTGTTAAATAAAGGAGAGCCACCTCATTCCTGCCTTTTCTTCTTCCCCTGCCCAGGGAACCGCAGCGGGTCCCCATCCCTCCGTCCTTTGACCTGGGTATCCCGGCCCGGTGTGCGGGACTCCGGCCAGCCAGCCCCAGGCGGCTCTCTGTCCAGGCACGCTCTGAAGCAACAATTTTTAGGCTCCGGGAAGCTATTGTCGAGAACTGACATGTCTCTGGGTTTTAGGTGCTTGTGGAATTAGAAGCTTTGATGATCCCAGCGCTAGATTTCAGTGCCTGGATCCTTTTGTGGATCTAACTGCAGGGACCACAGGACTCCCAGAATCGTTTTGTTTGGAAAAGACCTCCAAGATCATCAAGTCCAACCTCTGACCAATCTCCACCTTGTCAACTAAACCGTAGCACTAAGTGCCATATCCAGTCTCTTGAACACCTCCAGGGATGGTAACTCCAGCACCTCCCTGGGTACTCCTTCCAATGCCTGACCACCCTTTCAGTGAAGAAATTCTTCCTGATTCCAACCTAAACCTTCTCTGGCACAGCTTGAGGCCGTTGCCTCTCATCCTATCGCTGTTCCTTGAGAGCAGAGCCCGACCTCCACCTGGCTACAACCTCCTGTCAGGGAGCTGTAGAGAGTGAGAATGTTCCTCCCTGAGCCTCCTTTTCTCCAGACTAAACACCCTCACCTCCCCGAGCCACCCCTCACAGGACCGGCTCTCTAGATCCTTCACCATCTCTTTTGCTCTTCCCTGGATACCTCAGTATCTCTCCTGAATTTAGGGGCCCAGAACTGGACACAGGATTCGAGGTGTGGCCTCAGCAGTGCCCAGCACAGAGGCGCAATCTCTGCCCTGGTCCTGCTGGTCACACAATTTTTGATACAAGCCATGTGCCATTTGCCTTCTTGGCCACCTGGGCACACCTGGGCTCGCGTCCAGTGGTGACTCAGACCGATGGATACGGGGTCTCACCCTGTTACTGAGATGCTGCACTTGGAAGGAAGGAGCCTGCCCCCTTTGGTATGTAACAGGGTGGTTCAGAGGCTGCTCTGATCTGCATCAGGACCTTCACACCTATCACAGCTCTGAAGGTTAGTAAAGCTCGTCCTTGTTTGTTATACTGAGTATCAGAGTCGAGGTGATTGTTCTAGGCAGCCAGTGTGTGTGTCATTTAATCTGTAAGGTTGGGCAATAGATAGAGGACAATGTGTTTTAAAGCCAGGATAATAGCAGTTCTTTGCAAAGCTCCATTTTAAAAAGAGTCTACAGAAACATTTAATTACTTTCAAAAGACACAGGACGTGAAGCCTTTTCTCAAGGCTTTATTCTACATGGATTTCTTCCTGCTTAATTTACTCTGGATTAAACTAAACAATGGCTTGCTCTGAATGAGAAAATCTGTGCATAAATAAATCAGGAATAAGAAATAGCTGTGTCTAGACACCAGCCCATAGGTCACCTCTGTGACCCAGCAGTATCTCTCTATCTGGTCTCCTTCCCCTGACTATTATCCTGAATTGTTCCTTGCTTTTATTTGGGATTCAGCTCTCAGTGGATCAGGCTGGAGAGTGTGCTGTGCTCTCAAGGAGCTCTGCTTAAAATGAAGTGATTTGGAGAACCAGGGCCCCTGGACACTTCTGGAAGAGTGCACGACTTTGTTCACATCAGATATTTCTTTCCTTTCATGATGTGTTGTCATTCAAACTCCTGTTTCGCTGGGAAGATGGCGAAAATTGTAAAACTGGGCCAGACAAAACCCAGCTTGCATTTATTTGGCAGTTAAGTTTAACCAAAAAGTGAATTGCGTACCTTCTGCCTCCACTGGGATCTGAGAATTAATTCAACAAACACCAAGCGAGAAAGGAGTAAGAGCTCAAGACAGAACATGGAAAGAGCTCATCTGAGAGAATTTCAGTTGCTTAAATGCTTTCAAAAGGGCTAAGCCTAAATAAAATTCACATTTAAGGTGCTTAGACGACTGGCTTCCCAGGCTCTGAGCTTTTTCTTGATGGAGTGTAGGAGGGCTGGAAAAGGACACCAGAAGAGCTTGTCTTCAAGAGGCAGAAAAAGAAGCCAGCAAGTGGATTCCAGAGCAGTCAGGTCACTGAATTAAAAAAAAAGAAATATTAATTAATTAGAATTTTAAAATATCCTAATAGTTGGCCAGGCTAACAAACACCAGTCAGTACGAGGTTTATTGAGAACAAATCTCGTGAAACCAACCTAATTTATCTTTTTGCGGCAAGGTAACCAGTCTCATGTTATTCCTTCTCTCCTGTGCGTGTACGTTAGCAGGGGCACAACAGAGAAACTCTCTTCTTACTCTGCTTCATTGTCTTGCAGTATTTCCCAGTCCTTTCAGAGGACAGGATTCAATCCAGTGCTTCAGCCTGGTCTTTTTAGAATGAAATGCTTCTAAAGAGTTGCTTGGCATCAGTGAACTCAACCAACCTGGTGCTGCAGTAGGTCACAGGGCAGCTTTGTTTTGTATGTCAGAGCTAAAATATTTTGCTTTTACGTTCTGGGAACAGACAGCAGCCGGCAACGAGGTAATAGCTTTAAAGCTGATATAAAACAGCACTAATTTGCAAAATTATTAAACAAAATTCCATCTATTTGTCCACTCTGCAAATATTTAGCTATGTTTGGCTTTTTATACACAGATGGTGCAATAGTGCAGCTGGGTTAAGCCAACCCAGAGCTCTGAAGGAGGCTGCCGTCCCCTTCTTGTGCTCATATTCACACGGCTGCATTTGCATTCACGTGGTTGAACAGTAACTGAATCAGCTCAGTGATCTCACTTAAAAAAAACTCCCTTGGTTAGTTTTCAGACAGATCAGAAAGCTGGCCTGACTTACCAGGTGCTCCTTAGTGTCAAGAGCAAGGGAGGCGAGTGGGCTGGAAGGAAACTGCCTCCGGAAGAAGGTGATGAAAGGGGCACGGTTGCACACTGGAGAAGATGCTGGAGTTCCTTGCTGATCTCACTTAAAGCACCCTCACAAACCGTGGAGAAGTGTGGTGTGGAGATGGAAATGAGCGATAGGAAGACGGTGGGAATTCTGAAACCAACTTTTACTGAAGAAAATTTTTGAAAAAGCAAGGTGCAGATAATCCTGCTGAAGTCAATGACACGCTGGAGCTGGACTGCTCTGGGCACATCTGAATTTTTATGAGTTCAGGGCTGAGGGTAATGGCAGCTCTGCTTGCTAAGTGCCCCAAGAATTAGTTCCTTTATAAATTGATTTGAATGCACAAAAGTTAAGCCAGGAATTAAAAGGTTGGGGACCACGCTTGGGCCTTCAGCAAAGTGGTTTTAGTGCTCGTAATAGCTGAACAAATGAGAACACAGGTTAATAAAAACCTTGTGGCTTCCTTGTAAAGGTGAGAACTCTTCTTTAGAGGCAGAGAACTGAGGCACATCATCATTTGCTGGAGATCACATAAGCTCCTTGCTGTAGACAGTAACAGCACAAACTCCGTATTTGATGTGATCTAGGAAGAAAATTACTGGTTTGGGGCTTCAGGCAGGCTTTGCAGATTGCTTTTAACATGTCTTATTTCATGGAATTATATGCTAAAAACCATATCAGGGCAACCACTCCTTTCCCAGACACTAAACTTTAAAGCCTGTGCAAAATAATAGCACTGCTTAGTGAACCAGTTTTGAGATTCTTTTTTTCCCAGAGACAAATACTGTGCTTTTTCACTACTGCTTTAGAGGAACTGCTGAACTATCTTTGCTAACATTCTCTCTCTGCAAGGATAATAAAAAAGCCCTGCATTCAGGGCTCAGGAACCTAATTGAGAAGTATTAAACAACCCAAATTTTACATGCACCTTGCTATCAGCTCTGTTTATGATGGCAGAGACCGTGTACAATGTGAAAAAACAGTAATTAAAAAAAAAAAAAGATTAATCACTTTTGCGTTAGCAGCAAATGACAAACACGGTTGTTTGTGTGGTATGCAGGAGAAGAATGCCCAGTTTTAAATTTTAATTCTTCAGCCTCTGAGAACAGAAAATGCGTTCTGCATGATTTCCTCCAGCTCGGTCTCGCTCTGCTTCTTGGCAGCCGCGCTCGATTTTCGGGTGCATTTTTTCCCTGCTGCCGGCTGCGCTGCAGGGCACCGCCTCCGACGGCACGGCCGAAAGGGCTCTTCGGCAGCACGGCGAGCTCCTCCTGCCTCCACAGAGCCCAGGGCTGGGCCGGGTCCCACCGAAATCCACCGGGATCCCGTGCCAGAGCCGCAGCCAGACACCGCGCTGGTTTTCCACCCCGAGCGGAGCTGCGCCAGCCCCTTATCTGATGATCCGGCTCCGTGAGAACCGGTCCCCGCTGACTCACGGCCACCTCAGCCCAGGAGCTGTTTTTCAGGCTGGATCGCACAAATCCCGGCAAATGCTGCCTTGTTCCTGGCGGAGCCGCTTTCTCCTGGGAGGCGCTGGATGAACCGTGTGGCAATTCGGCACGCAAGGTCCGAGTGAGTTCGGGGCGTTCGGTCCCTCTCTCCTGCGGGGCGGCGCTCGGCCCTTGCTGCGGGGAAATCAACCTCAGAATCACTTCGAAAATTAAGCGCAACCAAAATCCTGCTTTTCAAACCCGAATAGATTCACACGCAGTTGTTTCAGTACCAAAAAAAAAAAATCAAAATTTGGTATCTGTGCCGGTTTGGCCAAAATCTAGTAATATAGCCCCTGAGAGAAAACCAGGTT
>VZTD01005121.1:43788-100195 GCA_013397725.1 Rhagologus leucostigma | reverse complement strand
TTAAAGGCACAGAAAAGGCACAATATTACTTTTTGGGCATAGAGCATGATAGGGGATACACATGATAGAGTCACCCCAAGACAGTATCAGAATCAGAAAAAAAAAAGGCTCCGCTTTTCGTGAAAACGCTTTCAAATTGATTTTTTTATTTTGTACATTCGCACCAGCATCTTGGGGTGCTAATAATCTTAACAAAAGATTATTAAAATCTTAACATAAGATTATTAAAATTTTAATGTAAGATTATTAACATTTTAACATAGGATTATTAAAAATATTAACATAAAATCTGAAAAAAACACTGAAAAAAACCTGAAATTGCTAACTACTGTTGTCTACTAGACACACGGGTGTTAGCAAAATCTCTTTATACAAGCTAATACAAAACTGTAAATTTTCGCTGAGCAAAAAAATGGATGTAACTTTTATCTTTGCAAATCCCTTGTGTGAATGCAAACTGTGTAAATGATAATGAAATAAACCAGGTACCTAAGCAATAATAGAATAAAACTCTAGAGTGTCATTAAGCAGCACAACCAAGAGCAATTATTTAAAAAAATTATTTTCAAAAGTAGTTCTCCATTAATAAGTTATCATCCCCTTCGGTCCAACCCCGCAGTTGATTTTGCCTTACAAAATGTATTTAATAGGCTCACACGAAGTGATGGGAATTTTAAGACTTGCAGGTCATATTCTTGCCCAGCAAGTGCAGCCCCACAGCATAAGTACAAATCAAATAATGCCGTGTTTTAATCTGCCGTGTGAAAGCCTGAACAGCCTTGGTGTAAATTAACCTTGGTACCTGCAGTGCAGCCTGCACCAAAGGCAGCGACCTCCCCATCAGGCATGAGGAGTAAAATGTGGAATATTGGATTAGAGACTTCAGGTAAGCTGTTGTATAAACCTGGAAAAGGCTCCTGTGCGTTCTGGCTGACTAATACTTTCCATTATAAAGGACTCTTTCTTTGGGAAGCGTTAACACCTCTGCTGTTTGTTGCAGGCCTTTGATATTTAGCAGGGGAAATCCCAGAGGCTATAGTGGTACCAATCCATTGCCCAGAGAAACGTGAGTCAGTTTTACCTGAGCTGCAAAGTATTAAAAATGCTGCCTCCCTGATTCATGCAGATTAAAATCAGGCTGACACCCACATGTGTCTGGCCTTCCCCCTCTGCACAGATGGCTCAAGTGCTCTTGAAACAGCATTTTACAGCCCAGCATATTTAATAAGATTAAAACCTGAGCACAGAGATCGCAGCTGCCTTCAAAGCAGGAGATCTTGAGGCAGGAATAGCCATGGGAGGAGATTTTTACACCTGCTTTTATTCTGACTATATTTGAGACAGGGCTTTTAAAGTCCTTTGCAATATTTTCATTGTAGCAGGAAAGTCTCTGTAATAACTCCTGAAATATTTTTGAAGTCACTACATAAAGCTAAGAAACCTGCCAAAATTTTTGTATTCTTATCTATGTCTCACAAACAGTTAGCTAATTTCTAATAAATAACATCATGGGCTAATAAAAAAAGGGACTTTTTACCTCCTAACTCAAACTCTTTGTGTTGTGCATTGGCTCAACATTTTCCCCATGGGCTGTATTTTTTTAATAAATAAACGAACACCTATATATGCTATATGAATATACAGAACTTAAAAGTTTCTTCTCAAAAAGGCTATAAATGTATGTGCATAACGTTGTGTTGATCTTGTGTATATTCTCCAAGCACATCACAATAATTTTACGAGAGAGCTGAGAAAGCACAGTGTGATATATGAGATTTGACAAGGATAAAGGTGAAAACTTTAAAACTTGCTTTAAGAAAGCAAGCCTCTTCCAAAAAATAAAAAAAGATATTATTATTATTATTATTATTATTTTCGCAGTAAAAACCCAATAAAAGACCGTTTTTCCAAAAATCTACCAGAATTCCCAAGCCCAGTTCTGTTTCTACCAGGTTTTCCACCACGTTGATTGGTGTTGCTCCATCAAATTCAGCGGAAGCACAACAGGCTCCCAACAAAGCCTGAAGGTCAGCACAAGCTCACTCTGGCAGAGAAATGTTTGTTTCTGCCGGGACGTTTCCTCCAGTAGCTGGTGGTGGGGGCTGGAGCTTGCTCAAGTGTTCCCTCTTCTCTTCCAAAACTATTTTGACTTGGTCAAGGCTTATTTGTCACTGTCTAGAGATCCTGACCCAAACCCTTGGCTGCATCCAAACTCCGGTGGCTTCCATTGTCATCTTTATGTCTAAGGAGAAAAAAAAAATTGAAAATAATGAAAACAAAGACTACAGACATAGTGTGTGCAACAGAAAATAAGAATAACATCTAATTAGGTTGCCAAAACTGATAATGTCAGCAATAAAAGATGAATTATGTTGTTGTTTACTATGTGGCACTCAAACAAAAGGCATTCTCTGTGATGGAACATCTGCAAGAGAATTCCAGTAAGTAGTTTTCGTCAAATAGGCAGCATGTAAGAGAAAATAGGAGATACATATTCATAATGATATTTTATTTGTTGGATTTTCTTGTCCCAAAATGGAGGGAACGGTTTGTTTATACTCCAGAAGCTGTTCCTGTATTTCTGTACTCTTTTTGGTCGATACAACTTGCAGGGTTAAAAAATTTGTTCCAACAATGTAGGTGACAAGATTTTCACAGTTGTAAAAGCTATAAAAGCAAAAATTCCTTTTTATTTCCTTGATTTAACCATCTTGAGTTTTACCATCGTGATGGAAAACCTAATGCAAAGTAGTAAATTGTTTCACTCTCAGAATGTCCAAAACTGAACCGAACTTAAGAAAGCATTAAATTAGTTGTCTGGATCTCTAAAACAAAATGTTTTAGAAAATATACTTTATGGTCTGAGCAAGAATCAGCTGGTAACATACCTGAAATGAGAATGGCTGCTGAGTTTATGAGCTTTATGAGTATGCTGGGTCAGTGAATAACTCCCGGAGAAATGTTTTGACAGGTACGGAATTTATATTTCGGAATTACTCTTGGAAAGAAAGAGTGTTAGAGTCATGGGAGGCTTGCACGTATATATGACAAAAATTAATCCCCTGTTGAAAAGGGAAAAACCACTCTAAGTAGCTGAAGAACTTTTGAAGTAGCTTCCTAAAATATTTCCGGTTTGTGGTTGTTAGGACTTGTCTGATTAAGGAACCCCAGTGAACATGGAAATTCTCTGCACCGGCCATTGGTACTGCAGATCTCCAAGAGCAGGGCGACAACAGATCCCACTAAAATATATTCATTTTACAGCACAGCAGTGATCACAGCTCAGGAAGCTGAAGAAACAGGCAGCAAACATGCATAAATTACAGCGGCCCAAAACTGAATTTTAATGTGTGACCACACTCACATGAGTAGAAGTTTCCCTATTTTTGGGTAACATATTAGTTCTAAGCATGGAGTACCAACCCAGAAAGGTGATGTTGGATTTTAATCCCTGAAATACTTTGCTGTTGAGATTAGAATTGGCATGTGGGGTTTTTTCCTTAAAAAAAAAGGGACGTGGGAGGAGGTTGGCCAGAGTTCAAGACTCTGAGAATGCAACTGCATGTACACAGTAAGCACTCAAAAGGAGGAATCAGGTATTTGCATAATACTTGCAAGAGTCCTAGAAATGTGTGCAAATAAATGCCTGATTTGATGCAAAAATGAAATATTTCATTAACTGACACGAAACCAAATGTACGTAAGTTTGAAACTTTAGTCTCATTTGCAGAAATGTATTTTATCCTGCTGTTTAATACACTCACCACGTGCACTCTCTTGCAGTGCTGTCTCGAAGTTCACGAAGGCTGTGGAATGAAACCACATCCTTCAACATCACAGCTGTAGGCACCTGAATCACTGTGTGTTTCAACACGTTTATGTAGATCAGAGGCGCTCTTAAAAATGAAAACAAGGTAAAACAAATAACAGATATAATAGTACAGAGGAATAGCCTTGTGGTTAATGTTTAGGACTGGGAGGTAGAAATTTTTGGCTCCGACAATGACAAGTGAAAGCGGAATGTGTGTAAATTGCTTCTCTGCCTCAGTTTTTCCACCTGTGGAAAGGGGATAGTACAGACGTCTCTTTGATGTGCTCTTAATTTCTTTTTCCCTCTTTCTTTCCATTCCCTCTTTCTTCCCACACATCCACACCATGCCCAAATCCAAGTTATTTTTCCACAACTATCGCTCTTTCTTTATGTTCACGTAGAGAAAATTCTTGTCCATTATCACTCATCCTCTCTGGTTTAGAAATTCCGGTTATTTCCTTCTATCCACACACAATGTGAACTCAAAAGTACTTAAATATTTGTTTATTTCGCCCTATTTCCAGTATTCAAAGGCTAGGACTCTCATCTTCTCAGGAAAAGTTAAAAATAATTTGCCAGTGGTTATATGTGCGACTTGGTTTGCCACATCACCATGCCATGAGCCTCAAATTTTGTCACCTGCTCTCACAGAAGTGACAATGGAATTACGGTGTTGGAAAAAACCCATTTTTTCAGTTCTGTAGCATGGCTTCACCAAGATACTGTCTTCTACATGGCAAGAGAAAAAAAAAAAAAGAAAATACATATTAAAAGTGACATATTCTAATACAGTTGGGAATAAAATATACAGAGGAAGAATGAGAGCAAAACGAAATGCAGATCCAATAAAGAGGGCAGTGAAATAACGGTTGATTTACAGCGTTCCAGGTTGCTTCCAAAAAATAGATGGTAAGATGTAGAGGATCACGTTTCACCCTCTAGGCCCTCACAAAAAGGATGATTATCGTTTCACCCTTGGCGCTTTCGGGGGGTTTTTAAAAGGTGGATGTTGTCTGGAGGCCTCCTGACAGACAAGCACTGGCAATTCTGCTTTTGGTGTTCGAGGTATTCCCACTCTCGCGAAGGTGGCAGGAAGAGTGTCCGTCCTCCTCCTCCTCCCCGCACCACAGTGGGATTTATTTCCTCGGGGCACGGCCGTGCTCAGGGCTTGCTCAGCTGCCAGGCTGAGGTGTGGGATTGCTCTGACTGGAGCTGGGAGAACCTCAGGCAGATGGGCAGGCAGGGCTGGAACGACTTACCCTGAACGAACGCCGCTTTGTGTGTGTGAATCAGCAGCCTGGTGAACGCCGTAGGGAAAGTCTCTGTAAAGTATGCTTGTATTTGGACAAAAGCTGGGTTTTTTTGGAATTTGAAACCGTGAATTGTTTTATAATCAGCCCACTGCTTTACAGATGTCCAGAGAAAAACCTGTTGTCTCAAAAATAAAAGTAAATATAATGCATTGCAGCTATTCCAGAATCACTCCCTGCATAGGTATTTTTCCTCATAGTTTGTCTCAGGCCAGGAATTTTGTTTTCGTCTTCTCCCTAACATAAATAGCTTCATGTGGAAAACCCATCTGGAATAACTTAATGTGCAAAACTGTGTCAGTGGATTTAACAGGCTCTTGGAATGGGAGTATCCAAGTTCACTTAGTTGTCTGCCATGTAAATATGTCCACACAGGGAGCGATTTGAGAATATCTACAGTGTTTGCATTCACATCACCGCTTATTTCAGAATAATTTCTTATAGGCAAGCAAGCTCTTTAAAAGAGAATTTCAATATTTATCAGCAAGCTGTTACTCAATACACCGGGGTAGGAATATGGGAATGTCATGTCTGCTCTGGCACTCTGCACCAACATGCAGACGTGTGTGCTGCCAGAATTGCTAAAGAAAGCTGAATCATGAACCAGGGACGTAACTGGCTTCGGTGTCTGAATGGATTTAGGTTGTGCCTGAGCAGCTGGACCCCGGGATGCCTCCCAGCTCTCTCAGCCAAGTTCACTTACTGGGATATGACGCAGGTTCACACCAGCCTTGTTCCTACTCCAGCCACCTTGAGATTTTCCCTGGCTGTGCAAGCAGAACACAGGCAGAGTTATCGGGGACAAGGACAGCCAGGCACATTGTACAATTCACAGAGTTTTAAGTGCAGCCAGAGTGCCCAGAAACAAATAGTTCAGTTAGCCATGTGCTTTATTTAATATATCAGATCTATCTTAATCTGTGACGCTTTAATTAAAAAAAAAAAAAACAACAAACCAAACAGCATATTCCAACAGCTTCATTCGTTAATGAAACAAAAAACAAAAATCTCAGTTTGGATTTATTTCCAATTTCTTTCCAAAAGCACCTTGAGTCTAATCTAATGAAATGCAGAGTTGCTAAGCATCAATGTGTGGAGTCGTAGTCAGTGAAAAATCGCGTTTCCTAAAGAATGCAACTAGAAAGCAGAATCTACCCTGACCGAGCAAGTCTGCACAAAGCCACTTGTGTGTTTATACAACCTGAATGTTCCCAGGTCTGGCTGCACGGCTGGAATATTCCCATTCCCAAGGCAGAGACCCACCCACCCGTCTGCATTTCCTGTGTGTCCGACAGCAATATCACCGGTTTCCTCGTGCTTGGATGCACCAGGATTCTTTCCCAGCAAGTCATCGCTGCCTTAGTCGGACTTGTGGGAATCTCTGGGGACCCGAGGGAGGTTGTGGTTAGGTCAGGGAAGGACTGGGCTGTGTGAGTGAGGCTGATTATGTGCTGCAAGGTGAGCAGGCCTGCAGCCCAAGCTCAAACACACCTTGGGCTTTTGCCCAGCCCTGGGTCGTGAAAGCAAATAAACACAGGTGCAAGAGGAGAATAAACATCTGCATGGGAGCCACTGCAAAAGAGAAAAGCCCCTTAAACTTTTTGGTTTGAAGGCACAAGGAATGAAATTTCCATGCCTCAGAGGCACAGGCAGTTCTTACTTTTCCAGCATTTGTAGCACAGTTGACCTAGGTTCATATATCAATTTTCTTAGCTGATATAACAATGCTTGTAACTCTGTTGTTTATCTGATCTGTAGTTTATCTAACCTTGAGGAAAGTATGTTTTATTTTAAGAAGCTCTAGCTTACCCTGTTTCCTCATGTGATCTCGTAGCAGCCTTTCATTGGCAAAAATGTATCCGACGGTTCTGTCAAGCAAATATTTTCTCTGAATTTAAACAGGAACTATTTAGGGGCAATACAAATAACTTATGAAAGATTTATTAATTCATAACTTACAGCTGCCAGTTTCATTAATATAGTAATATAGCATTGAGACAGTTGCAATATTCTCTGTCACTACAAATTTAGTTTAGGTTTAATGAAAAGGATTGTTTTTCAGTAGGTAAATATAACCCTAAACAGAATAATAACCTGTTCAAAAAACCAGCAGTTTCAAATTTGAGATCTTCTGTCAGTGCACCTACTTTCCGCCACCAAAACATCCACAAATCCTAAATATATTCCGAGCACTTAAACCATAACAATTCACCACCTCTCCTTCCCTTTTTAGCTTGCAGGAAAGCACACCACCTAATACACAGTTGGTTGAGGTAGGAAGTGTTCTGGTGGAGAAAATACTCACAAAACATGCAAAGCCAAGAGAACTTCTGTGCTTCATGAGCACAACGACCTTCCTGGAGCAAACCTTGCCTTCAGCCCATTGACGTCTATGGCAAATAGAAATATTTATTAAATTACACATGTAGGTTAAATGAAAATCTTAGAAATATAAACAGAAATGAGAGTATAACCCCTTGCTGTTTTGTGAAATAAATGCCAACTCTACATCTCCAGAACTCCGCTTACTGACTTTGTTTTTTTTAAATCTTTGCACTTTCTGTCTTTACATTAACATTCACAGACTGGTTAACCACAAGCAATCAGCAAGCCACCAAACAATCTTTGCATTTAAAAAGCTCTGTCCTCAGATCTCTTGAGCTCAGGCGCTCTCTGATACTGTGGACACTGGAAAACTTACTGAGGCAAGTTTTAACAGCAGAAGTAGAAAGCTCTGACACGTTGACCTGTGACAAGGGGAAAATCCCAAGTGGTTTTATGTTTAGGTGTAAATAGAGGTAAAAACTACTTTCAGAAGAAAACTTCAGACATATGTAAAGGAAAATCCTATCATCTCATGCAAGGAGCAGCCACAAGTGTCTCTCATCTACCTAACAAAGGTGACAGCTATGCAGAAATCTCCTTATTTAGAAAGGTGAAATCATAGCCTGCACCCAATCAAAGACTTAAGAATCAAGAGGACTAAATGCAAATTCAAGAACAGGAGGCAGGGAAAGAAAATATTCTTGGTGATAAGAATAATCAGGTGAATCAAACTAAATGACACTTTGGATACCTTTAGGTCTCAGAAATTAATACATAAATTTCATTTAGCAGAAAGGATTTGCCTAGCTCGTGTTACCAAGTAGGTGCATCGTGAGCCCATTTCTGCTCTTCATCAGGACACTCTCTCAAGAGGAACAAGAAAGTAAAACCTTGATGACAGCCCACGTCCACTCCAGTGGATGGAATACAGGCAATTTCCTGGTACGGAGTTCTGAGCTACAGATTCATGTGCTCAGTAAAGGGACAGAACCCTAAAATCCTTATTAAAAGACAGGAAATCCTGAAACCCCACCTTGCCTACAACAGATCTTGCACCTCTCTTGTAACTGATGCTCATTGCTTCTCATCTTTTGTAGAACAGACATGCAGAACAAATGGTTCCACTGTTCCTAAACGTCTTTGAAGACACACTGTATTCCTCTTCTTCCACATCTGGCTTTTCCCCTTTCCCATATTTAGGCTATACAGCCAGAGGAGTCCCTTCACCTGTCCTAATGGGCTTTATTTTCTAAGGTTACGATCACAATGATGTGTGGTTTTTGCTCCTCTTAAGGACTAGAAATTTTACACTATCAGGTCACTGGAGTGAGTTGAGATCTCCAGACAAAAAATAATGCATCTGTCAGCTAACATCCAGAGGGAAAATTAACACATTTATGTTGCCTTGCATCCACTGATGGGATTTTGTCATTAAGAGCTACCCCAAAAAGCACCTTTAGCCCATAAATTGAAGAGACACATATCTTGGGGCTTCACCGAGAGGATCCCAATCAAATTTGGACTCTGTTGACACATTTTACAAAACAAAGCCAAACTGACTGGTTTAAAGCACAGAACGATGTGTTCCAGGAGCAGAGTCCCACAAATTGCCCTATTATCCTTCAGCTTTTCATCTGGAGAGTCTCTTGCTCCTGCCCTCCCCAAGTCTGAAGCTCAATGGCACGCACAGCAAATACAGCCCATAGTTTAGCTCTTACTCAAACAATCCAGGCATCTGCTATGAAAGACTGCCAATGGAATGTGGCTGCTCCAATACAGCCAAGGGCAGGACATCACCTTTGAAGCCACGACAATAATTTTAACACAGGAGGTAGCTTGCAATATAGAGAATGCATTAAAAATGCTCTTTCTTACCACAGAGATGGGAAAAACTGGGGCAGCAGTAGGTGTGTTTCCCTTGATTTGGGAGGGTCAGATGAATGGAAGGAAGAGTAAGCTCACCGTGAAATATTATTATGAGGGAGACAACCCTGATCCTGATTGGTAGAAATAAGTCAAAAGTCTGCTTGTATGGTTTATGAACTGTCACCCACAAGCAGAATCATGAGGAAAACCCAACCCTGTTCAACTCCCGGTTACTCCAAGTCGAGAATTGCCCATGGATGATAGGAACTATCCTATAAAATCATGGTGCCCGTAAAATAGAAATGGTTTTGCAACTATTTTAGATAGGTGAAAAAATATCCAAAGATCTCTCACAAGTTCCTATGCAACATAGAACACTAAGTGGATTTCATAAAAAACATTTATGTGGAACACTTTTTGAGATAATATGTTTTAATTTTTTTATGAACTCCCTTTCCAGTGACAATAAACAATTTTTTTTTGATTTGTAGCAGTTTCTTCCTCCTTATCACAGGCACGAAGAGCAACATGTTCATAAAATCACACTGGGTTACTGAAGGTAACATAAACCAAAATAGAAGCACGGAGAAGACAAGATAGTTTTGGCAGGAAATCAACTGACAGGAACATAGAATTAAGTGTTTTTGAAAACCGAACAGACACCAGTAAATATTGCAGTAACATTTAATTAACTCCCTCCAACACAGAGACAATTACATCAACTACAAAAATGCAGAACATTTTGCAGTATCCACAACACAAACCAGGTCCTGAATTCTCACCTACCATCTCGTAGTTGAAAAGTCTGTCTAGACTAATTGAGTGAATGCTCCTCATTCTTTGGAGCAGGGATGTGTCTGTTCATGCGTTTCTGTTGATTTATTTCTCTGTGTATTTTTACCTTGTCCCCTCCCTTCACTTCTCCCTGCTCCTACTCAAGGTTTACGAGGGCAGTGCAGGTAATTCCAACAGAAATGGGAAGGCTGCACAATGATTAAACTGAATTCGGTGTCAGGATGCAGCACCCCACAAGTCAGGACTTACGTGACGAGGGGGTCCTAAACCTTAATTAGCCTCTGCCTCAGTCCACAAAAAATCCACACCTGGGAGTGCAAGTGGGCTGCATATTGCATTTTCTGCAGCGTGAAACAGGGTGTCGTTCAGCAGCACACTGACAGCAGACCGAATTCAAAGTGCTCCCCTCAGTTCCCAACAATTTAACCCTCAGCCTCTCCGCTGTGCTGGCACAACTTTGTAAGGCTGCACATGGAATTTGGGGCAAGGAGCTGCTTTCAACCGAATCAAACACCGGGGACAGGAAACGGGAAATGGGTGAAAGTCCTTAGGCTGATAATGTACAGCTGATTAAAATGTAAGAATCATTCAGGTTGTTTAAAGAAAAATATATAAATTTTAAACCCCTATTCTATTTAGGATTACCTGGTTTTAGTCATTCTAATCTCAGCAGAGTGGGTTAAACTAAGCTGCTGAGCATTCTATGTGCAGAACAGAGCATTCCCACAAGGAGTTAATGCAGGCAAACTGCTGCATTTTAAATTCACACTCCCGTGTATTTCACAATAGCTCCCTGAGGGAGACAAGCCCTTATTTCCTCGGAAGGGCTTGAAACAGGATCTGAGAAATCCAAGGTCCTGTGTGTATGGAAACATAGAGGCATGTAAAGGTGACTCAACTAAAATATTGAGCTAGACAGGTCGAAAACCACTTCGCTTCTTAATCAGAGCAACCATACGGGGCTTAAACTCATTTTAATTCGTTGGCACCAAGACTTTTGAGTGTTTCACCGGAACTTTCTTAAATATTCTTTATATGTAAACAGGAGAGGAACGAAGTTTTCGGGGCTGTTGCCTGAGTCAGAAGCTTTACGTGTGGGGAAACCGAACCTGACACAGTGAGAGGTACCACAAGTGTCGGGGGAAGCTGCATGGGTGATTTTCAAAGAGAATTATATTCATTACTGTGGGAACATGTTTGCAGGAGGGTGGAAAAGGTAAGCACTTTTCCCTGCCCTCAAAGTTTTCCTCTTTCACAGTGTGCCCTACCCCACCTCCTGGGGATGGTGGAGCCTGCCTGCTAAGTTGGGAAACATTCTTCTAATTAATAAAATTCGCTACATAGCTGGAACTTGAAAAAACATGCATAAAAAAGATGTAGCAAAACGCTGTGGACTCGAGGATTCCATCAGCCCAAACTGCCCACTTACAAATACGAAAAAAAAAGGGAACATGAAATCAATTAGCTGGGGTTTAAGCACGTTTTTCAAGCAAAGGCTGTGCTTAGTGACAGAGGCAGCAAAGTAAAATTCTGAGGGCTTTGAACTTTTTCTGAACCTTCTTCATTTTTAGAATAAATAGATCAATCATGGCAGTATGTGAGTAAAGAATGATTGGTCTGCATTAAAGTGCATTGGTATCAAAAATAACTACTGCAAGAAATATGATTCCTGTAGGATATCAGACATAACGGCAAATAGGGTTTATTTGTAATCAAGCTACGCAAACAATCCAGCAGTTATCACAAATAATGATCTGTGTTTTATGCTTAGGCTTGTAGCTTTAAAAAGATGACAGTGGGGTACTACATGTGTAATCCATTTCTAAATAAAAAATTTTATTTAGAGGTTCTCACAGATTGGTTTAACAACAGACCTACCTTCCTCTATAAACAAAACTTTTTTGTCATTCCTTACTTCGTGTAAGGAAAAATTAATGAAAAGGGAGGTATCAGAGCATTATGTGAATAAAGATATTCTAAATTTAGAGTCAAAAGGGACAAATGGGTATTTCTAGACATCCTATCTGAAATGTTAAGAGGAAACTGAAAATTATTTTAGACCCAGTAAGGCAAAGTTTAGCAAAGCAAAGCATGGACCGTAAGCACCATCAGAAAACAGAAGTGGCTTTGCTCCATCACTGCAGTATATTTACTCCAATAAATACTGATAATAAATACTGCAATAAACAGTGATTCTAATTCTAATACAATGCACGTGAGGGATAAAAAACCTTTGTAAAGCACCACCCTTTGGTCTGACATTGCCTTGCATAGAAATATTTTTATCCTCGCTAGTGTTTGCTCTTAACCTCAAAAAGATAGTTTATGTCATTAATATTATCACCAACTTTGATATGAAAATATCATAGATAATAGAGAAATGGGATTTAGGGATGATAACCTATGAATCTTTGAAAGGCATAGAGAGACGTAAGGAAAAAAAGATCAAAGGCCTCTGAAAACCAAAGTTTTTGTATTGATTAGTAGTTCACAATTACAAAAACGACATCAAATTTGTCCATATGAGGTTTGCAAAATTGTTTAGTTTTACAGTTTTTCAGTAACTCAGTTCAGCTGTTTCTTCTTCACCAGTATTTTGGTTTTAGTTATATCACTTAACTCGAATGAAAGAGCAAAACTCATAAAACATGAAAAAATCATTGTAGGCCAGATAAACAATTTTCCTGCACAATTTCTGTCCCTAAGAACTATCTTGCTCAGGAGTTACACCAAGGGAGATGGTAAGAAAATGTCATCACACTCATGGGTGCAAAGCTAGTGCTCACTGGCCATAAATAAGAGCTGAGGGTCTGAGGCCAGGAGTGACAGAAGGTGCTTCCCCATAATGTCTTATCAACATGAAGCCACTTCTGATCAGGAGTGAACACCCTCAAGATGCAGCAAAAAAAATCATATAGGCATCAGTATTTATGTTAACACTGTTTAAAAAAAGATAGCAACTGCTCTTGTCTTGGTTTGCTTGGTACAGAAATAGCACCGTCAAAACAGAATGGATAAATGATTATATTGAACACAGGACACCAAATGGTGGTCAAACCATTTTTAGTTGAAGCTAATCTTGGCAATGTTTGAACATCAAACTTACATGAACAGCTTGTTGCAAATGTCTGATTTCTATCTGAGCAAAGAAAAAATCCCAAACATTTCCAGCTAACCAAGGAAACATCAGATATTTTTGCCTCTTTTCAGACCGACAATAAACAGTCTAGATCTGGCTACAAACTTCGAATTTATCATTAAACTGGGTGTATTAATGTTTTTCACATATGCTCTTAAAACACAAGAGAGGTTTCATCTTTGCCGAAAAGATCATTTTAGTCCTGACAAAGAGAAGGAAGACTTGAATTCAAGGTCACAAATGTTATGCAAATATCACAGAATGGGTTGGGTTGGGAGGGCCCATCTGGTCCCACCTCCCTGCTCCAGCAGGGCCATCCCAGAGCACAGGGCACAGAGTTGTGTCCAGACAGTTCTGGAATATCCCCAGGGAAGGAGCTCCACACCCTTTCTGGGCCACCTGTTCCAGCGGGTTTCATTTTTGTCATTGCTACCGTAATAATCTCGTGTTACTTACAAAGATAGTGGGACACGTTGTTCAGCGGTAAGACTGAGCAAAAACTCCCCATTGTGAGTCAAATCCAAAGAATGCTGAAGTTAGGAAAGGAAAAAAAAGCCGATATCAACTATTTCACATCACAGTTCTGCCAACAAACTCCTCCGAAGTGTAGTAACTCCATACTCCGTGAGTAGCCTTAGCAGAGAAGCTGCTAATTGCTATCTCCTGATAATGCACCAAATAAAGCCTGAAAATTTCAGTGGCAGACACATTTCCCACTGTCTCACAGCTGCAGCAACACCTGAGTGCTTTGTACCTTAAAGCAAAACTTTCTGCACAAAGGGACTTCATAGATTCAATAGGAAAATTTTTGTAAAAATCAGTCTTTTCTTGGGTATGTACTGTGACACTCATCAGCTTAGGTCACAGAGACATTGTTAGTGTTGGTTCAATTCTACTTTTTTCACCTTTAATTAAAACTCATTCACCTTTAATTAAAACGTCTACACCTGTAATTACACTTGATTACAGTGTTAAGAATAAAGAGCAGGGTACACAAGAGCCAAACCAGCTACATTAAAAAGTCTGGTATATTATTGGTATTACATCCACAGAGTCTGACTGTTGATTTTCTGCAGAATCGGATTTTTTTGTTTTCCTTTTGAGTACATTTAATACTATTTAAAAACTGTAAAATACAATAGCCATCATAATAACACCAGTGTCTTAAGGCAAACACCATAGAAACAATAAAACCTTCCCTTTTCCTGTAAAGATTTACACAAATACTAACTTAAACTTAAAATTCTTATCCCTGAAAGGGAAGAAAACTCTGCCATTAAAAACAATTTGTTAAATCTTGCAGCTGCTGAGGCCCTAATCTTAGAAAAGAAAACCTGAGCAGACGTTCTCATGACATCACCTCTTCACTCTTTTTCCATATTAGTAATAGTGGTCAATACAAACAAAAATCCAGGATAACCAGGAATGAAGGAAAAAAACCCAGGTATAAAGCCATGTTGAAGGGCTTCATGCAGCTGATGCTTATCAAAGCTCAAGTGCAGGTAAACTGAAGTCAGGATTATCTTCTAGTCTTGGAATAGTCTCGCACAGGATCTGTGTGAAGGGTGAGGCAGGAATGACCTGCTGTTCCCAGCGGGTGCTGGAGCTGCTCAGTTCAAGTGTTCCCCAGTGTGATTGCAAAATTCCTCCGTGCACTTCCCTACAAAGCAGCATTCTTTCCATTCACGCGTGGCAGTATCAATCCAGTGTTCTTAAATTTGCTTCCTGGGGCCATTGCCTAGAAGTTTGAGTTATATTACATTTCTGTGAGTTTCTCATGTAAAAATAGCAGTCAAGATTCCACAGTCTCCTCAATGACGTGAACATTTTTTTTTTAATTACTGGATACCTTATTTTAAGTATCTAAGGCCGTATTTTGCAAACATTTACGCCTTGCCAGAAGCCACAAGTTGTGACATTTTCATCACAACCACACAGAAAGACTCCTGTGATCACCATTCCAAACATCTGCTGAGGGTACCTTTATTGTAATTTAACTCCGCAGCAGGGCTGTAAAACCTCTTTCCACACTGAAAGCCAAAGCAACCATTACCAGGAGTGCAGTTCCAGACACTGACACCAGCGTGGGATCCCACTGAACAGGGCTGGTTCCATTTTCTTGTTCTTCTCAGGATCCAGCTCTGGAATTGGCACAGCTGCTAAATTGACGAGAAAATTGATGAAAAAAAAAAAAAAAAGGCTTTGCAGCTGAAAGCTGGTTCTTGAGGGGGGAATGATAGGGAGAGAAATCAGTTTTCTGCTCAGCTGGATGCATGTTTGTACAAAGGAAGCCACAGGAATGAAAACCAATGAGAAACAGTTCCACTGGTTTTTTGTTACTCTGAACAGACACAACAACAGCAAACTCCATTAAAAAAATCCTCCTGGCCCGTTCTCCGTGGTTTTCCACCTCCCTCCTCTTCCCTGTGTTACTAGCTCAAAAGATCTGCCAGATCAGCTGCTCTGAGAACCACTCCCTAACGTGCTTTATTCCCAGCACTCTGGATTAGTTTTAAGGGTTTCAGGAGCCTCGGAGCAGATCAGCTGACGGATCTCAGTCAGCGGCAGACTTCGGGAGGAGGATGGCAACAAGCAGCTGGGAGGAGGTTCTTCATTTGCTCATCCCAATCTGGAAGACAAACTGCCCAGTAGCCTCAAGCATCAGTGTAGAAGCCTGGCTGTGTCTTCCCTGATGCTCTTGCTGATTCCACTGATTAAAAAAACTTGGGTGCTGACGTGATTCCGGGCTGAAAAAACCGAGTGTGCAAGCGGGAAAACGTGCAGGAATCGCTGTGCCAACTCCAAGGTGTTAAACAGACACCATCCACATGGCTGGCTTTGTACTCTTTGTACTTCCAGCTACTAAAAATACCCCTCTGGAAGTGTTCCCCTACCAGGAAGTGAATTACTGGAAAGCTTCCCAGAGAAATGATGGTCTGGTATTCCGAGTGGCACTCTCCTCACGTTGTAACAGTTCAATCCAAACTGCTACAACCCACTTTTTCCCTGAAACAGGAAATCCTGGCATCCCTAAAGACAGAGGGAAAGGTGGGAAGAGTAGTGTTTATGCTGCACATTAAATAATCCGTGGTCAAGTAACTTCATTAAAGTTATTCCAGCCACGGTATTAATACCACTGGAACAAAATAATCTCAAGTTATAATTATTCTAATTGGCCAGCACCAGTGTCCACAATATCCCAACAACCAGAGGCAAAATCCACCAGAGGGAAAACTGTGGGAGAGACTTTGAAATCCTCCTGTCCATTATGGCACAGCCCTGCCTTGTCTCTACATCCCACCTGAACCTCCCACATCCCTCTTCCTTGTCCCTACATCCCACCTGAACCTCCCACATCCCCCTTTCCTGGTCTCCACATCCCACTTGAACCTCCCACGTCCCCCTTCCTGGTCTCCACATCCCACTTGAACCTCCCACGTCCTCCTTCCTGGTCTCCACATCCCACCTGAACCTCCCACATCCGCTTTCCTGGTCTCTACATCCCACCTGAACACCCACAACTTTCCCCCCTTCTCCCTACACCCCACCCACCCTCTAATCCCTCTATTTATAGTTCTGTTAGTTGAGGCTCAACCCCACTATTTTCAACGTCCTTCACACCAAAAGCGGGCACCTTTAAAGGCAATGGAGAGCTGGAAGGATTCTGGAAGGGTTTGCAGCCAAGCACAGGCCACAGGCCTTCATTAGCTGCTTCCAGGCTGATAAGTGTCCTGTGCAACCAGAATCTGTGATTTCTCGCAAGCATTAATTGATAACAGCGAGTTCTTGCTCTACTTGAATTACTCCTTAAACCACTCTTCATTTCGATAAAACACAACTTAATTTCTAGACACTTTTCCAAGCAGGCAGACTCAGAAACACTGGCTGTACTGGGAGAAGACAAAGTAAATTAAGAAGGAAATGTGTGTTTTGTATAATTAGAATGACAGCTATCCCCTTTACTACCTCCAGATGCTCTCAGGGGTGAGTGCATGACTTTAAAACAGCAGCAGTAAACAGAGCACTCTTTTCCAAGCTCTTTCTGCTGGGAACACCTCATATCTCTGTTCAACCCACTTCTTACTTAAATAACCACACAAATATATCATGCCTGGAGGAAAACTTAGTGCATGTTGGGATTTGCATGTATTTCATGGGAAAAAAGTAGTGAAAAAGGGAGGAGAGTGAATGAGAAATGGGTGCATTTGCCTTCAGGACAAAGCTTCCAATTTTTCTCTTTGGTTATGCAATATAAGATCTTCTCTTTTTTTTTTTTTTGTGTCTTTAAAAATGGTGCTTTGTCACTGATTCCAGTCTCTTCAGCAAAAATCTTCTGTTTGCATCAGCATGGACTTCACAGGAGGGCAATAAAGCAACTATTCTTTACTTTTAAAGACACACACAGCCCCAAAAAGAACCCACTCCTGCCCAAACACCCCCAACCTATGTACCCATATTTGCAGTTCAGCAATCCCGAATTTTAGCCCCTAATGAGGGCAAAAGTGCCACCTGTATGTCAGTCGGAAAAAGGTATTTATTCCTTTGAAAACTCAGATTAAAGTCTTAACACAGACATTGCTGTAGAGAGCAGGGAAAAGGAGTGTGAGCATGCAGTTTATTTATTTTTATTTTTATCTACCAGCCAGTATAACAGACTGAGAGCCATGCTTTTTCATCTCCCTTGGCAGAGCAAGGATCTAGGGTTAGTACTTCCCCACCCTTTCCTGTAATGAGCTGATTTAATTTTTCAGGTTTTTTTTGATTGGAAAGCCCCCCTTTCCTCCAGTGTCACCCCCTTGACAACTCTCCTGCGCCTGACTTGCACGCAGGCACCACAGAGGTTTATTCTGTGCGTGAGAAAGGACAATCACCCTGGAGAAAACTCCGCTCACAACCCCGCTTCCACAACTCCCGAAAGCCGCAGAACGTGGGCCTTCTTCATTCTCTTATCGCTGGGCATCTCACTGCCTGGTTTCTGCACGTTGCTGCGCGTAACAACACACCGAGCATGTGAATCCCAGCCTCGGAGTTTAATTTATGGCAGATTCACACACTGAGCACACACCGACACTTTCCCCTGTGCGGGTAACAGAACACGGATTCTGTGCAATAATCACTAATTAGCGATCAGCCCTGCAGCCGACCGCAGCCTCAGTTCAGCACAGCAGGCTGAGCTTGTGTTCTCTCACGTATTTTTTAGCTGTACTTCCAGTGTGCCTCGTTGCCCCTCGGGCCCCTCTTTCCCCCCAGTTTTGAATCCGTTTCTTGATGCTGAGAATGTTGGGGCTGTTCAGCCTGGGGAGGAGAAGGTTGTGTGGGGAGACCTCAGAGCAGCTTCCAGTGCCTGAAAGGGCTACAGGGAAGCTGGAGAGGGACGATTCATCAGGAACTGGAGTGACAGGACAAGGGGGAATGGGTTCTAACTGAAAGAGAATAGGGTGAGATTGGATATTAGGAAGGAATTGTTCCCTGGGAGGGTGGGCAGGCCCTGGCACAGGGTGCCCAGAGCAGCTGTGGCTGCCCCTGGATCCCTGGCAGTGCCCAAGGCCAGGTTGGACACTGGGGCTTGGAGCAGCCTGGGACAGTGGAAGGTGTCCCTGCCCATGGCAGGGGGTGGCACTGGATGACTTTTAAGGTCCTTTTCAACCCAAACCATTCTATGATAACCAGGAACAGGACAAGAGGAAATGGCCTCAAGCTGTGCCAGGTTGGACATCAGGAAGAATTCCTTCACAGAAAGGGTTTTCAGACATCGGAAGGGGCTGCCCGGGGAAGTTTGAAGTTCCCATCCCTGGAGGTGCCCAAGGAAGGCCTGGACGTGGCACTCAGTGCTCTGGGCTGGGTGACAAGGTGGGCATCAGGCACAGCTGGGACTCGACGATCTTGGAGATGTTTTCTAGCCTAAAATGATTCTGTGATTTTATGTTCACTAAACATGAAAGATAGGAGTCCTGGAGACTCCGAGGTTCCCCTGAGCTCTGTGCAAAGCTGTGCTGGGAGGGACACTGAAGTGAGCACGTGGCTTGAGGGGAAGGCTGGTGTCTGCTCTCATTAACAGCACCCTGCACGTCAATCCTGACGCCAGAACTCTGGCAAACGAGCCAGAGCTTGTGCTGCCTCCTTCCCTGAGCTTCCATCACCCATCACGGCAGGAACCTAAGGCTCAGGCGGGCAGGAGAAGGGTGGGAATCTGTAGCAAATGAGTATCACTTGTTTCTCCTAATTTTAACTCCTCGTTCTGCCATTACTACACTTTTTTTTTGGCAACACTTCTGGGACACTTTAAAAACGAGAATCAAAATCTGCAAGTAAAAAGAAAAACACAGGAAAGCACTCCAGTGACAGCAAAAAGATGTTAGGACTGAAAAAACTTGGCTTTAGATGAAATAAACCCCCAAACTCAGTAGTTTTTATTGCTTTTCCTATCAGCTGCTCTACAGACACTGCACCCAATAATCAGCTTTTTAGACATGTTAGCAACTAACCAGGCACTGTAACTGGCCAACACAGCTCCTCGATAAAGCAGGAAGAGAAGAGCATTACACCCCAAATGCTGATGGAATCCTCACTCTGGGGATGACACTGAAATCTCCAGGACAAGGCTCACCCTCACTGCCCCTTTCTGCTCAGGTGTTGGGAATTTAGCAACAGTGAGCTTGGACTCTCTAGATGAGTGATCCGACATCTCAGCCATCATCAGCTGTGCAAGAGAGCTGGAGAGGGACTTCTTGTAAGAGTATGTAGTGACAGGACAAGGGGGAATGGGTACAAACTGAAAGAAAATAGGGTGAGATTTGGTATTAAGAAGAAGTTCTTCCCTGTGCGGGTGGGGAGGCCCTGGCACAGAGTGCCCAGAGAAGCTGTGGCTGCCCCATCCCTGGAAGTGTTCAAGGCCAGGCTGGATGAGGCTCTGAGCATCATGGGATAGTGGAAGGTGTCCCTGCCCATGGCAGGGGGTTGAAACCAAATGATTTTTAAGGTCCCTTGCAACCAGAGCCATTCTGTGATTTAAGATTCTACTGCAGGGACTCCCTGTGCTGAGTCCTGTCAGAACTGAACTGGCAGCAGGACAGATGCAGAACAGCCCCGCAGCACCCAGGAGGGAAAATAAATCCAGAAGAGCTTTCTCAAAGCATCTTAGGGCAAGAAACATCCTTTCCAGCCATGGCTGCACCGGTTTTTTTAACAGCTGCCTGCCATGTACAGTGCAAAATCAATACTGAAGATAATCAAGACCAGTTGATGAGAAACGTGATAGAAATACTCTTTTTCCTTTATCCTGTTGCCACCATGAGACTTTGGGTTTGCTATAGGGCAAAAGCCCCCGTGTGGAAACAAACCTTAGTAACTAATCTGAGATTCAAGTCACTCGGCTGCACAGTCTGTCTCCAAAACTGCTTTTCAAGCAGAGCTTTGCTGTGCATCGTGGTGTGGATGACCAGATCCTCCTCCCGTGTTCGTCTCCTTTTACACCAGATGAGGCCAACTGTGAGAGGGCCCAAAACACAAGGGTCAAAGAGTTTCCAACGGGTACACCCAAGTCAATAACAAACGCCAGGCCAAAAGGAATCACAGTGATGTTATTATTGCTGTAAACATCACCAAGGAAATCTCATCACTGACCAAGAACTCACAAAGGTATTTACCCCATGCATTTGCATTATGGGGTACCTGGAGTTTGCATATGACTGTCACTTGCATGTGTGGAATTTATTCCATTCCTGGTTTTCCAGATGAGAAATTGAGACATCTTTGTGTGTGCAGAACAAATCACTGACAAACTGGCAGGGAATTCAGTTCTTGAAATAAATCCAGCTGCTACCTGGCTGTTAACTTCACACAGTCTCTGGAACAATAAAAGAGTACAGAAATGTGGCTGGTTAGACTGGCAGGAGACTGGCTGGTGGGTTTCTGCAAAAATACTCATTTTCATAGTGACACAGTTAAAAAAAAAACAACCCTAGTTTTAGAAAGTGTAGTAACACTTGATACAGTAAATTCTCCTGAGAGAACTCAGCAGAGAAACCGTGAGAGATTCAATCTCTTCTGCTTTCTGTTATTACCAGGAACAAGGTAGAGAATAAATATTTTAGAACGCTACCCCGTGTTTCTATAATTCGAGATGTACAAAGTTCCAGGAGATGAGGGGTAATCTTACTGCTTTTGGGGCAAATCTGCGAGATTCAAAGGAAAAAATGTTTGATACCTTCATTAAGGAACAGAAAAGAATAACACTGGCAGAGAAAGGGTTCTGTACCTCGATGCTCCTTTACTTCAGAGCCCGTGTGCCACAGACAGCATTCAATTAAATAATAGTCTCAGCAATAAACAATGACAATACACAGAACACCACACAAAGTCACTCCTTTGGCTCAAAGTAATTCCAGTTTGTGACTGAACAGTTGTTAGGCAAAAACCCCCAACACGTGACTGAAAACAACAAAACCTTCACAGCCTACAGCTGAAAAGGCAGGCAACAAATTGGCAGCGGAAATGTAGATTGCACATCCCTTACGGAGTAGTTTTATTTCTTGTGCAGTTTGAAAACAGCATCAGTACAACTTTGGTATTCACCTGGAAAAGGCTTAGTTGGGAGAGAGTCGCTGCTTGTCCAAGGGAAGCTCTGTCTGAAAAGGCAGCAATTTCCCACATCTCCAAACAAAATAATTTGAAACAAAAGCAAACAGGATAATTTGTTCTGAATTTTTTTTTTTTTCACAGTGCAGCACACCCAAGATACAGTTGTTTTCTCATAGGGATGTTAATAACAGTAGTAATAATAAAATCATGCTGGGAGATGATGAGGCACCACAGCAAGAGTTGTGGTGAAAGTCAGGATCCTGTCTCAAAGGAGTGGTCTGGGAGGATCAGCTTTTAGAGAGCTTTCTATTGCCTGGCCTAACCAAAGCCCTTCCAGTGGTTATATTTTCCCCTCCTGAACATTATTTAAGGTAATTTTTTCAGTAAGATCACCCACTGGAACAATCTTCCCAGAGATGTGTCACTGGAGGTTTTAAAGATGCAATCAGACAGGATGCTGGTTAATGATGATTTTATGATTCTATCACCCCACCTATGCTCCATTTCCCCAAAAAAGGCTGGACCAGACCAATCATCTTTGGAGGTACCTCCCAGCCTGGGCTGCTCTATGATTTTGGGGATGCTGAGAGACGGAAGAGGGACATTTCTATGTGAACACCAACATGCAAGCACTTACTGCGGGACCATTCCTTCTAAAATCACCTGGAATCAACCACTGCCAGAAAGGCGAGATCCTATTGCCTGGATGGGGATATGGAGGCCAGGTAGCACGGGAGGGATGCCAGGCCCCATAAGGGTACAGAAAACCAGGGGATCACATCAGGATATGGAGATTTTGTGAAGCCAGAGAGGTCTCTAATGGTTGATTAACTCTGAGTGCAACTCTTATCAAACAGGAAATTACGTGTTAAAATGATGCAGGCTGATTCAATGCAGCACAAACGCCACTGTCAGGAGCATCAACATAGAGCAGATGGACTCTGCTAAGGCAAAAAACCTCTTCCTCCCCAGTTAAAAGCTTAATCACCATTTACACACATCTCAACAAAACTTCGATCTTGTAGAAATTCTGTATTTACCACAACAACTCGACCTACGAGCTCTCCATTTGCTTTCCTTCCTTTTATTCCCCTCTCTCCATAGTACCCTGCCAAAAGATAACGTGCCTTTACCAATTAGGCACCAAACACAGGAGGGAAAAAACTGTTTCCAGTACATAAACAATATATTTCATAAATAAAACCTGGCTTCCTCTTGTCCAGTGGGTTTGGTGTGAAACAAAAGCACTTGTGGACAGGACAGCTGAGGAGAAACTGAACTAGCTCAAGCCAGTGGTGAAATAATCCAGGAACTGTACTCAGGATATTGGGAGGCTAAAAAATGACAGGATCTCACAGTATTCGTGTGAAAAGTACCTAAGGGAGACAGAAGCGGGTAGGGAATGAAAAATTCTCTTCCCCACACTGCTAAAAGGTACCTCCTCTTTCTGATATGCACCCTTGTCCCATCAAATACTGGTCTCTCCCATGCAGGTGTTTTATAGACTTGTTGACATTTAAATAAAAGTAGTTCTGCTCCTCTGACACACAAAATCTGTCACCAGAAACCCCTTTCCTATCCATGTCCTGCAGCTTTACACAGAGCCTGGCATACCGAGCCTCTGGACACAGCCACGGCACCAAGAAAACCACTGGAGGTTAATTTTAATATCCACACGTTTCTACTTTGGGAGAATTTGTTGTAGAGATTGTAAGGCAACCTTTAGGGGTCAATTAGTCCGTGTTAATAGAGACTTTCAAAGCTGAAGTAGTTCCTACTCATGTTTTTGCTAAAACATAGAACTTTCTCATAAATACGATAGGCACAGACAGGGTTTTTACGACCACCAATCCATCCTCCCTGTCAGACACAGCAGCTGCTTTATCCACAGGAAAAAACCCTTCAGCACAATTCTGTGGCTGTCTGCTGCCCCAAAGAACCTTGTTTCTTCAGCCACAGCTGTGTTTGCCCTTCAGGATTCCAGGCAACAACATTTTTTATACATATATAAATATATATATATATATCTATTTAGTTTATTCCTTTTTGCTATCAGCTCATTTTCCCTGTGGGAATTATACTATCTTCTTGACATGCAAAAGTCCAGACTGCATATCCACGAGTGGAGAATGGAATGAAGGTGTACTGTCAGCAAAGACGTGTCTGACCCAACCCACGATCTGCAGCCCCGAGCAGTCACACAAACCTCGCCCATTTATACACTGGGGCACACTGACTCCGTGTGGCAGGACACAGAATATGCTTCAGACACTCCTTTTTCTTGCACTTCACACAGTCTCGTGTGCTGGCTGTGAAGTTTGGAAGTAAGTTTTGGGAACAGAAGGAACAGAATCCACACGTTATTTCTGTGAGAAAGGGCAACACGGGGATGAAAAAATTAATGAATTGTATTGGTAACAGTGTTTTTCAATACTCACCAGGAACACACAGTAAAGTACAAAGGCTATATATATATATATATGTGTGTATATATATATAAAAAGAATGCTTTCTCAAATGTTTATTACACGATGAAGTAAGTCTAATTGAAAAAAATTCACATCCTGAACTTTATCAAAGGGGACTGATTGCTCTTCAGGCCTACTAGCTAAAAGCAAGATTGAAAGAGCAGGTTTGAAAAATTACATAAAACTGTATCCCGTTCTTCTTTCAGTTTGCAATCGGTTTGATTGAAACTTGACTAGAAGACCATAAAAGTTTGCTTCAGCATTAGACCAGCTCTCTGGCTCAAGTAGCACTAACACTGTGTGATGGGTACAGGGTTCTTCCCATGACTAAAATGGAAATAATTGATAATATTTTCTTCCACGCCACACTCAAGCCCACCCCAAAACCCCAAATTCCACCTATTTTACCGATGTTGTTAGATACAAGACCTAAAGAAGATAAGAAACAAAGACAATTCTTGTTTTGCCCCTTTGTGTCTTCACATTTCAGTCTCTACCAGCTGACCGACCACAAGTACATTCCACCCACTGTGAACAAGGTCTTCAGATGTCATTTCCAGACTTGGGAAGAAGTGACATGGTATGGCTGAAAGGGTTTTTGTACATCACAAGTGCCGTAAAATTGAGGATTTCCCTGCTTTGGTTAAGGTGTGTGATGATGCACCTGTCAAATCTCAATCTTACTGCACAACTGCAAGGGGCTGCTAAATTTGTGGTGAGATTTCTTTTTTTTTTTTCCTTTCTGTTATTTTTTAAGACAGTGCAAGGTCTAGAGACAGCGTGAGAATCTCAGACCGGGGTGTTGCAGGGTGATCTGCCAATTTCAGCTTAAATTTCATTGTATAAACATTTTCCCATCTCTGTTTGGTATCCAGCAAACAATCCTATTAGAAATTTTCCAAAGGTCTGTGTGTTTTTTTTGTCTCTGAGTACTGTCCATGCCAGCACTTTCCCAAGTATAAATTAGTAGCTGTACATCTGCTGCTGCTGCTGCTCTGTCTGAACCGGCTGCTGGCCCGGCTGCTGCGGCGTGGCCGGCGCCGGGGGCTGCAGGACATCAGTCTGAGGCACTGACCTCCAGGCCAGGGGGTGCTGATCTGTGATCTGGTTGCCCAGGGGAGCAATGGAGTTCACCAGGGTGGTCAGGTTTATGAAATGGGCCACGGACTGGGGGTTGGGTGCCTCGGGCTGCGGCGGGAGCTGAATGTCACTCTGGCGGTTGTGCAGCATGGCCGAGCCGCTGACCGTGTCGAAGGTGACGGTCAGGATGGAGTTGTCCAGCTGCAGCTGGCGCTCCGGGGCGCTCAGGTGGCCCACGGCCACGGGCTGCAGGTTGGTGAACTGGGTGCCGGCTGCCGTGGTGATGGGGGTGACGGTGATGTTGGTGAGCCCCACGGAGCTGGACGGGGCTGTGACGTTCGGGTCGCTGAGGGTCACCACCACCTGAGGAGAAACACAACAGTCATCTCAGCCTTGTAGCTTCCAACTGACCACCAAATATCAGGGAAGTGCTGGTGGGCTCACGTGATGCCAGCAAGAGAAGTCGCGCACAGATGGGAATGTAGGAAACTTGGAATGTAACAACTTCCACACACGGAAATAAGATGGTGATGCGAGAGAGGGACGTGCAACATCTAAAACAAGCAGCCAAATTAACTTTCACTCTTTTAATCACAGCTTCAGCCAGTTACTGAGAGCCAGCAAACAAGTTGATGCTAACACCAGAGGAAATGAAAACAAACGTGAGGAGCTTATTGGTCCAGCTTCTTGGGTTTTTAAAGTTTCTATTCGTCTTTGTGTTACCACAATTTATCCAATCAGCTCCAAATGTTCTAATCACTCTTCTGTGTTTTTTTTTTTTTTACCAAAGGAAGGGTTATCTCTCTAATCAATGCCACCCATCACCCTCCTCCTGCAGCTCACCTGCTGGATGCTCTGTACAGCTGAATTAGTCTCATCTCCAACATTCCCTGTGAATTCACCTTCCTTCTCTGTATATTCACTGAAGGCAGGGTCCTCAGGCACTTGAGCTTCCTCCTCCTCCCCTGACTTTTGTTTTCGTTTCTGGCCACGTTTAGGAGTTTTAATGTGCTGCTTCCCTTCTGGTAGTTCACCCTGTTCCAGGGCTAATTCCGGCTGGAGCAACACATTTCCAAACAAAACATCAAGTGCTTTTGCTTAGTGAGTTCCAAGAAAGAGACAATCACCTGAAGCTGGTTTACTGTCAGTTCTCAAGCGAAGAAACAACCTTTAGCAAAATCCTGACTCCAGGGATTGAGACCTCACCCTGTAATTATGTTTTGCCAGCACCCCTGTTATACAACCACGGAGATCAGCAGCTTTTGGCTGCTTGGACATGTTCCACTGGAGCTGACTCTCTAAAAAGGCACATTCCTCACCCGTCAGCCCACACCCAGCTATGTTATGTACCCAAAAAGTGATGTCCCACCTCGCCCTCCAGCAGGCCTGGAACTCACCTGAACAATCCCAATTGAAGAGGCATCAATGGTCGTGGTCTCTGGCAGTGGCTCTAAATCATCAATCCTCACTGAAAGGATCTGAACACAAAGAGGTGTCAGCTGATGAACTGCAGCAGTGCAAACCACAGTCAAACAACACAGCATTTCCCTAATAAACCCTGTCACCAAGCAAGAGTGATGTAATCTAACATTTTACACACAGTATTTAAAACAGGGAGTTAACTGCGGCTTTTTAAAAATAACCTTTTGGCATATCATCTTTTCCTTCTTGCTGAAATCTAGCAAAATTTAAACACAATAAAAGAACATGTCCATTTTCATATTCTAGACAGAACACAATCCACTGGGAAGTGATGAATTCTACAGAAAACAACGTGTTCGAAAAGAAAAGAAGTATTATGTTAGCGTTTCAATTTAGAAACCTATCAAGTGTGTCCTACTTCATTATTTTCAGATGAATCTACACATCTCAGCTCATCAAAGAATAGAGACAAATTGCCCTCTGGGTTTCAGATATGTAGCTGCATTTTAAATCCCCAAATCAATAAACACAGCATTTTGTTGACTTCCTTCACAGTCATCATGATAAAACAGCAAAGCAATGCTAATGATAAATTGGTAGTTAAAAAAATAGAAAAGGCCTCAAAGGGAACAGACGAGCCTTAGTCAAACCTAAACAAGAAATGCTGAGGAGAAATACAATAGCTATTCAGAAATGTAGAACACAGAAAAAAACCCACTGCGGTCAGACAAAACATCGCTCTAATCCAGATTCTCTCCAGTCAGCATTAATCTTTAATACTGAGAATAATTTTGTATCATCAGCAGATGCTGCCATCACCTCTCTATTCACCACTTCTTTCAGAGCATTTCTGAATACAGAGAACACAATGGGGAAAAAAGAATCCATTATACTCACTAATGGATGGAGACAAAACATGAAAAAACATATTAAGCCAGGGCAGAAAAGGAAAAGACATTTAAATAGTCAGAAGAACTTCATTTTTAGGGAGTGAGAATCAGATATATTTACTACTAAAACATAACACAGTGAAATGGCTGATTCAGTTAAGTCCAGCTTTCACAGACACCACCTAAAACTGGGCCCAAAAGAACAGAAATAAAAGAGAGAGAGAGGAAAAAAAAAAGTAATTCCTTTCAAGTCACTGAAGGCCATAAACATTCTTTAAAATATATATTAAAAAAAAAAAAATTCCACAACCCACCAGACAAACTCCCTCACCTCTGGGTGTTTACGCCTCATGTGTCGACTCATGGACGCCCTGGTAGAAACCTTTGTCCCACACAGCTGACAGCTCTGGGCTTCCACCTTGTCGTGGGTGAGCTGGATGTGCTTCTGCAGCATGTAATCAGTGACATACTTCTTATCACACACTGAACACGTCCACTGTTTTCCTACTGGTGGCAGAAGGAAGGAAGGAAACCCAATGGATGAGCACCGCACTGCCAACGCCTCAACGAGAGGAACAATTTATGCTTGGTAACGGGGTGTGCGACACCAGTGCCAAGACTGGCCAGTCTAAAGCAAAATTAAGGGGCAAAATTAAGGTATTTTTGGTGGATACTGTTTTTTTAGGGGGTTTACCTGTATGAATCAACTTGTGAGTCTCCATTGTATTTCTCTCACTGAACGTCTTGCCACAGAGCTCACACATGAAATCTTTGATTCCTGCATGAAAAGCACATTTGGCACCTGTGAAAGCAGCCTAAAGCTATCTGGGACACTTCTGAATTTTGTATTAGTAACATTAAAAAGAATAAAAATCACAGACAAAAAGGCAGAAGAAGCTCAGCTTCACCAGCTATTTTTATCTAAGCCATTCCACTATATCCAGCAGAAAATAAATCCCAGAGAAACTGATGTGGGAGGTAAAATTTAGTTTTGGGAAATGACAACCTGATCAACACTCTAGACCTACCCTAGACCAAGAACCTAAAAAAAACCCGAAACCTGAAAGCAACTAAACTGCATTTATTTGTAGAACAAGCAGTCCTGGCTGAGGAGAGGACAAAATCTCACTTTTTAAAGAGCAGAATATGCATATTTTATTAGTTTTTCTCATACTTTCTGACTGTTCCACGGAAGAATTCTCATAGGAGGCATTTAACTGATTCAGTGCAACTTTTGTCCATCTTTGGAGTCCTCACCTGTGTGTCTTTTGTAATGCTTCAGCATGTTGACTTTCTGTGCAAATTTTCGGTGACATTCCTTGCACTCGTATTCCTTAATCCCTTTGTGAAGCTTCATGTGGTGACGAAGGGCATGTTTTGTCTTCATTCCTGTGAAACAGAAGGTACAGGACACTTAGCCCATCACTCCCACCCTCAGGGGAGAACTCAGGCTCACGTTGTTAACCAACAGCTCTATTTCATATTTGCTGCGAGTCCACAGTTGCATGTTTTTAATTGTTTATGTAGCAATGCACATTATCATTATTATTTTAATTCCAGAAAAAAGATCTGGTAAAACATGCGTAACCACTGATAGAGAAGCAAAACAGCAGGGACAAGCAAAGACAAAGCATCCTTCGAGGTGTCAGATTGACTACTGCCTTTCACTAAAATACCAGCTCAGATTTGTTCAAGTTATAACACGAGCAATTAAAAAAGTCAAAGTGCCTTTGACTCCTAAGGCTCTTACAGACAGAAATTACTCTATTTCTTAAGCCCAGAATGAAAAAGTCAACCTGCATTCACTTTTGTGCTGCACATCAGGCATTCCTCAATCTGACAGAAGCAAATGCTGCTAAGATCACTGCTGTCTTACAGGCCATGAAACCAAATTGTACAAAATTAGGGTAGCTCATGTAACCATAATGCTCCTGATTAATACAGTTTCTGCCTCTCAAAAATGCAGGGTTTACAGCACTGCCACTACTCTCAGCATGGAAGTTGTTTTAATTTAGGTATTCACCTGCTACTCAGTATCACAATGAATGGAAAACAAGGCATCAGACATACCTTTGCCACATTCTGCACACAAGTATTCTCGGATATTATCATGGACTCGCATATGTTCTTTTAACATGTCTTTTCTAGCAAATGATTTGCCACATTGCTCACAAGCATGACTTTTTACACCTTGAAAATAAATTTAAAAGACAACGTAAACAAAAAAAAGATGTTAATGAGTAATGTGCATCTCCTAAAAATTGATTAAAGTGGTGAGTTAGAGGGCAACAGCCCACTTGTGCTGACAACCACACCTTTCATGCATATTGTAGCCCAAATTAAATTAGAAGACTTTGAAGAGAGAGAAAAGCTGGCTTTCTGTGTGAGAAAAAAAAAAAAGATAAAGCCTGAGGTAAGAGAAGACTAAATAGCATGAAATAGTAATGAGCTGTTAAAAATGATTTTGCAATAGCAGGTTTCAGCCTGTGTAATGGTGAGAAGGTGGCATGGATAAGAATTTGGGGAAGAACAGAATACAGGATTAGGGGAATCCTGCAATATATTAACTAGGAATTTGGATTGTGTGTCCAGATCAAATCTCTTCATTAATATTACCTGCTTTAGAAAACTGGTTTACTCTAAAAGAATAAATATAANCAAAAAAAAAAAAAAAGCAGGCACTGGCAACAGAAATTTTTCTTTAGTACTAATAATTATAAAGAAAGACAACATTTTTACCTGTATGTATAAGCTTATGTCTTTCCAGATTTCCTATACTGTTAAAAATCCTCCCACAGATTTCACATGGATGGATGTATCTGAAACCAAAGAGAACAAAAACTGTGACTCTTTTCTCGAGGCAGAGGTGATTCTCAGGCATCTCTGCCAGCAAGTTATTTCATTTCCTAATACTAATGACTATAAAAGTTCCTTGAACTGTAAGTTTTATAACTGAGCCTTAAGAAACACCTAAGCTGACTGCAAGCTTGGAGCAGTCTGGCATTGCTACACACTTTTAAGTTTTTTAAAACTTTTATTAAAATCATTGATTTATACTTTGCCAAGCCCAAACCAGGGGGCTGTTGACTCATCAATCTGCGTGAAGTCAACCACTAACGACACGCATTTCAAGCTTTTGATAAACATTTTAACCCCCATTACACAGTTATTTTAGTACAGCCAAATTCTCTAAGAGCACCCCAGGTGGCAGAACCACTAGAACTCCAAGAGGGCAGCTCTTCTCAGCGGAACAAGTCTTACTTCTGCACGTTGGGGTCGGGCAGGTTCTCCCTGTGGATGACCATGTGCGCGTGGTACGTGGCCTTCAAGGCGAAGCGCCGGTTGCAGATGCTGCAGCCATAACCCTTCTCCTTGTGCACGTCCATGATGTGCTTCAGGTACTCCTTCCCTCTGCCAAAGGTCAGCTGGGGAATGAACCAGTAGTGAATGGGAGGGGGAAAAAAGTCCTCGGGCACAGCAATGACCGGGGAACACACTGCAGGATCTTGTGCAGAGATAAATATCCCGTGTACCACTAAGATCCTGTGTGCCACTGCATGAAAAATCTGTGAGAGCTGGATTTAGGCCTGAAACTCTTTGGACATTACAGGCACGCCGCTATAGGACATCAATGCACTCTTTTCTCTAGCTGGAGATGGTATGTCCACTTCTGCACAAGAAGAGGACTTCAAATTGTTTGTGCACGGAGGAACAGCTTTGAGGGGAGCCACGTTTAACCTCCACCAGCTCACCTTGAGTACTGTGAGCTGTTTTGGTCACCACAATATAAGGAAGATATTAAACTATTAAAGAGTGTCCAGAGGAGGGCTACAAAGATGGTGAAGGGCCTTGAGGGGAAGCCATATGCGGAGTGGCCGAGGGCACTTGGTCTGTTCAGCCTGAAGGAGACTGAGGGGAGACCTGACTGCAGTTACAATTTCCTTGTGAGGGGAAGAGGAGGGGCAGGCACTGATCTCTGCTCTGTGGTGACAGTGACAGGACCCAAGGGAATGGCCTGAAGTTGTGCCAGGGCAGGATTAGGTTGCATATTAGGAAAAAGTTCTTTCCCCAGAGGATGGTTGGGCACTGAACAGGCTCCCCAGGGCAGTGGTCACAGCACCAGCCTGACAGAGCTCAGGGAGAGTTTGGACAGCACTCTTGGGCACGTGGTGACTCTTGTGGATGGTCCTGTGAAGCGCCAGGAGTTGCACATGATGCACCTTGAGGATCCCTTCCAACTCAGAGTATTCCGTGATAACAAGGACGTCACAGATGGAGAAAACGTCTGCTGGGCTCTAGGAGCGTGGTGAGCTCCTGTCTGCACTGTCAGCTTTGGCAGCAGCTCCAGAAGGGTTGGAATTTCCAGGCACTGAAGGGCGGTGACCCTGGCTCAGCTCCTGGAAGTGCTGCAGCTACGACAGACAGGTGCTGCGCTACTGAGCTCCACATCTGCACATCCAGGTGTGCTCCAGCATGTCAGGGTGAAGTGCCATAGTGACACGACCTCTTGCTCCAATTTCGGAACTAGTCAGGGTATTTCTGACAGCACTGCACAGCTTGGTGAAGGTGTACTTTGAGAGCAGAAAAAGCACAGATTTTTAAGAGCTCAGAAGAGAGATTTCACCAAGACCCATCTGTATTTGTTCTCCTTTTCGCTGTTCAGTTTCCCCATCTCCTCACATCAAATCCCATTTCCCACAGCTCTTCCCTTACACAACTGTTTACTTCACAAATACCTGCAACAGCACTAAAAAAACCCCAGCTTCCAAAAAGAGCTTTCTGATTTGAATGGCCCAACTGCCCTCACTTGGAAGCACACAATTTTATGTAGTTTATGTACCCATGAAGTGTCAGGCAGGAAAATCAGCACAGTGAAAGTAAGCACATAATTAACTGCTGGGACACCACACCTTCACATGTTTACTGACATGAGCTTAAAATCAGTTTGCACTTAAAACCAGCTCACAGATAAGAACAGAAAACCAAAATATTATTATCTCTAGGTCTTAAAATAAAGATAAAGTAAGAACTTTCACCGCATTAAGTGTGGGCTGTGAAATAAGCTCTGATTTCCAGGGGTCAATTCAGTGGCTAAACTACCAAAAATCCCCAGTCCCTGTGCCAGTTTTGCTGTTCTCACTGACTGGTTTTGCATCCCACCTGCCCCAGCCCAGTGTGCTCACCCAGGAAGGGCACAGAGTCCTTAAGGACTCTGTTATTTCTTTAAAAACTGGCAAAAGCCACGCAGTGTGAGGTTTAAAAGTCCTCCTCTCTCAGCTGACAACTGAGTAAATTATGTTCCAGCAGCACTTCCAACACCATCCTGTTAGTAACTGAGTAGGGCAAGAATAAACAGTCACGCTGAGCATAAGCAGCAGCCTCACTCCTCCAAACTGGATATCCACTAGAGAACCTTCTGACCTCATAAAAATTAATCATTTTGTGGCCTCTATCAATCAGAAATGCTGTAACCATTTTAAGTTGCACATAATTAAAAGGTAGTTCAAGATGTGAGTGTTCCTTTATTGATCCCTCCTCCAGTTTTGCTTGTTTTCTTCCACACAGGAAAGTGAATGTGTCTGTCCTTCCCTTTTCAAGTGTTTAGCATCTCCCCTACTGGATACCACCTCAATTCTTATGAAACAGCCTCAGCTCACAGATTAGAGGTAACAACACTGCAGAAGATAGCAGACCTGTGGACTGGACTTCCCTTTGAGAGCCCTTAATGTTATTTAAAATCCTGAACGATTTATAGGCACCTCCACTCCCTCCCCCATCCCAAAACAAGTTAATTTGAAAGTATTTAAAGCTACCTGGCACCTTTTGCAGCTATACTTGTGGGGCTCTGAATCTGCACTTTCATCAGAGTTGTCATCGTTTTCCTCTGATGAGATTCCAATTTTGCCAATGAACTCTTCCCTCTGGTGATCATCCATTAGGGCTATGTCCTGTGTAGAGTGGGAAAAAATACTTTGTTTTAATAGATTAAACTTCTTCAGAAGGTAATACCTGGTCACCTTTAGTTGCCATGAAGACTGCTTTGCATTAACTGCTGTAATATTATTTATTTAAAATATTCTCCTGCTTCATTCAAGCCAGGGTTTCTCTGTCCAGGACCACACAAGGAATAACTGTTTATTCAAACAACTAATATTATTTTTTTTGCACATAAAAGGAACTTTAATATAAAGAGTCTCAGCTGGTACAATATTACATCTATAAAAGCATCTTTATGAGCACCACTGAATGATGCAGTTCCCTTTTAATTTAAGTCCTTACAATTCAGTGTTGTCAAAACAATCTGCCTTTTCTAATTGATTATTAACACAATACCTTAAAATGGACATGAATATGATCTCTCAACACATCCACCCTGAAAAATTTACGTCCACAGATCTCACACGTGTATTTCTTGTCTCCATGTGTTAGAAGGTGTTTGTTCATATTGCTCCTACATGAAAATACCTAAAAGGAAAAGAGAAGGATGGAAGGATTTTTGGATCATGTCCAGCAGGGCTACAGTTCTTTGCAATCTATCCAATGGAGAGCACAGAACACATTTACTGTCTTTTTTATTCATTCTGGCCAGAAACATGCAGGAGCTCCTGTTAACCAGCCAGCAGTCTGCCTCGAAACATGGCATGGCAAAACCCAGGGGCACAGTTCCAAGGAACTGACTGAAACTGGCCATTCATCAGGGGTGGGCTTCCAAAAAAAAAAGCTGCAGCAGAATTACACAGGGCAGAATTTGAAATATTTAGACTGTGTCTTTTGAATCACAAATGTTCCACCTATCTCTAAAAAGATAAAGCCACAAAATCTACCTTGACTGGTATGAAACATATCCAAAGCATTGAAACCAGAGGTCTGCAGAGCAGCTTAAGAGTTCTTGAGTACCTTTTGCACCATGAATCATTAAACATTTATAAAATCACAAGTTAAACCCACACTCCTTGTGACAGCAGTGACTTAAGATCATGAGTGTTGAACATTCAAATGCAACTGTGTCATGGCTACGCCATGAATTCGCTTTTATTCCCCATGGGAAAGGATTCCCAATGCACACAGTCAGCTCCAGCTGTTTACAACCAGCCAGAAAAACTCCACTTTAAATAACACAAGCCATGAGATTCCACTGACACACACATTGGCCACGAGACACTCCACATTGTGCTGCATGTCCTGAGAAAAGTTCAAGCCTGAAATGCACTTTTGCTCTTATCTTTGTCCTAACAGCTCCCACCATCCATGGCCACAGTGGGCCTGGATAAATAATAGAGCTACAGGTGTTTGAAGAGGAATGAATGTCTTGACTGGACTCCACACCCTCCCCGGGCAGCTGTTCCAGAGCTCTGCCACCCTCAATGTGAGGAATTTCTTCCCCATGTTGAGGTGGAACTTCTTGTGTTTTATTTTATGGCCACCGCTCCTCATGCTGTTGCTGGGCACCACCAAAAAGAGTCTGGCACCATCCTCTGACACCTCTTGGAGATATTTAAATGGATGGATGGATCCCCTCAGTTTTCTCCTCTCTAGACGGAACTGCAGCACCCCTGGAGCTACAATGCAGAGCCTCTCATGGCACACTTGGCACAAGCTCCTACCTTCCCACACACGGGGCACCCCGAGGGCTCCTTCTTGTAGCGAACCATGTTCTCCGTGCTGTGCTCAAAGTCTTCTCTCTTCACACGCCTCACCCCTTTACACAACAGTCCCCATCAAAAAAACAAAACAAGAAATAAACCATGGCTTTCCACTCCAGTCTGCAGGCCTTTTCAGGAGGACACTGGGAAGAAGAGTGAAACGCTGGGAAGGGCCTCAGTGCAGGGTGTAATTGCTAACAAAAAGGTGATTTCTAAAGTAAAAGAGTGTTTTAAGAATATAGAAGCAGTCTGCCAAAGTGATGTATTATGGCTTACTGGTTATTAAACCAGCTGTAAAGTGTCTGAAAACACTTTTGTCAAAAACATTTTCATCAACACCAGGAAACAGGCAGATCTCGTAGGCCTTGGCACTTCAATCTGGTATGTGGCCCAGAAATTCACCCTCACTAAGAAGGAGAGGAGAGGGAGTCTCTAAGGAGAGATGCAACCATCCAGCATCAGCTTTAACACTCAGAGAGGATTTCAAACCTCTTTCTCTGCTACTTTCAGGAGGGCAGAGGGCTCCTGCTCTTCTGTGACAGCTAAAAATGAGACACTGCCAGTGCCATACAACCCCCTGTCTTCTGGCTCTCCTCTGGTTCATGACACAAATTAGATAATCTGGCTGCTTTTTTTAAAAATCACCTTTGGTTTTATCATCTAGATCACTAAAGGCATTCTAAAACATATTTAGCAACCCACCAACTTTTTCCGATCTTTGAGTACCTGTAACATCCTTAGATGCTTGAGATTTTGAACAGCAAACTCTCATAATCTCATTTTCTTATGTTCTCAAGTGTTTCAAAGACAACGTTCCACTGACACTATATTTATAGAGTAGTCACTCTCAGCTGTACATGGCAAGTTAACTCTCTGCCTTCAGATTTTCAAGTTACCACATGAATTTAAAAAAAGGAAGAATAGGATGCAAAGAAAGAAAAATATATCATTAAAATCAGCCGGTCTGAACTGCTGCATAATAAGCCATGCAGCTTTCACATGACTCTTAGTAGCACTGGATCCACTACTGTTATTTTTCATAAAGGTCACGTTTTGCTGAAACTTGCAACTCTTGATCAGGTAACTGATAATAGTAATAAAAAAAAGACAGCTACCATCCAGAAGAATCTAATGCACACGCTCATTTCCTTAACCTGCCCACCTCTACTGCTGTTTCAAGAGTAATAATTAGGTTGATCTGCAGTAAATTTACCTTCCAAGTGCCGTCTTTGATGGTCCAGCATGACATCCTTCCTGTAGAACATCTTATTGCAGATCTCACATGCAAACTTCTTATCCCCATGCTTTTTCTTGTGTTTTGAAAGGTTGCTGTTTGTAGAGAAGAATCTGAAACACATCTCACACTGGAATGTCTTGTCATCTGTAAGCAAGAGAGACCATGCAGCTCTTTACAGCTGAAAACAGGTTTTGAACGTTTGCGAGACAGGTGGTTCTTTTGTTGGATCTGGGTTTTAACATGTAATCCATCACTATGCTCTAAGGGCAGTTACCTGGGTGATTCTGGACTGAACATTATTGTGGGGCCATAAAAGTAAGCAGGACGTAACTTTCTGAGCATAAGATCACTCAGCATAAATAATATGAGTAACCACAAGGGATGGCTATGGGAGAAAAGGACAGGTTGCAGTGATACTAAGAAAAAAAACATTTTAGAGAATACTGCAAGTATAAAGCAGGAGAAAGCTGAAGAAAACTGTAATCCCAGAAAACTGCAAATTATCACTAATACTGGTCCCCTTTCCAGTTCCTCTGTTTCAGAGGAATGAGGTGGAACTTAGTTTCAGGTTAAAAATGAAACAGAGATGATGACAGATTATCTGTGAACAAAGGAAACACCAGTGAGGACATTGCACAGGCGAGCAGGAGATACTAAAAAAACCCAATTCCTAAGTGGATGTGTTGCTCTACAGATGATTGGTTATACTTTTCTTATCAAAAAATCAGGCTGCTTCTTGTGATGATGACAAAAACCTAAATCCCTACTCCCCTTCTGTAGTTTCTCTGCTGAGATGGATTTGGGGACATCTTCCCAGAACGGAGCAGAGATGCCAGAGGAACAGTTATCCATTCTCACCTGTCCTGCAGTTGTGGAATTCCAATGCACTCTCTATCCGAAAGGCCTTTTCACACGTGGTGCACTTGTATCTGTACTCGCTGTCCACCTGAGGATCACAAGCAGGAAGAACCAAGTCATGTCTGGCAGAGAAATTCTAAATCTCAAATACTTCTTCTGTTTTCTGTCCTTTCCAATTTTTATTCCTTCAGGAGGGCATTTAACTACACAGTGGTGCAAAATTCTGATGCTATTATCATCCTGCCATGTTCCTACATCTGAGCTATTAAAAAAAAAACCCGAAGACCATGCTCCTGTGTGGATGTAGCAGTCTTCCTGATATTGCCCTGGTCCAACACAGAGAGAGAATGTTTGAGAAGGAAGATGTGATCTGACTCATCTTCCAGAAGAGATGGCAGCAGTCTGAGAGTTAAGGACCCTGGTGCCATGCAACAATGGAAATCATCACTAATAAGGTGCCACCGCAGGTGTGTTTAATATTTCTATGGCAGCAGCATCAAAAGGCAGAGTTCACATATTAAAGGAGTGATAGGTGGGGAGAAATGAAACAGACAAGCAAATAAGACTGGAACAACCCTATCTGGCAGCATAACTCAAGTCAGATCTCACCTCTGTATCATGCAGGTCCAGCTAATTCCAGCTTGTCTTGCTGGAACTGATGGCTGAAAGCAATTTTCTATAGGAAAAGGGCTTGCATATGCTCAAAGGCACTTTTCAAATTCATCAGTTATCCTAAGATAAGACGTTAGCACTCCCTCTCTGTCCTTCCTCTCTCACATGGGATACCTGCTCACATGGAGCTGCCCAGCTCACACCTGGAATCTCACTGTGCCTTTCCACACACACCCTGCAAGAGCCTGAGAGCTCCTTGCACTCACTTCGTTCCTGCTGTGCTTGTATGAAACGTGCTGCTTCAAGCTCTCCTTCCTGCTGAACAGCTTTGCACATTCCTCACATTTAAACAGTTTGTCACCTGAGGGGATCAATCAAGATGAAAGGGAAGTAGTCAGTGATTGATAATAACCAACCCCAGGCAAGACAGGGGAAACCAAAGCACAAGCAACTGCAAACAGGCTAGTGATGAAAAATTTAGTAATTCAGGAGATCTAAGTTGTGGATTTTAACCACTTCCAACAGATTTGGTTTAGTTCCCCCACCCTTTTTCAGGGATGATTTTTCAGGGAACCCTTAGAATAGGACACAGACCCCTGGAATTGCAGATCTCAGATGGAAAACCACTCAGCTGACACTCACACAGCTATGTCACCTGTGTGCCCGTGAAGGCGGGGGTGATATTCATGTATATATTTAAAGGCAATAAGAGCTTTGAAAAAACATCACATCCCTGCCCTCATGTACAAGATGTACCTAATTCAAATTCTAAATACTTTTAACTTCAATTTTACACTATTATCTTCTCATGCTTTGGTCTGAAAAATTAAAACAGCTTCCTAGAGAGAGTTAAAAGAAAGAAAAAAGCAAAACCAGCTCTCTTATAAATATGTATCCCAATACCTAAAACGAGCCCTGCTGTTTAACTCAAAGGTGGAACCGAGACACAAAATCAATGCCCAGGCAAGGGAAAAGCCAACCCACCGTGAGAACGGATGTGCCTGCTGAGGTTGCTGCTGTTCTGGAAGATCTTACTGCAGATGCTGCACTGATAGACCCTCTTGTGCTCCCCCAGCTGCTTTATCAGCTTCCGCCGAATTCCGTGTCTACTGGAGAGAATTAAACTTCTTTTGAGGGACATGGTGTTTTGGTGATGGACAAACCTACTGGATTAGAGAAAAAGGCAGGGACTGAAAGCTATCCCACAGGTTGCAACAGAGTTCCACCAGCTGGCAAAAGCTATGGGAGTGCTCAGCTCAGCTCCTGGCAGGAGGGAGGGGGCCTGGATGGAGCTGCCTCAGCTCCAAGGTGCCTCCCTGGTCACTTCCTGGAAGCTGCAGATGTCACTCCCTCCAAATTATCTTCACCCAGCACCAGCGAGGCAAAAAGCAGCAGCAGAGATTCTCTTCGCAGGCCCCTCAGAGGAACAGAAAGGATCTGTTCTGCTCATCCTCTGAAAACATCAGCACTATCTCAGCTTAGGAAGCCTGGCAGCCCCCACATAAAACACGTATTTGAGCAGAGGGCAGCAGGGTGCCAAGCAGCAGCACTGTGCCATTTCCCAGCACAACCACCTGCTGAAATGCCTTTTTGATGGCTCTGTGTCTGCTAAGGACTTCAATATATACCATTACTAGCTAATTCTGAAAAACTGAGTGCTCTATTATACAAAAAAAAATAAAAATTTCAAAAGGCCAATTTTACCGAGATAAAAAGACATAAAAGAATCTGAATTAATCAAGTGATACTTTAGAGTCTCCCTGAGGTTCTGTTATACTGAAGTTTTCCCCTCCCACTGCTCTAAATCTGAAGTATCACATGCAAAATCAACATGAAGTCATTCATGAGCTAAGATGACAAGCAAGACTGAATAATAATAACGATTAACATATTCTGAAAGAGCAAATCTCTTTGCCTGTCTTATCACTAAATTCAATGGGAGTAAATTTCACCTTGCAGCTGCAGGAGGCTTTTGGAAATACATTGAATAAAAGCAATAACACAATGAACAAAGAAATTTTCATTTATGTTATGTTCCAAAATCCTACCACTGTCTTCCAGTGTACAAGTGGCACTCAAAATCACCTCTTGTAGCAGCAGCAGCATCACACAATTTTATGCTGATAAAAAAGAGCACCTGTGGGCCCAGAAGTCGAGCAGAACTGTTGCATGCTCCATCATCTTAGCTACAACTAAGAGGAAGTTCTGCATCCCAGAACACTTACTTTGTCACTGAGCTGATGCTGTTTGTGGTGCTGGGCACCTTTCCTAAAACCAAATCCATAATCCTCTCTTCTGGAGCTGGAAGCAGGGCCACCTCCTCTGGGGGGATCTCGGTGACAGCGTCAGCCACACGTTCCACTGCAAACACACCACAGAAATAAACACAGCAGTAATGTGGAGAGCTGGAAGTAAAACCTCAAATGCAGAATTTATAATGAGACGTGGCACTGGACAAATTAATTGTCCACAAACACATTCAAAGAATCATAGAACAGTATGGGTTGAAAGGGACTCTTAAAAAGTCATCCAATCCAACCCCCTGCCATGGGCAAGGACATCTCAGCTTTTTCTAAGGTCTTACCTTTCCAGCCTATTACTGAAGGGTCAGTTGACCATGAATCATGGAATTTCCTATTAGAAAGTCCCTTCAAGGAAGGTAAGGCCCATTCTAGACTAAAATTAAGGCAGAGAGAGAAAGACTTGTCCTCTTGAGAGGAAGGATGCTTCCTCTCCTGTTCCTTCTTGCAAGTCTCATAACCACTCACAGGAGAATGCAGGTGATCTGAGTGTAGGTGCTGCAGCAAGGCTCCCAGAAATAATTAACAAAACTTGTAAATTGGCAGCTTTAGTGTCTAACTAAAATCCTCTGTCTTGTCCCTCTGCTGCTTTTTAGGCCTTTCTGCAAAGGCACCGACACAGACGTACAAGTGGATGTATTGCTCAGCATTTTCTAGATTCCTGTTTTACCTGCAAAATCTTTCTCTTCATCAATGACAAGAGGTGGTTCTACTTTTGCTGTTTTGGCCTTTCTTCCCCTCCTGGCCTTTCTCCTCGAGTCTGTGCTGGCACTAGCTTCATCACTTGCCACCAGTTGATCCGCTGGTGCAGCCTCTGCTGCTTTCTCTGCTTTCTCAGCATCATTTTGGCTGCTGGGGGAGGCACCTTTGGCTTGTTCCAGGTGACTCAGCAAGTGCTCTGGGTGGATGGGGAAGAACAGAAGAATAAGGAAGAAATTATCCCTAAAATACTCAAATGGAACCAGCTGAAGCCCATCTATCAGGTCCATCTCACTTTGCAGAGACTTACTTCAAATTATTCCAAAAGCAGTAACTTCACAAATCAAAGCCTACAGTTCATTAAACAGTCATAAGAACTGCATTTTAAAAGAGATTTGTTGCTACCACAGTAAGAAGCTTGTGTTTCTAATAACGGGTATGTTTTTCCAAATGCCCAAGTTATTTACCGACCTAAGTCCCCTTTTCAAAAATGATTCATCAAATGGCCAAAGCTTCTAAATAAATTTAAGTTCTTCTGAAAACCGCATAAAATAGCTGCCAAAGAAATGCAGAAAAAATATGTACTTCATTACCTTGACTAAATCTGTGCCATAAATACCAGATGGACGATATCACAAAGTATAATCTGGCATCACTGACCTTTACACTGCTCATGCAGCTCCCAATCCTTGACTTTCCTGACAGTCACATCATCTCCTAGATCACAGTTTTATTTCTTGTAGATTCAACATTACAGCTTTTTGTCCAGAGACTGAACACTGCCATGCTCAAAACATCCAAAATATCCCTGTTCTACCTTTCCTCAAAGGAACACGGAATTTAAAGCTTTTTTCTTACTGCACCACGGATGGTGCGTGGCTTCACAGCTGTAGAAGAGCAGAATTCTGCTGATGATTCTCAGTGCTCTCCCATGAATTTCTAGCACTTCCTACCTGTCAGCAGCTGGGGCTCTTGGAAAGCAGATGAACACACTTTACACGTCCACTGGTTGGGCTTTGCTTCTGCTGTTCCACTGCCTTCTGGAGTGTTCACTAAATCACAACAAGAAATACTGAAAAGCTTTGAAACTGGGAAGGTGGTAAACCCCTGTTGCTTTGTTTATCTTGCAATAACTCCCTGAGTATCACAAGGTACAATTTAAGCAGCAAGGGGACCTTGGGTGCAGCTGGGACCACTTCAGGATTTTCCAAACATGAAAAGTTGAAACATCAGAAGATATAAATGATGCCAGGAGAGAGTATCAATGCTCTTGTAAAGTCCTGAGGGTCTCTTTATCACTTTCTAAAGAACTGTGCTCATAAAAGGCATGACATAAAGCAATTTTTAGCACCTTTAAAACCAGAGTTATCAGTCTTCTTCTAGGTTATCTGAGGACAGAAGCAGGAGAAGCCTCCTTGCTCTCTGTGAAGGACATTGCAGAGTAAGAACATTTGGATTAACGGAAGTAAGGGTGAGGACAATGAAAACCCATGTTTGAGCAGTTTCATTAATTCGATGTGTTATGAAATCACCATATTGATACTTTAATTAACACATCAACTCAAGAAAGGTAAAGAAAATGAAGAAATTAGGGCAAAAATGGCACTGCAATAAAAAAAAAAAAAAAGGAAAAGTTACTCTGTTCATAGTCCTTTGTATTTCAGTCCTTAGGTGATATCTTTGAATTTGTCAAGAGGATCTGATAAATCTGGACTGATTCAGAGACTTTTGTGGCACACAAAAAGATGAATATTCCACAGTGTACCAGACTCTTCCTCCACAGGAGGAGGATGATATTGAAGTCAGGGTAAGTGAATGGCAGCACAGGGAATTCAAATTGTGCCTCATTTTCTGCCACAGATTTCCTGGGTGATCATTACATGTCAGTTCAACTATCTCTCTCTGCCTGAGGACCCCAACTGTAAAGGGACAGTAAGGTTCTCCCTTCTTTTCAGTGTTGGCTCTTAAACCAAAAGAAAAGATTCTCTGAGGCAAGAGGTTGTTCCTGCTAGGAGATACATTCAACACTCTGCACTACAGAGGTGTGATCGCAGCCACGCTGAAATAAATAAATAAATAAGAAACGACTTGGCAATGCAGCAACAGGAATTCTTTCTTCACAGGCTACATAAAGAACTTCTTGAGGGTTCTGCCCAGGAGGACAAAAGCAGCAAACCAAGATTCTGCCTAAGTTAATTGTCCCTGACTCTGCACTTCCCTTGCTCCTTAGTTGCTCCTTGCACTGGTTTGTCAGGAAGAGTCAGGTCCTCTTTAAGTTCCCACTTCCTCAGGCTTCCAGGGCAGCTGCAGGGCAACCTGGCTGACTTGGAATCACAGATCTGAGAGCTGGCAACTGCTTGGTAGGACTTGAGGCAAACAATCAAAAGAAGAAAATTTTGTTTTGGAAGCACCAAAACACTACATCAGTGGGAATGCTTCAGGGTTCCCAAAATATAATAGGCAGCATTTTGTTTCTAATGAAGTTGGACTTTCAGGCAGTAAGGTGAAGGATGAAAGAGGGGCTGTTCCAATTCTTCATAGTTTACCCCCCCCCCCAAAAAAATCAATAATGCCAAACTGAAAGACAACTTCCCAGTCAAGTTCACAGTTTAGCTGTGACAGAATCCAAGCCGACAAATGGATCCTCTGATGAATTGCTCTGTACACATCTGCAACAACTCCCCTCCTCTCCTCCTGGCTACTTTTACTACTAGTAAGCTAAATTTAGGAAAATAACCTCTTAAAGAGCAGACTCAGAATGGTTTTCTTTTGATCCTGTGTACTCTGCGTGTACTTTTTGAAATTTGTGTTAAGCGGGTTCTTAATTTCACTCTTCCATTTAGCAGAGACTGGGTGGGGGGAGCACTGCTTTGTAATGAATCCTTGGGACAGAGTTCCTATGACACTACCAGGTGTTTCCTCAGCCATATGTGCTTTGCCAAGAGGTGTATTTAATAAAATATAAGAGTATTTGAATTTGAGTTTCTGTAATCTGGAACTGTCTGAGCTCTAATAGTGGCATATACTGTGGTATTATTGTAATTTGGGGATGGCCAGTGTTCTTCTTGCCATTTGCCAACATTTACCCACAATCTCATGTTTTCTTCCAGAACCTGGCCTGATCATTTGAGTTGCTACACTTTGCACAAGCAGAATGAAGATTTTCTCTGGGACTGCCCCCGCCCCAACACTAACCACTCTTAAAGTGAGGAGCACTTGTGGTTTTCACGAAAATCATCCGACTAAAAGTTTATTGGCCCCTCTGTCACTTTTTAACCTGTGTATGTGCTTCAAGCACTGTGCCCATGAAAACGAAAAGAAAAATCCAAGCTTTCAAGTCCTCTCTAAATCAGTATTTCTCAAAAGTTATATATCCATAATACAGGTATAGAAGTGTTATACCTAACAGCTCTGTAGATCTGTATCTGCCCTCTATCTCCCTTAAACGCACTGTAATTTTGCATACCTGCTGGATCAGCTGCTAGTATGCTGGATTTCTTGGTTTTTTTATGGGGTAAGACAGCTGATGAAGATTTTGAAGAGACCTTATTATTCCCCTCTTTATCAAATTCCATCGCTACTAAGGAGGTATCTGTGAAGAGGAAAAACAGTTCATCTTTACTGTCCACACCCTTTGACTCTTGCTCTGTGCTGAGGGCAGTAACCATAGTCAAAAAGTTTTATTCTGTAACAGGCCTGCAAATAACAATTCTCATGTAAAATTTAAACCAGGTGATTCTTATACCTGAATCTCATCCGTTGCGCCTTAAATATTCTGGAGTGTACAATGGAAGTGCTGAACAGAGAGGGCAGGGCATACTTAAACAGTATTTTTAAATACCCATAACGCCACAAAAGTACATGAACAGGTTAAAAACCAAAGAGGGAAAAGATGAAACCTCCCAGTTAAAACCAACTGGAAGCATCTCAGAGTTCAGAAACCTGTCAGCTGCACTGGTTCAGCTTTAGCACCTGAGACTCTGGTTAGGATCAAGGGCAGCCATAAAGCTGACACTGGTGGCAGTGGCCTCTCCCCAAGCATTTGTCACCCCAAATTACACACAGCAGAGCAGTAATAACATCCAGGGAGTACTCCCAGATCAAGAGCAGGCAGAAAACGCCCTTGCAATGCTAAAGGATCTTGCCTTTCAGCTGCAGAAATGGAAAAGTAGGAGAAAACAAAGGGGCAAAGAGCAATGGACTCGGGGCAATTCTAATTCAGATTCTAAAATATCTGCTGCCTTTCTTTCCAATGCACAGCCACGTGGATCTTACTCTAATGGGTCCCATGTGAGGCTGATTAAGATAAATGTAGTTTCTTAGAACTGTGTAACAGTTCTGTGCAAAACCAAAACATTTTCACTGCAACAGAAGAATGGCTTCATTAGCAAATCTGCACACAGATTTCTCTGATAATTGAGCTCCTTTGCTGTTCTACCCAGAAATGCTTTTGATACAACCACCAGTTCTTTAGTTAAGGACTATTTATCCAGTTTGTTCACTCTGAAGAGGCTGAACCATTAACGAGGCCATCTGTCTGTAAAAACCTGGCTGTATCACGGTGAAGAACCTACACTTTCCTCTTGCAGGGCACTCACAAGTGCAGGCTGGCCTGACTCTGCAGGATAAGAGCCTACTGGATAAACAGCACTGACAACTCCAACAGCCAGGGACTATCAGTCCCTGCCAGCACTGGGCCCTTAGGAAGGAAGAAAGGCCCCCACACATACCATTGGCAACACTAGTGACCTGCTTCAGCACTGGCTTTTCCATTTTTTTGGCGTAAAAAGCTGCATACCACACTCGCAGCTCAGTTCCCGGGGGGATGTCCTGGGAGGTGGTGAAGTAAATGTCATTGTCATGCTGGAAGGCAGTTAAGTTTTGATGCTCATACTCGGTGGCTGGGCGCACCATCATCATCCAGTTGCAATCATCTTCGTTTGTGGTGTCAAAATACACCAGGGGCCCCTCCTTCTGGAACACCTGCCAAGCAAAATGTGCGTAGAATAAAAACCTTGAGAAATGATACAAAGGTAAGGGAAAAAAATTTATTTTCTGCTTTTGCAGTGGTTTCTTTTCAATGTACGTCAGGGACGAAGCAAGCCTCAAGTGTTGCATCAGGCATCTTTCACTTAGTCACACGTTCAGATGAGTAAGTCTGAGACAGACAAGATGTGAACAAACTGAACTCCTGTCCCAATAACTCTTGCTACAGCCACCAGTTTCTCAAAGAATTACTGGACATATGAGAGTGGAGTGGTATCCAAACAGCCATCAGCCCAAGGCACATTTCTAAATCTTTACTTCTGAGTTAGGTATTAGTGGAAACTAAGACTGAATTCCATTCTTTATGTAGCATTTTTCCTACCAAAACTTGTCAAGAGAGGAATGAAACAAATGCAAGGCAGAAAAAAACCCACTTGTTCTGCATGTTCCATAAACCTAATGCACACGTGGCTCATCAGGCAAATTCAATCAAATTGAAGAGACTCATTAAAAGAGCTGAGCTTCTAGTTTGGTTCTTCTGCTCCTTGCCCAGACAATGTTTGTTTAGCTCATCTCCTACTGGGCACACCTAAAAGATGTTCTGAATAATCCCCCTACACACATCTTTTTTTTCCATAGTGTTAGACAGCATTAATTCACCACAGGTAAAACTGACTCCCTGCTATTGCTTTTCATGTTCTGTGCCTTACCTTCAGGGGAAAAACTGATTCTTTCTCCAGCTTGAGAACTCTCTTGCATTCAAAGGGGCCAAACTGGGTACGTTTCACCAGCTGAGTCAGAGCAAACACTCCCTCAGTCCCATCCTCCAGTTGCCTTATCTCCAAATTAGAAGGCAGAGATGATCTAAAAATTTAAGAGAGAATTGAGAAAAAAATACATAAATCACAGAATTGATTAGGTTGGAAAAGACTTCCGAGATCATCAAGTCCAACCTTTGGCTGAACACCACCTCGTCCAGTGACAGTTATGCACTGGACAACACTGCAGGACCCACGGAAGAAAGAAGTCAGCATGGATTTCTCCAGTCTCTGGGAACAGCAAAGTTTTCTGCTCAACACACCATAACTTCTGAGAGGATTTATAAATAGAGGGGAACAACTACCAGCAGTGCAGGAGGGCCAAATCAGTGATTCCTTGAGAAAGCTCAATCTTGATATCTCATCTAAACCTTCTGTCAGCTTAAGGCCATTCCCCCTTGTCCTGTCACTACAGTTCCTGATGAAAGGTCCCTCTCCAGCTCTCCTGCAGCCCTCTTTACACACTGAAAGGCTGCTGCAAGGTCTCCCTGAAGCCTTCTCTTCTCCAGGAGAGCACGTAAAAATGGAAAAAATGAGTGGTTCAGTTCATCTTAGTTCTCACTGGAACACCCTGAAGCCTCTTCTAAAACAAACTATCCTCTGACTCTACAGATCTTTGGTTGTGACCATGCTTATTTTAAAAAATAACCTCTATCTCTCCCCAAATGAACACTTTATAGACTTATGCAGATCACAGCTCTTAAGATGGAAGTCCTGGAAGTTTCCCTTCTGTCTTGTTACAAACACTGACACATTGATCACAAGTGCTTCTGTGCTGCCAGCCTCCCTCTTTTCCCAAACAAGCTTCTGAGAAGAACTACACGTAGTAAGTGTTGTTACTACATATAATACACACAGAATATCTTCCAAAAATTCACATGACTGGCCCCGCCGTATTGGTTTTACAGACCAAATGCAATTCTGTTTTTTCAGCTCTGTGCTAACAGATGAAAAGCTAAAAATAATCAGACAGGCTACTGACTACTCTGTAGAGGTTGACACTGGCAGAACTGCTTTACTGCCTAGATAAAGAGAAATACAAAACGATTGCAATCATAGTGATAAGCAAATGAATTGAAAAAAAAAGCTTTCAGTTTGAAACATAGAATAAGCAGTGTCAGAGACAGAGAAGTTCAGGAGATGTTTCTCAACACTTCTTTTCTAACCATAAAGCATCCATTTTATCTTTTCAGCAAGACAGAGGGAACAACAAACACGTGGTTAAGCAAGTAGACTGTTTTTAAAATAGTCATATCCAGTTTGTGGTTAAACTTGCCCTCAACCTCCAATAACTCACTTTCAGCTACTGTTCCCCAGATGTAAAGGCTGCAATTAAATTTCTTCTTTCCTTTCCTTATCTTATTTGATTCCAGCTGAAAACTCTTTGGGAAAATAAACACATTTATCTGTAAAAAGGTCAGTTTTAAATTCTGCTTTCAAGTCCACGGTCCAGCAGCCCACACTTCCACCAGGGAAAACTTAGCATTTGCATGTCAAAAGGAGATGGAAAATCAGCACACACACCACATTTGCAAACATTCCCACTTGGAACATCTGGACATTAAATTGCAGGGAAAAAAATAGAAAAAAGGTAGGAAATAATAGTTTAACTTGCCATTGAATCTGTGTAGTACAGGCTAGAGACTTATTGCACTGCCCATATTTTCTGTGTATAGGAAAAGCACCTCTCTCACCAGCTTCTATTATTCCAACGGGTATTTTTAAATTACCCTCAAGCACCTGTAGTGTCAGGGCTGTTAACCATTAACAGCTGCTGCAGGGGATCATCCAGGGCAGGTTTCCAGGCGCAGAAAGACAGTGCCTGGCAGGAACTGCAGGGAAATTCCTCTTCTGGGAAGGCCCAGACAAGCAGGGGCAGCTCCTGCACGGGTGCAGCCACTGCACGTGGTGGGACACCACGAGCATCCTGCCCAGGCCACGGGGTCATGGCAGCCACGTGGCAGATCCAGCACATCCAGGATTTGTTACAAAACGATCCTGGGAATACACAGCACGGCCTACACAGCCAGGATGTGCCAGACTTGCTGCCCACGTGCCTGTTTTCTGCCTGCGACTTCCCAACAAGAAATATGGAAGCCCTGCACACATTATATAACACACGAAGCCATCCGAACACTTCCCTTTTTGGATCTGTAGTACATCTTCACAACAGTTGGTTCTTTTCCTTAGCCTTACATTTTACACCTTAATAGGAGTTTTGCTGACAGCGCCCGATTGTCTTTCCCTGTAAAAATCACTACTTAGTGTTGTTTTTCCCAGCTAGATTGAGTCTATTTGTTTCTTTTGGCAAACAGGAGTGTTTCTGCTGCGCTGTCACAGATCTGCTGACAGAACTATTACCCCTAATCATTTGCAAAGACCCACAATAATGAGAACAACTTGTTTTGCTTCTAAGTGGAGGAATGACAGAGTTCATAGCAAGCAGGAGGACACAATCATTCGCATGAATGAGAAACCCTCACACACTTCTCTGAAACTAATAGGGTGTATCTGAGGGGGATAAAAGTGGCAAGTACTCAACCACGACAGAAGTCATCACCCCATCTGGCACCACCTGACTTCTTGCCAGAAACCTCAGCAGAGAAACCGAGTCCTGATGAGCAGCAAGTTAATTTTTTGGCTTCAATTCAGTGCAGCACTTAAGTGTGTGCATCAATTTTTCTATTTAATCAAGGCCGTGTGCTTTCCATAGATTTCTGTCATCCTCTGGGACTTCACTTTCCAGCTGTCAGCGTAACATCCACCGAAGAGCAAATCTGCTTTAAAGGACTAACATGGGCATTGGGTTAGTCAGGCCTAACACAAACATTTCTTACCTTGCCCTGCTCAGTACAAAGGAGTCCTTGACTGTCACCACCGGGCCCAGCTCAGGACACTCTGAATCGTGGTACTGCCCACAGTCCTCGCACCCTGCAAGGAACCAGACAGGAAAGGTTGGTAGAAAACTCTTTTGTAAGACAGTTTCCTCCCTCTTTCAAGAGAAACCTAGTACCAGGCAAAATACCTACGTAGAGAGGCAGATGTTTATTTATATTGCTTAAAAGAACATGAATAATTGAACACTGAGTTGAGAGCTGGCACCTGCGTAGGTGAGATAACAAACACTGTGATCAGTACCATCAGAAGACAATTGTTTAAATTCTCTCTCAAAGGAACATAATTGCCTTACATCCACAGTAAATATTCTGCTTAAAGATGGCATTATTCTCCAGATAAAGTGCTGCAACACGCAGCAGCTAAAGAAAACCACATCACTGCATTCCCCAGGAGCTGGGCTGTTATGAACACCTTGGTAGTGTGGCGTTTCCAGTGACAGGAGGCACAAACCCAGAACCAGCAGCAGAACTGGCACAGTGCTCAGCAGGGCACCAGCATGTTCTGGGAGCCCAGCTCTGCCTGGCCACACACATTTCTCACCCACAGGGCAGGACAGACACCTCCAAGGTACCTTCTGGTGCCTTTCCAGACAAGTCAGCTGGCTGCACAACACATTCTGGCCACCTAATTCACTGTTAGCTTAGCTAAATTAACTTTTAGTTTAAGTGGCTGTAAATTACCCAGAACTGAGTGGTTCCTAAGAAACAATTTTCAGACGAGGATAATTCGAGGCTTTCTAAAATAAGCCAACTTAACAGGATTCCAAATGCTTACACATTGCTTCACTGTGAAAAAAATAGCTGTCAAACTGCCCTGCCTGGTCAGCTGCTGACACAGCTTCAGAAGAGATCATCACACAGGGGTTATATTGCTGTGGAGCCTTTTCCATCTGAGCTCCACGCTTACAAGGGCAAGTCAGGAAACCCCAGAAAAGGTGCAAAGTAAAGGATCATTACACCTTTTTTGGGGAAGACATGACAAAAGCCATGTCATTCCAAGGCATATCCCCTCTGGTAAAGCTACTCTGAGCTCCTAACTGGAAGACTCTCCCCCCAGTCATTTCTCCCAGTGAACAAAAGGACTCCTGAAACAAGGGATCCCAAACTGCTTCACGTTTCTTCTGGCAACAAAACCTGCTTAGCAGTGAAAAACTACATATATTTGACAAACAGCATTTCTGGCTGGTGCAACCCCCAAGCCTGGCCACTGCCTCCTGTTGAGCTGTTCGTGCTGCCTTCTGGTGAGCCAAGGAACGAAACAACCAGCTCTTCCCATCACTTTTCAGCAGAAGGAACTTCCCAGTCTGGCTTGCTGTACAGCACCACACAGCTGCTGTATCAGAGGAAAGGATCCATGGGCAAGTGCTACCCACAGAGCAGCAGCACCAAAGCTCAGCCTACAGCTCTCCTGTTTACTGTTCCACCATCCCCCTGCTCTAGGTGTGCCTGTAGCCCAGGCTGCCCTTAATATTACTGAAACAATCTGGGCTAAAAGCAGATTTCCCAAACCAGAGAGGGCGGAGGAGCCACAGACGAATGTGTAAACCAGACTGCTGAGAAGAAATGGACTGTCGTCCACAAAGGGTTGTCATAACCAGTGGGGACAGGAAGGAATAGCCAGAGTTAACAGCTTCTCCAACAGGCTTTGCTGTCCAAAGAAAAAGGCATTTGTCATTTTCCTTATCTCCTGACTGAATCAGGGCACTCCTCACTGCTGGAAAGATAAGCCTCTGAAAGGTGCAGACAGCACTGTCCACAACTACAGGCAGGAATAAGTCACACATTCCTCTCATTCCTTCGCAGAGGAATGACCAAAGCCAGGGGAATGACACTGACATTGTGTGGCACGGCTCAATATCCGAGGGGTGCCCTACAGCAGCCATTCCCCAAAGCTGTTACACTTGCCGTGTGTGACACCTTCCAGAGGTTACAGCCACAGGAGAAACACAAAAACAAGCATGGGAATAACCATAAAGTACCCCAGGGAGACTATATTCATACACTTTACAAAAAAAAAATATTCCATAATTGCCTATGAAATACATATTCAAGGATGTTAATTATGGGAGTGCACAGTGTCATTTATAACAACTCACTTTTTCAGGACATAACCAGTCCCCCTATCCCGAGATAAAAACTAATTGCAGAGAGCACAAGAAAAAGCTCGAGATATTCAATGACCACAGCCCCCACTGGAAGGGAGAAAATCATGTTGTGTGACACTTTCTATCTAATTAGAGAATTGCATCACATCCCTGTTCTTTTTGCTGTCCACCAGAACCTTTTTATGAGGGGGAAGACAAGGTAACTACTATTGGTATCTGCATCTCAAACACTATTTTTGAAGGAATCTGTGGTGGAGGGAGAGGCTGAACTTCCTGATTCAGCAGGAGTTGCTGTAGGTGCAGCTGTGGAGCCATCAGGGGTAAAACACTGTGGATGCAAAACCCAAGGACACGAGCTCCATTCTGCTCTGCCCTGACTGGATCCACAATATCTGAGCCCTCTCTACTCACACAACACAGTGAGTGGACTCTGCATCTCTTTAACTCTTTTCCACGGTGACACCAGGTCCTGCATGTCCAGGCTGGTGACAAAGGTGAGGGCTGAAGCGGCACCCAGGCCTGCCAGCCAAGCTCCAGCCAGCGTGGGACACCGCCCAGCCTGGGCACACCCCTGCTGCAGCCTTCCCTCACCCAGCAGCATCCCAGGGGCCCGGATCCCAGTCACGGAGCCCAGCTTGGCACTCAGGGTTACACAGAGGGCAGAGCAAGAAGCACAGGCAGTGAATGCCACGAGTGATACCTGCCAGGGCAGCTGGTGCATCTCAAACTGGGCTTGTTCGGAAAGAATTATGAGTCTGCCTGTCCCTTCTGTGGAGGTGCAGATCTCCAAGTCAGGCCAGAGGTCAGAGTTATCCCCACACAGCCCCTGGCTGCTGAAGCTGGTTGTATAAACAAAGGGCTTACACGAGTGTTAGACCTTCAATCTCACTCACTGCAGCCACGAAAAAGCTGTGCTGCTAACTCACATTCAGAGGTTCCATTGTGTGTTTGCCAACAGCGTCAGAATGTGTATGCTTAAATTACACAACCTCCTCTCCATCCATCCATCAGCTGTTTGAGCCTCCTTTACATAAAGCAATTTTTCTAAATAAAATCTTAAGTCTGTTTCAGTCTTTAATTTCGAACATTCTGAGTAGACAAGACACACACCATGAGACTTAGATCCTTTTCCTGATACTTACAAATAAACATAATCTCATCACTGCCATCTTCAGCCATTTTTTTAAACCTGCCAAAATACAAAAGACGAAGTTAGTTCTGAGTTGACTTTTACTTTCCATATTATATAAACATCCCTTTGCGAAGTAATAATGCTGGCACACCCAAACACATTACTGTCCCTACAGGAGTATCAATGGAAATTAAAGAATTTAAAGTTGTTAAAAAGCCCCAGGGACTGCTGTATCACTACATGTGTTACAGACATCACTACCAAGAAGCCTCAATGCCTGTGGGTTCTCAGGCTTTTCTCTCTGAGGCAATGCTGTCTCCTGCTGTTTCCCATCCCTCCTCTCACCAACTTCCAGCCATTCCTGTGTCCCCTGCTAAAAAGCTCCTGTGGAGCCTCATGTAGGGCCAGAGGATAATCCAGGTCAGCAGCAACCACTGCAGGAACAAGGCCCAGTGCAACATTTTATTGAACTGTAACTTAAAAAAATTATCTCTGAAAGGCAGATTACTTATTTAATAAACACAGTAATCTTAAGAACCTAAAAACTGCTGATACAGCCACAGACCTGCTCCAGAGGCAAAGGTATGCTGTGGTACTGAGCACCAGAAAATCCGGGGAAATAAAATCCTGCCTCTGTCACTGGCCTTCCACGAAATGGTAACTGACCAATTTGGTTTCATAGTTAAATAAGGTTAATCTATATTCACTTCATTAGTGTCATTCTGTATTAAAAACTTACATGAACACTATCTATTGCCCCTCAACAATTAAATTATGTTTGGCAAAAAGTCTGATTATGTATGGCTAAGACCACAACACAAGCAGGACCTAGAAGAGAGTTTTTCCCTTTTCTAACCAAAAAACCGCTCTCCTCCTCAAATAAGCAATTTTCCCAATGCCCCAGTGGGAGGCAAAGCAACATGAAGACCATAACCCAAATCTGAGAGAGATAAGGCTGCAGAACAGCAAGTGTATTGGCCAAGAAGAGGACAGGAAGGTTAAGAGGTAAGAACCTGAATCTGTGAGAGGGAGAGGAAACATGACACTCCAAACTAGCAGAGCCCTGTTTGAAAACAGGTAAAGCATTTGCTACGACAGCAACAAAAGCCAAGCCAGAGATGTGGGAGCACATCCATTATGCGGGATCAGGACTCTTCCCTGAGCACTGCCCTCCCCAACTCCACCTGTCAGCAGCAGGATCGCTCCCTAACACTCACTGCTGTAAGGGCCCAACACTTCCCACCCCTGGCACAAGCTGTGCCTTCCTTGGCTACAGCTTTTGGGGACTATGGTCAAATAACAGAACAAACATTTGAACAGAAGCCCCACGCTGAGCACAAACAGCAACTCAAGACATTTCCCCAAAAGCTCTTATCCTGAAAGCAAGGTGAACGATGCAACAGGTATTTAGGGGGGAGTCCAAGCACAGCACCGCAAAACAAGCGGTGTAGGCTGATGCCAAAAATGGTTTGGTTTTGCTTTTTAACCAACACTTTCTTCTGGATGCTTTGCACTATTTCAAGAAGGGCATGCCCAGCTATTTTTAGACAGTTTGTGTCCTGACAAGATTTTAATCATAAACATGGCTGAATTAACAAATAATGGCCTCAGCCAATGGTTCAGGGGCGCAGTGCAGCCAGACCACCAAAGGCATGTTCCCCCAGGGTGTTACTGCGTCGCATCCTTGGCAAACAGCACACTGGGGACAAGGCACATCACAGGAGCAGCAGCTCCGTCTTGTTCCAGGGGCCGTCGGATGAGAACAGCAACAAAGGGGCGGAGAAATCATCGGTGTTGTCCAAGGTGATGGGGAGGAAGCGTGAAGGGCCCCCACAGGTGCCTCACGCAGCCTCAGCGATCTGCATTAGCGCAGTTCCCGTCCCTGCAGCAAGGACTTTTTGTGTTCTGCACGTCACAACACTCCTGATCCGTCACCCCTCGCTCCCCTGCTCGGCACTGCGCTCCGAAATAAACGCTGGTACCTGCTTTACAATTCTGATTTACACGCTTCTCGCCCATGGGCTTCAAAACTCCTCCTCCCAGAGCTCGGCTGTATTCCCCAGGAGTTTTTGAAATAAATGCCACCTGCTCCAGCTGGTAAACGGAGTCACGATGTGCCACGCAGGCTCACATGATGGCACTGAAGACAGGCTTCAGAATTTTTTTTTGCCCTCATCTGCCGTTGCTCTGGGCCACGTCTGATTTGGTTTTTTTCCCTTTCAAACGTTTGCAACAGGAAATTAGTCCACGAAGTCATGCATCCTACTGCTCCTAATTCTGCTTTTGTCTTGTAGGAATAATCAAAGCTTCTGGAAGTTCCAGGTATTTTTTCCATAAAACAGAGAGCAATCATTAGCAGCCAATCATCAGGAGAAAAGCCACACAGAGGAAATTAGACCACGTACAAAGCCTAATTCTGATGGCAGTAAAAGAGCAGAAAACCAAATTTTTTTGTTTGTATAATTAGATGAGTGACTCTGTGCCCCAGAGTAGAGCCACACAGCTATGTATGAAAATTCCAGCTGCAACACAGGCCTCTGAAGATATCTGGAACTTGAGAGGACACAGATGAAGACACTGAGGGGTTGCAGCATCACAAGTACCTGCTTGCAGCCCATGATGTGCAAAGATACTGCTAGAGGACCACCTGAGCTGTAAAAATGTAAGAACTGATGTAAAATCACACTTTCCCCCTTATAAACTGATGAAGAAAGAAATCAGGCTCCAGTGCTGAGTCGAGCCATTTTGATCTTCCTAATGGTTTTTTTTTTTTAAAAAAAGTAGGTCATAAAAACCTGTGTCTGAACTTAATGACCAAGAAGGTAGAATTAAAGTTACCCTTTCTTCAGTTTGAGAATGGGTTTCTAGGAATGTGAGTAACTTGAAAACACACTTGAAAGCAGACAGGTGCTGCAGATATGTATGTGGAAGGATGCTCTTAAAATGCAGTTTTCCTCATGATGTAGCGCAACTTTTTCATGCTCCCGCTCAGAGGAATTGCAGAACATCTGGTAAACCACAGTGAGGCCTTGTATTTCTTAAAAAAATTAGGGCCATTCTACCAATTATTGTTGAGGAGGAGAAGGGGGACGATTTCACGCCGGTCAGGGGGGCACGGAAAAACCGAGCGGCTGGGGGGAGTCCGTGCCACCTGCCCTTGCCAGCACTTCCCGCGACCATGTGAATAAACTACATGCAAAGTTTAATGGCCCTGAGCAGAAAACGAGCGTACTGCAGAAAATTCACGTGTGCGAAGCCCCGCAGACCGCGGCTCTCCTCCTTTTGTCTCCTCGGGCGCCCACCGCACCTTCTCCCAGGGCACACACCGGGGCAGGGCAGGATCCCCACACCTCCCTCCTCCTCCTCCCAACCCTCTTCCCTCCGGATCACGCCCTCGCACCTGGGAGCTCCCCACCCCCCCTCCTTCCCCAACC
>VZTD01005121.1:2629-43622 GCA_013397725.1 Rhagologus leucostigma | reverse complement strand
GGGGAGGGCGCGGGGTGCGGCGGGAGGAGCGCGGGGAGCCGGCGTTACCTGCCCCGGGAATGGCCAGACCCGGATCGGATCCGCGCTCCGGGTTCCGATCCGCTCCGGAAACCACGCGCCAGCGGAAGCCGGCGCGGGCGGGCGCGGAGCAGGGCGGGAAGTGTAGTGCGGCAGGGCCGGCCCCGGCCCTGACCCCGTCCGTGTCCCCGACCCCGTCCGTGTCTCCGACCATGTCCCTGCCTCAGCGCCTGGGGTGCCGGCACCCGGGTCCCCTCCCGGGCAGGTCCCACGCCCGAGCCCCCGGAGCCCTTGGCGCCGGCTCCCCAGGCCGGGTTGGAGGCGGGCCGTGGCCGCGCTGAAGGCGGCGGAGCACCCGGGTGGCTCTCGCCGGGTTTCTCGTCTTTTTCTCGGGCAGTGCCGGCCGCGGGGGAGGCGGCCCGGAGCCGGCTGGCGGGAGGGTTGGCAGAAACAGAATCACAGGATCGGTTAGGTTGGAAAAGACCTCCAGGATCATCCCCAAGCTATGACCCAACACCACTTTGTCCATCAGACCGCGGCACTCCAGTGTTTCCTTAAACACATCCAGGGATGGGGACTCCACCAGGTCCCCGAGCAGCCCGTTCCCATGTTTAATCACCCTTTCTGTGAAGAAATCCTTCCTGATGTCGGACCTGACCCTCTCCTGGCGCAGCCTAGGTCATTTCCCCTCGCCCTGTCCCTTGTTCCCTGGGAACAGAGCCCGATTCCCACCCGGCTGCACCCTCCTGTCAGGGAGTTGTAGGGAGCAGTAACATCACCCTTGAGCCTCCTTTTCTGCAGGCTAAACACCCCCAGCTCCCTCAGCCACTCCTCACAGGGCTTCTGCTCCAGCCCCTTCCCCAGCTTTGTTGCCTTTCTCCGAACACAAACCACATCAGGCCCCCGGTGGGCTGTCGGCCCTGTGGTGTTTCCTCAGCCAAGCCCTGCTTGTACACAAGCACCTGTGCCTCCTTATCCAAGCCTCACTGAGGTTCAGCGCTCCAGCACGAGAGGACATAGCCTCCAGTTGCACCAGGGGAGATTCAGGTTGGACATTAGGAAGAATTTCTTCACTGAAAGGGTGATTAGACATTGGAACAGTCTGCCCAGGGAGGTGTTGGAGTCCCCATCCCTGGAGGTGTCCAAGGAACACCTGGACGTGGCACTCAGTGCTCTGGGCTGGGTGACAAGGTGGGGCATCGGTCACGGGTTGGACTCGATCAACTTGGAGGTCTTCTCCAACCTAAATGATTCTGTGATTCCTAAATCTCATCATTCTGGCATCACCAGGATCTATCAGGGCCCAGCCCTGCTGTGCCTGCCAGCACAAATCACTTAGGGGGGGTTTAAACCTTCAGGTTACTTCACCACTCCAGGCAGTGCCCAGGGCAAGAAGCACACAGGCTTTATGTATTCAAGCAAGACGCCCCAATTTTTCGCTCTGCTGAGAAGTGTAGCCTGCAGTGGAGTCCCCCGAAAGCCTTATGCAGTGCTCTCTGCCACCATGGGGTGACTGGCCAGCCTTCACTGTAAGAGCACCACTGGAGATGTAAAGGTGGTGGGAAGCAGGCACCAGCTCCGCCCTCTCCAGGGAATGTGCTCTTCTCCCATCTGGCTACATCCTTAACAGCTGGCAAAGGCCAGGGCCTTTCTCGATTCTCACCTGCCCCACAAACCCTTCAGCACAAGTACCAGTTTCCAAAGAGATGCGTAGAGAGTATTCCGAGAATGGGCCAGGCTGGAAGGGACCACAGTGGGTCACCAAGTCCAACCTCCCTGCTCCAGCAGGGCCATCCCAGAGCACACAGCATAGGGTAATGTCCAAATGGCGTAATGTCCAAATGGCTCTGGAATATCTCCAGTGAGGGAGACTCCACACCCTCTCTGGACAATCTGTTCAGCGCTCGGTCACTGCACAGGACAGAAGCTCTTCCTCGTGTTCAGGTGGAACTTCTGTGCATCAGTTCCTGCCCATTCCTCTCGTCCTGTTGCAGAGCCTGGATCCATCCTCTGGGCATCCCCCCTTTAGCTATTTATACGCATTAATGAGGCCCCTCTCAGGTGCCTCTTCTTTAGACTGAACAGCCCCAGCTCCCTCAGCCTTTCCTCATAGCAGAGATGCTCCAGGCCCCTATTTTGTCACCCTCCGCTGTCCCCGCTCCAGGAGCTCCCTGTCCCTGCTGTCCTGAGGAATCCAGAGCAGGACACAGCACCTCAGATGTGCCTCCCAGGACTGAGCAGAGGACCAGGATCCCCTCCCTGACCTGCTCTTCCTGATGTGCCCCTGGGCACCAATCATGGCTGTACTGTGACTGTCTTGCCAGGTGCTTGGGGAAACTGAAACAATGCAGCATTTGAATGTTCAAAATATTGTACTTGGCAAAACAGTGTTAATTTCAGGATGGGGAACCATTCTTCTTTCAAAATGACTCACCAGCAGTTTTAAATGACTACAGGAGTAGTAAGAGGAGTTTTTCCAAGGATCTAACTGCATGTACAAATAATTTGCTTTTTCAAAGACTGAAGCTGACTGGTAGTTTTTGTATAGTCTGCTTTTACTTATTTTCCTTCTATACTTCAGTGCATACTCCCATGGACTTCTGCCTGTTTTTCTCCAGCATCCAGCACACCAGATTGGTTTATCCTACTTGCAATGCATTCACTTAGTCAGAATAAGTATAAAATAATTCAGAATAGTTATCTGTATGTGTACGATGCATGTGAGCCTGGATCCTGCAGCTCCAAAATTTTTTGATCATTAACATCAGACTGTGAAGTTGCATTTTATGCCAGGCTCACCTGGGTGCAGAGATAAGAAACTGAAGATCCTTTACATTTATTGTTTAAGAATGATGAACTGGAGGGAGCAGTATGGTGCCACACTTAGAGCTACATCCACTCCTGCTCTCCCTGTGACAGGTCTTGTCACTTTTGCTAACCTACAGGAATGGCATCACACAAGGTAAAAACCTCACCCCAGATTAGAGCAGGGAAGAAAAGGATGAAGGTTTGTTAATAGGAAACTATCAGGAAATTTCATCTAAGCACTTCAATAATATGAAAAAAAAACAGGCATGTAAATGTGGGCAGTAACTCCCAGTAAGGGAATGTAACATTTCCTTGTAAAAGAGGGTACAGCCCTCAGCTCTGGAAGGGAAACAGAAACATTATTGTGGCTATTTTCATGTGAATGCCTTTTATTTGTTTTGTTGGGTTTTTTGTTGTGGTGGTTTTAATGTTGGGGTTGGGTTTTTTCCCCTCAGTCTGGTAGGGCTTTGTGGCAGCACTGATTTGTAACACAACCTTTTCAATAAAATCACCACGACAGAACCTAATTCTCAGGCTGTGCTCATTTAGTACTGGTGTCTTCCCCACAGGATCCAGGCCCTAACACTCCTTCCCCTTTGCCCCCTAATTCAGGATATTACAACATAACTGAGAGAAAAGAATAATGAGTAACCACAATGAGCTCCGCAATTCCTTCTGCCATTAGATTCCCACCCAATCCCTGTTTCAGGTGATTTCTCAAGCAACAAGGGGCTACCTGATAGGCCGGGGTTATCAGGAGCCACCCACGGTGTCAGCACAGTGTAGGTGGAGCACTCTGCTCCTGAACAAACAGGTAAATAAATGGTCTGTGTTAAGCAACAGGCGGAATTAGTGAAGGATCATCTGTTACACCTGGGTACATAGGACAGCACACCACACAGAGACCATTGGCTTTTATTGTATGTACAGCAGGAGTTACTTCTTTAAAAAATCCTCTTAGGTTTTTGTAGTGAGATAATAAATCTGTACATCATAGATTCCATAACTGCACCAACTTATGTATGCACAGAAAGCAAAACACACCACAGAAGAAGTGACTATGACAGTTGATGCTAGAAAAAAATGTTTTACCCCAACTGGAATAATACAGAGCATAATACATGACTGGGAAATAGAGTTATAGTACTGGAAGGACCTCAGATCCATCCTTCCCAGCTATTTTCACACCACGCCAGCGCCTTGCATAGCAGCAGTTTGGATATCCTGAGTGAAGTGGTATTATTCACCCTTAACTTAAAGTAATCGCCCTTGTTATATAATTAATCTGGAGTTGTTTGTCACCAAGGCTGAGGCTTAGCAATGTGCAGAAGCATATGCTGACTTTAAACACATGAATAAATCCACTTAGGTCCTGTGGAGGTCAAAGCATGAGGTCAGCTGTTCCCACTCACAACAGGAATGTCTTAGCCCGGAGCTATGGCACAGTTAATTCTGCACCAGGATAAGCACTTGTCTCAAACCTCAGCTCTCCAATTCAAAGCCTGCAATAAACTCAATTGAAAAATCCAGGCAGCTCTCACCTTGCTCCTTGTAACACCCAGAGCTACCAGACCTAAAAAAGGTGTTAAAACAAGAGCAAGGTTCTTATTTTGCTTCCCCATCCGCATTTGGTACCATTTTATGCTTTCAGCTTTGTTTTTTTCCTGTGACATTTTGCACATCAAGAACACCGAAACCCTGCAAGAAACACACAGCAGAAAGTTTTCACTTGAAAAACATCTAGAACCAGCAAAGAGATGCAGTACCGGGAAATGCTGTAAAATTCCACTGATCCCCAAAACTGGTGTGATTGCCAGGCAATTTCATCAAAAAAGCAGCACTGTAAGTCCAGTCCTTTCAAGAGCAAGACAGATACAAGGTCTGTATGGCCTGGAGCTCCAACCTGTCTCCCAAAGAAAGAGCAGGGAAAAAGAAAATCTGTCAGAAAGCATAAGAATAAAACCCAGTATTTATGCCTGCACAGTTTGTGACCTCTATGAAGCTGAAGAAGTTTGGCAAAGGTATTTTGCTTTCAAAATTAGCTTTTTCCCACCCTGGCATTCCTTCTGCCTCAGATTCACAAGTTCCGTCCACTGTTAGGAGTGAAATGACTGTAATTTCTTCCTGGGGCAAGTAGGATATGAAATACCAATGACTTAGGGATAAAGTCCTCCCCTCCTCTTTAAAGTGACTTTGAAAGTGATCTCCATCACTTTAGGAAAGTTACTTAGCTTGTATTCCCACTGGAGATATTAGGTAGTTTTATTGCTTTCATCTACAAAGAGAAATTTAATTCTTGTACTGTTTACTCAGTCAAAATTCTCACTAAAGCCAAGGCAAATCTTGGTTAGGTGAGGATAGGGGTTGTCTCCATCGAGGCAAATTTAAAGTTTAAACACCATAAAGCAAAACAAACTACAAACACAGATTAAGAAGTTTCAGCTATGGGCAGAAAAAATTCTTTAGAAAGGAAAAGCAAGCCTTCATCTCTTAGTCCTCATGAAATAAATACCATGCCTTCTTTGCTGTACAGAACACCCAGAAACACGAAAGTGTGAGAAAAGGGACCAAAAGGAAGGAATATTTCACAGGTTGTTTCCAATCTACTGTTCTGACATCATTAAAATGCAAGGCAGTAAACAGGAAGTTTTCAGTGTAATAATATCATGTAAAGATTTTATCCACTGTTCAAATGGGTAGTTATTAAAATTCTTCGTAATTTTAATAATTAGACTTTTGAGCAGTGGATCAAATTACAAAACATAGAAGATGATTCCCTCTGGCATCCTTCATATAACTGCACAGGACACATCACAGTGTTGTTTGTGCCAGTTGACAAATCCAGTCTTTCTGACCCAAACCTGCAGTGTGGCTCCTGCAGGTTGTGAGGATCCAGCTCACACTGACCCAAATACACAAAAAAATGTACATCCTCACATCTCCTGGTCTTAAATGACAAGCTAAGGTGGGAATGGGATTCAATATTGTGGGTCTTTGGGGTTGTCAGGACTGAGCAAATCAATTGTCCCTTTGTGTTTAGTGCCCGAGCTTGTTTTTCCAGCAGGACATAAATTATTTGCAGAGCCGTAAGAAGAAGTGCGGAACACACCAGCCAGATACAGAGATCCAACGTCAAACCAAAGGATGTTTATTTTCCTGAGGAGTGACGGCAAGTAAAAAACAAGATTCCCTTTTTACACCAAATGCCTTGCTCTCCCCATCTGAAGAATTCATTCTCTCTCAACACGTGAGCCCAGACCTTCACACAGTTTGCAGTAAAGAATGTTCTTCATTCCCACCATCAAGACAAGCATTCAAGTGGTCATCAAGACCTTAAGATGAACCAAACCTCCACTTTTTTCATGTGTATCCATTCTCTGGGGTAAGTTACAAGCAAACCCTACTCCTGTATCCTACAAGTTACTCGGTGTTATTTCACCCCGTTCTACAGCACGTGCTAAAGCTTCTGTAAATTAAAATCCCAGCTCAGTAATTTAAGAAGACTTCAAGTAGGTTATGTGCTGCCTCTACATTCCCAGTTCCACAGTACTTTGTTTTTACTGTATGGATGTGCTACCCATGGAGCACAGTTTCACTTGGATTTCTTGAGCTCAGTGATCAGTTGTGGTTTCATCCTTCAGCAACAAAGACTGAGCATTTAAAAATGGCAGGGGCTTGACCCCTACCCTGCCCCATAACACAGAGAGTTCCTCGTAAAATCAAGAGAAAATCCCTTCCTGTTGAGGGAACATGACATCAGGGGTTTTAGTGCTCACATCGTGAACCACTGTAGAACAAATGAAGAAACAAAACTTCTTTTTTGTATTAAATTAGAAATAAACAAAACTGTTCAGGCACATTCAAGCTGGACAAACCTGTATTACTGAACTGGGATTTCTAAGCACATTACAGCTCCAGAAGATTCATTTGTAACCAATTTTCAAAATACAGAACATTAAAATGCCTTCAACTGTTTCCATAACAAGCAGCATGCTTAAACGTACAACTATTTGATAGTCTGGCCTACAGTACTACCACAGTGATCTTAGGAGGTTACACATAAACAGTATTTTTAAACAGTTAAAAGATTTTGACAGTTCAGTTCTATTATTTTCTTGGTAGAAAAGAAAACAAAGCCACCTCTACTCTGATATTGATTTACCAGGGAACCTTGAGTCCATCAGAAGTTTGAAATGTATTTTTATTCTGCAGTGACTTTCTATCTTTGATGAATGTTTTAAGTTGAAAGCCCAAATATCTGCCAATGTGTTGGATAGCTCAAAGGGAGGAAAGGAGCCAGGGAAAAAAAATCACTGTTGGCAAAGTAGGCACAAGGTCTATCATCCATTCACATCAGTAATTTAGTTGGAAAGAATGGATTTTTTTCTTGGCTGAAGAGAACAGGCTTGGTCCTTTGTCCTCAGCAGGAATGTAGATGATGTAAAAGTACAGGTAAAGCAAGAAAGATGGTACCTGTGAAATACTGACATTTTACTCTTCTTAACAGCCAAAATGAGAACTATGCCTTTACTTCCATCAGTTTTTCATTTTAGACAAAAGGAGCCAGCTTTAATATTTAACAAGGAAAAAAAGTTAAAAAACTCATCTGACCAACCACTCAGCACATGACAACACTGGTAGATCTAGAAACTGAACTAAGGGAATTAATATTTTTTCAAAAGCTTTCTTCACAGCTGTTTTTTAAGATCTCAGTAAGTGTTTGGCAAGTAAGACAAGCTATCCAATGAAAAGCACTCTAGGCTTAACTATGCTCTATTCACCATTTATTGCTCCTAGCTTTGCATTTGATATGATGGTTTATGTACTTGTCTAACAAGCACTTGGGGAAAGGAATTAAGAGCCCCATAGATGAGTTTTTGCATCAGCAATCCAGCTTCTCACACAGGGAAGAAAAGCTACGTGTAAGACTTTGCAAATACTTTGTTTGCAAGTAGACTCAAGTAGATTTAAAAAAAAAAAAGTTCTGTTTTTTTAAGCCTAGCTTTTTTAAAGCAGAACACTGAACAATATGCTAGTATTGGTATTTGCATAATTTATTGATTTATGGCTAATATCAAAGGCATCTCTCCACCTACACGGGCCGAGCAGTGATTACAGCAGGCTGCAGTTTCTACAGTAGGATATCTGAGTCGGCGTTTTCCTTCTGCTTCTGAACACTTACCCGCTTCCAAATTACAACACAAACTGGATCTGGGCCTCTTTTTTTTATTTTTCCCTGTCAGCCTGACTAGAAAAATCAGTTGCTACTGTTGCAGGCTGCAGTGGGGGAGCACAGTGGTGTCTTCTCTCTGTGTAGTGGTGCAGTCACATAAACCGGGTGGGGTGTTTCAGTTCTGAGCTCCCCGCTGATGTAAACCAGGTGATCACGTTTGGGTCCTCCCCACAGGATCAGTCGGGCTGGAGGTCACAGTGGGGTCATCTGGTCCCACCTCCCTGCTCCAGCAGGGCCATCCCAGAGCATATGGCACAGGAATGTGTCCAAACAGTTCTGGAATATCCCCAGTGAGGGGGAATCCACAGCCTCTCTGGGCAGTCTGTCCCAGTGTGTGGTCACTGCACAATAAAGAAGTTGTGCCTCCTGTGCAGGGGAATTGCCGGGCTCAGCCCCTGCCCGTCCCTCTGGTGCCACTGCTGGGCCCCGGAGCAGAGCCCGGGCCCTGCTCGGAGCCCTCCCTGCAGCCAGGGACACCCAGGGCCGAGGGCCCCTCTCAGCTGGGGCTCCTCTCGAGGCTGAGCAGCCCCAGCTCCCTCAGCCTTTCCTGGGCACGGAGATGCTCCAGGCCCTTCCTCAGCCCCGCAGCCTCCGCCGGCCCCGCTCCAGGAGCTCCCTGGCCCTGCTGTGCTGAGGAGCCAGAGCTGGACACGGCACCCCCGAGGTGCCCCCAGGGCTGGGCACAGGGGTGTTACCTGCTGGAAAACCTCTTCCCAGTGCACTCCAGAACACCAGCTGCCTTCTTGGACCCCACATGCACCATTCCCCATCCTCCCTCCACTTCCACAAGAAACCACACGCTCCTCCAAAAGCTGTCGAGACACATTCAGCACTGCTCGTACGTGGAGGAGCGACTTCATCATAAGAGAGAAAAAGCGTTTTTGGAAAAATAAACCAAAAAGACCACTGTTAATAGTGAACATCCTTTTATGCAAGTCATCAGCCATATTTGTATTCTCCAGTACTGCTCTGTAAACAAGTGCTCAACTGGTGAGCAAGCATCCCATCGGAGAGGGTTCGGGTTTATAGGTACGGCTCTCCCGAAGCACCGTTCAGTTTGTTCTTACTCTTGTTCCTGGAAAGGAGCTTCTTGCTCAGAATCCGTGAGAGTGTCCCCCCCTTCTTGCGGCTCTCCTCTGACAGAGGCTGCTGCAGGTACACCAGGTCGTTGTGGGACTGGCTCATTCCCGGGTCCTTCTGGTGATGCTGCCGGCGGAAAAACAGCTTCGCGCTTTTCTTCAAAATCCCACCTGTGGAAGGAAGAAAGAAGGTGCAGGACACTTTAGACAGAACAGGCTGCTGTCCTCTTGAAGCTCAGCTTTAACTGCAGCAGGACTGAGAAAAGCTAATCCTCTGATTCAAGCCAATCTTGTGGAAGTCTCCTTCCTTACACCCCCTTAGCTCCAAATGATCTTCTGGAGGCCACGCTAGTGGTCATACACACATGCACAGCGACTGGTGCGGGTTGTACCCTGGGCTCTCACGTGTCAAAGAAGCACATCCAATCTTTCCAACCAGTAAAGCAGAAAGGATTTTATAAAAAGGATGAAAGAGAGGAAATAATGTTACTCTTTGTTGTCCCCCGAGGTAGAGGAGGTGAAGATCAGCACGTGAGGCACCACGTAAAGGTGGCATTTTAATTTGAGGTGCAGGACAACAGTACCTGGCAGCAAACGTGTGTGCAGTGGTTCTGTACAAGCCGGGCAGCAGGTGTTCTGTACAAATTCGGCAGCACCACCCAGAGTAACACTCACAAAGCATTTGCTATTTTAAATCCTGTTAGGAATAGCAATGCACTTCAAGCAGATTAAAAATAATATTACATCTGCTTCCAACAGGTTCAGAAGTCTGCCCAAATCCCTCCTGTGGTAAATTAAGTTGCTTTATTTTGCTGTGTTCCTTCCCTTGACCCCATGTCAAACCCAGCATGCAGCCAAGGCAATTGCAGCTGTCATCTCACCAGGGACTCGTGTTGCCAACAGCAGCTATCAGTACTCCTCTCTCTGCAAGCTTGGGTTGTTTTTGCAGCCATTCTGCCAAATTCCACCCCTCCTTTCCATGTGTGCCCATGCGCCTGGTGTGCAGCTGGCAGGGACACTGCTCCAGGCTACCAGCACCACTCAGCCTGGTGTTGGGACATGAGCTCTGTGTTAAAATAGCATCAGTTTTGTATGGAATTTGGGCACGGGTGTTGTCCCAGGTGGCAGGAGCCGGTTTGAACGGAGGAGGACCCAGGTGACAATCCAGCACAGGAGCTTCTGGCAGTCACACTCGTATGTGGGGACAGTCACCTCCCTGGCAAAGCTTCCACACCTCCTCCCTGCACCACTATCAGGTTTCCTGATCCTTTCTCAGTTCAGCTATTCATTCCTGTCATGGCACGGTCTTGATTCTGCTTTTCCTCCCATTGCAAATGGACACAAAAAGCAACACACAGAGCAGTTCTTTCATGGGACACTGCCACTAGCTAGAATTAAATGTTTGTCCCCCGAGGGCCTGACAAGGCCTGCGTGTCACTTTGCACAGAGACAGCTGCAGAACAGGTATTTCATGGCAGCCAGATGCTGCTTTGTGCACACCAAAGCAGTCACAAACATGTACTTGGGTTTTTTTGTTACTTTGTACTTTCAGGGCTAAGCACTCAGCACCTGGCAGGATATTCCAGCACGTTTGTTCTGGCAGCTGCTGAGACTCTCCTCACAGGGCACAACGGGATGGGAAGCAGAAATCAGCTGAAAGCAACCAGAACTCATGGATTTGAATCTTCACTGCTCTCCCATGAGCCTCTGATTGATCTTTTTGGCAAGGCAGTACCACTTCAAGCTGCTGTCAGCAGCATAAAAGAAGCAGTGTTCCACCCCAGGACACTGACAGTTGTTGATGTGCAAAGGCTGGGGGGATGCAGAGGCCTCGCTGCCGTGCAGCTCCTGTTTGAGCAGGCAGCTGTTCTGCCCAGCAGCCCTGGCAGCTGCAGCTGAAGCTGTGCCAGCAGCACTAGGACACAAGGGTTTAGCCCTAAGCAGATTTTTAGTCCCATCCATTCTGTCATTCGGACTGATTTTCCACACCGGGAAACAGCACTGAACTAAGAATGCTCCAGAAACTGTGCCGGTGGCCTGGGACAACTCCCTGCAGCTGGAACACCGTGGGCAGCACTTCCCTGAGAGCAGCACAGGCTGGGCACAAGCAGCAGCCCCCCGACACGAGAGCTCCCTGGTGTTCAGTCACTGCTGCCTAGAAGCTTGCCACATGCCCAGCAGTCTGGAGCCAGTTTGGAGCGCGCTGCCTGGCAGTGGCTCTGGCTGCTGTGGAGACATGCAGCCCTGGGAGGAAGGCAGGGCACGGCAGGGCAGAGCAGCAGCCTGGTAGTGCTCATGCTAAATTATGTGCTGGTTTCTGTGCTGTTTGCATGCTTATACCTCCAGTTCAACAGGATCCATGTGCCGGCCCTGCCCCCAGCACCAGGAGATGAGCAGAGAGCACTGTACGAACTCACTGCACTAATGTAGGGTGTTCTGAAAATGCTCGTGGGGGTGGGATCACTTCTGAATCTCATTTGTGCTAATGGAGGAAGATTTCCTTCCTCATCTACAAGGATATGAATAGAGATCGCTTTCCATTCCTTCCCAACTTCCAAAACAGTTTTTACACAGGTGGTTTTGTAAATACCTGCTGATTTTGTAAATACCTGAGATCCTGGGAGCTCGACAGGTTAGGCTAGAAAAGCTTCATCTAGAAAACTGTAAGCAGCAGGTTTTTGAAGAAATTTTGTGCATATCTATATCCAGTTATGGGTTTGCAAGAGCAGATTTTGATTGATTACCAGATACTACAGCAACAGGCACGATGGAGAGAGATTAGGAATGCAGAGCATCCCTCCAAGCCGTCCTTGCTGCCCTCTCTGTGTGACCCTCCTGGACAGCACAACCACCAGAAGGATGTTTTGTCACTGCAGACCAGTCTGCTAAGACACCTGAGCACAGGAAGGTAATTTTGGAAGGAGAAAAGGAATGGATGGGGGAAGAGGAAAATGGGTGCCAAACTAATTTTTGCTTCAGTTTTTACAATGAGTGTCTCATTGTAAAGCTACATGTTCTTAGGGATATAAAAAAAAAGAGACAAAAATAACTTACTGTGTAGGTAATTAATTCTGGCTGGCATAGTAGTCATCTTAAGTTTATAAAAGGGACCGAGTAAGAAAGAGGAAGTCAGAAAGGTAAAAAAGCAAACAAAAATATGCAAGAATAAAAAAAAAGTGCTAACTTTAAGACATTAATACACACAAAAGGCTTTTCAAAGCAGAAGGGGTTTTGTTTGGGTTTTTTGCTGTGTTTGGGTTTTTTTGTTGTTGCATTTGCGATTTTATTTGTGGTGGGTTTTTTTGTTGTTTGGGGTTTTTTTGTTTTTTAAGGAAAAGCATTTGACAAACAGAAGCCTTGAACTATTCACAGCTCACTGAACGCAGGTGGGTTGAAATGTTTTCCTATCTTACTCCATAAAAGCTACTCAGCTGTGACAAAGCAGAGATTCAAGACTTCCACAAAGACATCTGTGTATAATGAAAGGGATTTGAGCCAGTTTTTTTCAAGTATTTTTTCAAGATGGTACAACTCTCTCAAATTAGAGCTATTTTGCAGTTTTTAGCAGTCTTATGCTGAATTGTGTGAAAAGGATCTTTAGAAGCTTGATCTCTTTGCACAGGGAAACACAAAACTAGACAACAACTCACATACAAACTTCCACTTGCTTGTTTTAGAATAACATGCTGAAGAAGAGTCCAGAGGTTTTGCAGTTTCTCACGCAGCTTCCTAAACTTTTCCAGGCTCCAAAATGAGACAAACCCCTTGACAACTAACCCACTCCCCTCACCCCAAACACACCCAAGACTTTCCAGTGCCTGAGCATGTGTGTGACAGGGATTGTTGCTGTACCCTCCTGATCTCTCATGTGGAGCAGCACAGCTGTGGGAAGGCCACAGAACTCGATGCTCTAAGGGAAGGTCCTGACAAAGAGTTCCAGTGTCTGCCCTGTGTGTGGGGGGGTGATAATCCAGTAAAATAGGGAGGTTTTGTAGTGAGCCATTTCCAGGATCTCTGGGCGAGGAAAGGATAGGAAATAATAAAGCAAAAGAAGGGTGGATATGGGTGAAAAACACTGTGTTTTCTGCAACTTCAGGGTGCAGCCTGTGTGCCTGTTTGGGGCACAGTCCACAGCACTGGCCCTTTTGTAGGACTTCCTGTGTTTACCACATAGCCATAAACCAGTGCCCAGAGGTTACTGGATTTACCAAGTAAACACAAAGAACCCTAAGACATTTTCAAACTGCAGCTATTCAGGTGTGTAACTACCTGAGCAAAATGAACTGATACCTTATTTACTTATTAAATTACCTTTTATTCCTTTTTCTTTAGCAAATTATGGGAGAATCTGTTCACCAGGCAGTTTCTGCTTCAGCTGTGGTGCTTCCTGAACACACTTTAGTGAGGGCAGGGGAGCCTTGTGGTCAGAGATATGAAGGAGGAGGAGGAATGTATTAGAAAGCAACTGTGGATCCCTGCCATTTTCACTGTGGTAATGGGGCTGCGAATATAGGGCAAGTCCTGGGTTACAAGGACAGAGTTTTCCTTGAGGAATTGATAATGTGACTAGTTATTTCTCTCCTAAAAAACTGAGTTGGGCGTAGTGAGCTGCCAGCTTCTAAGGATGAGCTGTTTCCTCGTGGAAGGGAGGGTAAGAAAGCCTGAGCTGGCTCAGACCTGCAAGTGAAACAGCTTCAACCAACACCACAACCACAAGGAGTTTGAAGGACAAAAAAAATCAATAAGAAAGGATGAACTACTGCAGCCAATTACGTAGAGAAAGCAGTCGCTGAAGTGGAAGTGAGGATGGCGTACCTTTAGATTTTTTCATGCTCCCAGTTTCTGAAACACTTAGTGAGCTCCCAGATATTTCTTCAGAGGTCTGGTCTAAGAGTGTGCTGCTGTCCCACTGCTGGCTGCCATTCTCCAAACCCCAGGCCTTGTGGGTGCTTTGCTGTGGGTCGGTATCAGGGACTCTTTCTGAAGCACCCGATGACTGCTTTTCATCAGAGGTGATTTTTGCAACAGCTTCCTGCACACTGGGTGGATCTGCTTCCCTGCAGGAGCTGTCCATGGCTGCAGCATAGTCCATCATCAGTGAAGCTTCACTGTCCTGAGATAAAGAGGTCTGCCCGGTGGAAATAAGAGACAACACTGACACAAGTCATCCTGCTGGAGAAGAACAAGCCTCCCTGCAGGAGTTATTTTAACTCTTCACACTTGTATTGCTCAGGACCATCAGCAAACCCCTCGAAGCTTCCTTAGCTCCACTAAAGGAGAGGAGCATTTAGCAAAGTTTTAATTATGGTGTAAAGGCCAAATGAGTGAAAAAAAGAATTAAGTAGATGCCTTCCACCTACCCCTGGCCCCACTACAAATAACAGGACTCCCCTATATGTGCTGCTGTAATGAAGTGTCAGCATACACAGAGAATCTTTTGGTCCTTTTAAGAAAATTAATATCAGAGCATTTCATCTTGTCTCTTTGTTTGCCCTCCCTCTGGAACAGAGACCAGAGAACCAGAGGTTTTTCAGAGGGTTTTAACAGCTTTGAAAAAAAAATAGAAAAATCTTTCACACTTTTTCAGTGCCTCTTCCCTACACGGGTGAAACACAGAGAAGGACTGATTATCCTCTCTTCTCACCTAAATTGATTTTCCCAAATCCTTAACACCACTCCTATCCAAGGACGCCATGCATTTTAGTCAGGCTGTCAAATCTAACAATCAGAACCCAACACCCTGCTTTGGCTTAACCTGAAACAAGTTACAGAAATAACCTGGCACACAAAACTGGATTCTGCAGAGATAGCAGAAGCCACGTCAACATTGCAGTCAGTGCAGAAAAGGCTTTACAGAACTAAGCATTAACTCTAAGTGTTGTTTTCTGCTCTACCTTGGACACCCCTGATATGATAATGGTGCTTTTCTTTCGAGGAGACTTCAGCTTCTGCTTTGCAGACTCGCTCAACTGCCGAATGGCTGCTTCTGCCACAGGGTCCGTGCCATTCAGTACCAGCAGCTCTGAGAAGAAAGGATTATTTCAGAGGGGAGAAGGAAAAACAGGAAAAAACAGAGCAGAGACAGGCGGAGTTTGTCCTTGACTTAAAATTCACAGAAATAGCATAAACACCACAAACATCTTCCAATTCACCACCCGGCACTCAGGGCTTGTCTGTCCCTCCTGTCACCCATTTTTGGAGAAAAGGTACTGAAGTGGCACTTACAAACCCTTTCCATGAGAACAAAGCAGGTTCTGGAAGCCTGGCCAAAACATCCCATTATTTCAATGCATTGCTACCCTGTGGTGACAGTGGGGACATCATGAGTTACCACAGTCATGAAGAACCACAGTTCTACTAACATGGTACAAGGCTGCCACATGATGCTACTTCCTCAGGTAGTTTTTTTGTTATTTGGCTCCTTTTCCAGACGTCCCCCCTCAGCATTTCCAGATTTGCTATGGCACTGTGATAGGGTGGGGAGGGCAAAGTGGCTGCCTCCAAATCCTGTAAAGTGCACCCCCTTTTCCCCTCCAACCACTGCACAGGAATATAAAATCTTCTGTATAAAATGCTCTTTAGTGACAAACACAAGTTTATTTTTAAGCATGGCCCTTTCTGGCATCTAGGACACAAGTGCTTTGGGCACAGCAAATACACACCGATCAAATTTGTCAAGTTCAGGAACAAACAAGGCTAAGAAAGCCAACAAGACAAAAATCCCCGTGTTTAACTGCCTGAGGTGCACTCTTCTGGCAAGAGTTTTAACAACAAAAAGAATAGAGGCAGGAGTAGTACCAGTGTTAACTGGATTGAGCAGTGCTTTTTGTTACCGTGACATTAAAGTAATAAAAGATGAGGAATTTAGGAACATCTGTGCACAAGGGGTGTGCATGCCTGCACACTCATCAGAAACCTTGACTTTTTCCATCTCCCCAGCCCCTGCATTAATTCTTACTGTTGTCATCACTCAGAACTATGGTACAGACACAGCACATTTCCAGAGTGCTTGCTGCTATTTTGCCATGATGTTTGTAATAACTTTTACCCAAGTTACCGCCATACCAAAAGCTTCTTTGTATTTCTTTCATTTGGCTTTTGTTCTAATGAGTAATTCTTCCTGCAACAAACACTTCACAGAAATCCCCCTGCACTCCCAATAAAAACATTGTCTGTAACAATATGGAATAAGTTGTCTCCAGATGAGTTTTACAGTAAGTGTTTCGTGTCTTTAATACCATAAACACTTAAGAGAGTCAACTCAGAAATCCTGCACTATCTTAACATTTCCCAAATTGATGTAGTAATACCAGGCTGCCTCATGTTATCAGAGTATTTCTTACCCTAGAGATAGGAAAAGATCCAAGAGCTGTTACAGCTATTCATGGTTACTGCTTCTTGCCCTTCCCCATATTTGTTGGCCAATACATTCCTGTCTCTCAGAAACCTCAAGACTGTGCCAGGGGCAGTCCAGATCATCTCCAGATTGTCCCACCCCCACTCAGATCTGTACACAGCAAACTGAACTCCACACCAAGTGCCCCTGGCAGCCACACTGGCTCACATCTGTCACTGCTGCTGCTGAAAGGTTCAGTGGTGACCACGCACAGGACTGAAAAATACGCTGAAGATTTAGAGCTTCAACTTGAAAAGGTAAATTCCTCAGAGACAAAATCAGGTTTACATACAATTCAAAGTGAATTTATAATTAAAGTTATTGTCAATGTCACCTGACACTCTGAAGGCACTTCAGCTGTATCCAGGTGACTTAGGAAGGTGGACGAACGGGCACAGCAACCTCAAAAAAGCCCAGTGGCAGGGCTAGGAAGACAATTGAGTCTTCCTTACATCAGTCCAGCCTCTGCCTTCTCTTCAGACACAGGAGACTTAGAGATACACGTCACAGGGTTTTAATTTAGTGCAGCACCCCCATGCCTTTATGAAAGGAGGCATCTTTCATTCAAAAGTAAGAGAAAATACTTACTTTTGGCTTTTCTGCAGTCACCTCCCCGCTCCAAACCACAGCTCATTGTTATTTATTCAAAACCAGTAATTTAAATTGCCAATTAAAACCAGACTTTTACTGCAAGGCTGCCATACCCCAAACCACAGTGCTTTGTGACATAAACATCCCAGTGCTGCTGACAGGCAGTAGCCATATGGCTTTGCTGTTATTTTAACAGGATCACATTAATCCCACGTGCAGAATAGAGAAATGTTCTCCTTAGCAGCTTCAAACACTTTTATTACCTGTATCTGAAGATGACAAAGTTTTGCTGACTGGAGCACCATGAGAATGGAGGGCTTCAACAGTGAAATCCTTTTCAGTCACCTTTACTTTAACTGGAGTTTTCACAGGAGAATCTGAGGACCAAGTTTTTTGGTTACTTGAACAGATCAAGACATTTTTTATTAAATTAATAAGAATTTATTATACCAGTTATGCCTGTTCAAATCGTGTTTGAGAAAATTGTTTAACAGAAATTCTCAACACATGTTCTGTGATAAACCTGACCCCAAAAGGCCATGGAAGTGTAAGAACTTACTGTTTTTAAATTTCCTACTGTAATACATTAGGCAACACCCACTTAAAGATTTGCTTTAACAACTTAAAGGAACAGAGATCTTTGTGAGACTTCACACCAAGACTGTTCACAGGTTTTACTTTTATAATTTTCCCAAGAAAAATTGGAAAATCTGCTCCTGGAGGACATGCTGAAAAGTATTTTGTCACCAGGTAACACCAACCTTCATGAGAGATGATAATACAGATCAAGGTTAGAAGGCAGAGGATGGTCTGTCATCAGCAAACCTCTGAGAGGGGTACATTCACATTTGTTATGTGAAAAACCATCCACCAAAATCCAGGCCTTCCGCATTATCACACTACGGTGAAGATTTACAGGGTGTATTAAAAGAAACATTAACTGTTCCTCTTGTAAGAGAGGAATTTTTCATGAAAATTAAAAACCTGATTCTGGAGAATACGAACAACAACCCCACTCCAAGACATCTGGAAAACAGGGCCTTCCTGACATCCCCAGTGCTTCTCCTGGTGCCCATGGATACCCTGTGAGGGAACACAGGAAGATCCGGACGTGCTGACCTGTGCTCAGAGGGGATGATCTCCCTTCCAGACGAGGTTTGGTTCTCACAGAAGTGACAGTGGTGACCACAGTCCCACAGGGCATCACAGTGCGATCCTTTTCGATCTTGGTGGCCAGCACTGGAGAGGAGACCTGCCTTGCCTTCAGCTCACTGGGTTCTATAAAAGAGAACTAAGGAGACACAAAAACACCACCTCAGAAGCACAGTCAAGCACGAAGGACACTGTTTCTAGCTGGTACTCCTTTAAGGATTTTCCTGAGGCAAACTCAAGAGTTAATTCTTTTGATCAGACACAAATACCCTGCAAGCAGAACAGGCTGCTCTGACTCAGCCACAAGTCCAAAGCACGAGATGAGCATTCCCAAGCACCTCCTGAAGTAAAAGATCCACCCCAAACCCCCAAACCCAGCAGTACCTCTGCACTAATGGATCCCAGCCCGGGCCCTGGCTCCGAGCTGCTCTCCCTGGCCTCGCTGTTCAGTGCAAAGCTGTGCTGGCCAGAGGGTTGTTTCCTGAACAGGTCTAGAGGTACAGTCACCTTCCCGGATAAAGGACCTGGAAGAATAAAATCAGCAAGGTCAGCCTGCACCTAAGCTGCCAGGATGTGTAAGGGAGAGAATATGGGAAGGGAGGACCCAAAAGTCCTCAATGAGATCTAAAACATGAGTAGCCAGAATAACATGCTTTTTCAATGATCCTTCTTTAATAAAAGGTTCTAAAGCATCTTTAGCATCTCTCAATAGATCTTCAATAGCAGGAAAGAAATCATCAGGCAAATCATACACATTTGCTAATTTGCTATTTGCAGATAATTGCAAGAACGTTCTACACCACGGGGCAGAGAAATGACATTTCACAGCTTTCTTTCCATTTTATGACTATTCCTCAGCCTGGCCTAATACTGTGCAACAGGAAAGAATGGAGCCATGAAATATTTCTTATTAACTGTTGTTTCTGGCCATTATTTTTCCCTTTACATGCAGAATGTCTAGGGAAAAAGAAAACAACTTCTAAGTTCTTGGACGATCTCCATAACCAGTCTCTGCATCTTTCATTTCAGAGGATGATCTGGATTCCTGGTAAACTGGTGCATCACAACAACAGTGTTTCTTAATTTGAACTTTAGTAAAATTTCAGCAGTTCTCTTGTTCCTCCCCTGACTTTATCAGCTCCACTAGACCAGAACAAATTATTAGCAAAAGTACTGCATGATTTCAGAGATGAAATCCTAGTTTTCTGTGAAAAGCAGAATGTTTAAAAACAATAAATTCCTACACTTCACTGGCCTTGCAGGGTCAGCTTGCCACAGAACATGTGCTGAGAATTTGTACTGAACAATTTTCTCAAACACTTACAATTTGAACAGGTGTAACAGGTATAATAAACTCTTGTCTATACCTGTGTTATACAAGTAGGGATCTTATCTTCCTTGTATTCACATTACTCAGCTCTCTGCTTATTAATATGATTCTGAGTCTTTTATTTAAATTTTTAGGAGAAGAACAGCTAAACTGGTATGGAGGGGCAGTGGGGGAGGAAGAGAATTGTCAGTGCAATCCACTGGGACCCTTTTCTTCAGGAAACCAGGCTGAAAGTTAGGATGTAGAACATTCCTGGTGTTGTTTGAAAGACTAAAGATGCTTAGGTACAGTTAAGACTACATTTTGTCCAAGAAACAATATACATGTGCTGACTCCATATAAATACTTTGGTTTTTTTAAAATAAAAAATAGCATCCATATCAGAGAAATTTTTTAAAGCTTTTGCCTACATCTGACTTTCCAATCCCTCCAATAACCACAGATCATAAAGCAAGGTATTGCACAACTTTGTATATTAGATTAGATTATTAAAAAATAGTTATTAAAAATAGGCAATACTTAAAATACTAAATATAGTTAATAGTTAAATATAATATAAATATAATACTAAAAGTAATAATATAAATATAATACTAAAAATAGTTAATAGTTAAAAACTAGATTATTAAAAATAGTTCTGAAACGACAGAATCGAGTTGTAAAAATGTTTGAGCCCCCATGTTTTATACTTAATCCAACATAGCCACAACTGGTGTGTTTTATATCTGATTTGTGATTTTTATACCTGAATTGTTAGGCAGTCTCTGGAACTTGAAATGGGAGAATTTAGGATTAACCCACATGATTCCCCTTTAGCCACAGAAAGAACTCAAAAGCTTAACTTGAAACCAAAAAGGTTCACAGTGGATCTGCTAGATGTTGAGAAGACTGAAAAATATAGGATATCAGCACCTGGAAGACTCAGTCTGTTGACAATATTGAAAGAAACTCCAAGATTCTCTGTAACCTTAACCCAGAGCATGAGAGAGGCACCTGATCAGTGTATTGTCCTTCCATCCGTGATTACTGATGGATCTGACAGTTTCTCTTTGGCCATCCAGACACAAAGGAGAACTCACATCAACACTCAGCAAAGCTCACACGCTGATCAAGCAAAATAACTCAGTCTTAATACTTACTATCCAACTTTCCATCTTCTACTATTTGCAGTTGCAATGCTTTTGATTTGGCACTTAGTTCACTGTGAAGGAAATAAAACTGTGTTAGGTCTTTGTAGACAAAGCAGATTTTCCTTCCCAAGTAGGTTTTCCCCTTTCCCCAGCTTTTTTCAGCCCTCTCCAAGCCAAACACTCCAAGCCACCTTGCAGGTGGGTAAGACTGAAAAAAGGGATCACAGTCAGAAAACCGTGGCCTGGTTGCCTCTGTCACTGTTGCACACGTTCAACTTGTTAAATTTCAGAGGTTTTTCCTCTCCCCAGCAGCTGCCAAACGCTGCCCTCCAAGCTGAAGATGGTTCCTAGTCTGACTGCTACACCACAACACTAAAAAGCTTTGTTTCTCCTGGCGGGATCAGATGCTGGAACAGGTTCAGTCAACATCTCTGTCAAAGCAGGGAAGTGTCCTGCAAAAACAGGACAGATGCAAGGAAACAAAAGTAGTTGCAGCTTTCAATGAGAAGAGCCAGTATCGCTTTTCCAAAGTAAGACTCAAGGATGCTGCAAGCCAACAAGAACGAGTTTCTGTGTGACAAAACCCAGGTGAACTATTGTCAGAATTACATATGTGGTACTTCCTTAGATGGACTAGACAACAGACACAAAACCTTTCCTCTGACTGAGACAGTGAAACAAACTGGGCACCTACTGAGGAACCCTCCAGTAAAACTTTATTTTATAACCTTCTCAGCAGGTGTTCTGCCAAAAACCCTAAGGTCATGCAAACACGTATTTTATTTTGCTACGTCTCTGTTGCAGGATGGTGTGATCCTGGCTCCAGGCATCCCACCTCCATTAGATGCTCTGGGACATCATCTATGCAGCAGGTTTTAAGTTTTCCCCTGCCACTCCCACCCTTCCTGCATCCCAAAACTTGGAAAGGAGCACCTTGATGGTACTACTGCTGCTTTACCATGAAGCCAAAGCAGAGCCTGACATGGTGGTCAGTACAATGGTGTTCAGAGTGGAGGATATTTTTGGCTCTGAAGAAAGAAAAGGGCAGAGGTGTGTGTGTATGTGTGTGAACTCGAAAGAGGTTCAAAAAACCCTGCCAAAATCCTAATCTTTTATCTGTAAAAGCCCCCAAGCTTACCTCATGCACTTCTGAAAAGCAATGTGGAAACCCCAGCACTATTCCTAGTGTCAAGGCCAAATTCCAGCCAAGTTAATCACATCCTGCCTGCCCTCTCTCAGCCCTCTCAGTTGGAAAAGGGTATTATTCTTACAAACTTCCTGTCCAAAACTGCTGGGAACTTGTCTGCTCTTGCAACACTGAACAAGGGTGCTGTTCCACCAACAGATGCCTGAAGTGAATCACAGACCCACTGGCTGAAGCACTTTGTGATACTTCAGAAAAGAAAATTCATCAGTGACTCCCCCCCTTCCTAAACTCATGCACCACAGAAGCCATTGTTGCTCTGCTGTTAGAAAGTGAAAATGAAAATAGTTTTAGAACTGCTCACTTTTGACCTTATTTACAGCAGCTGTGTGAATCATAGAATAGCATGTAGGCTGCCCAAAAGTCCCTTTTTTCGTTCTACAGGAGAAAGAGAATCTAGTTACGTTTTACACTCCCTTTTTAGTTATAGCCACCATTCTTTTAGGTGGTCAATTGTTTTTGCACATTTGCTTTTCCCACTCAGGGGAGGGAATGGAGACACATTAGATTCCCTCAAATGCGGTTTTCACAGTAAAGTGACTTCAAAACCCTGCTAACACTTCTTTTTTGGCACTGTAGGAAAGCATGAGGTGATTTATTATGCCTGTGACTGCTCTCATCTACTAGAATCGTGTATCTACCACGGAACATCTAGAGACCTGTATCTCATATCCACGCAGAGGGTCATTAGATATCCTGAAATTCCAACCAGCTCCATATTTCTCTGAAGCCACACAGAGAAAGGCAAAGAATGGACCTGTTTCAAAATGCCATTCTTCTCTCGTGCAGTTCAAGTTAAAAAAAGGTGCTTTAGTGTAAAAGTATTGTCAGTAGGTAAGTTACTCACAAGATAAACTCTTCCTTCCAAAAGGGATGTGCAGCATTTTTGGCTACAGAGCTGGAAAACTTCTGCATAGGGTCATTCAACTGAACTGTACACACAAGGTCTGTGCTGCCTGTAAGGGCAAGAAAAATCAGTACCCAGTTATTAATACTCCATCACCACAAGGCCACTCACTGAAAAGAAACCCCCTTCCTTGCCCACTGCACTTTTGAACAGGCTTTTGCAGACACTTTCTCACCCTCCCACAGAATAAATGCCTTCCCCTGCTTTGCACGCCGAGGACATTCATGGCAAAGGTCAATATTGCATCACTGTTGTCTTACAAACTGTCCTACACACCGTGAAACATGACAGCCCAATTTAAATCCTACCATGAAGCAACCAAGTGCAGGCATAAAAAATGGGGAGACAAAGAAACAGTGAGCAGGTGGTGTTGTGGGTGTGCGGCAGGGAGGGAGTAAAGTTGCTTTCAGCTGCTTTAAAAAAACCAGAAGTTTTCCAAGTTCCTCCTGGCCACAGTCACAGTGGTTTATTTGGACATGAAAATAAGCATTTTCTGCTGGCAAGTGACTGATGACAGCAGTGCTAATTCACAGCGGTTTGTGCACGGTGGTTTTTTAGCAAGTTTTAAAGCACTGCTGCAGACTTATCTCCGCCTTGATCTTGGAATTTGATAGTGTTGCAAATTGGCATATTAGGAGTAGTTATATTGCTGCTCCCAGGGGAAACAGTTTGGCAGATGTGTTCCTCTTAGAACAGTTTCTTTAATACGGCTTTCACAGCATCAGAAATAATTCGGACCCAGACTTCCAGAAGATCAAGGAAAGCAACAAAAAGCTCACTACTGACTGTGTGCAATGCAAACAAAAGATGCTGCCCCCAGTACTTCAGAAGAATCTGGGTTTGTATTTGCCATCAGCAGCTCTCAGATGTCCTCTGGGGATGCTTTGGGGCCGTGGATCAGCCCTATCTCAGGCACAGAGGCAGCCGGGGCCTGGCAAGGTGATTAGAGGAGACAAAGCACTGTGTACACACAGCTTATTTGGGATCCAAGCTGACCCTGGAGTAAGTGGCTGAGCTGCTTTCACAGCAGGCTGAGCCTGAGCCCATAAACCTGGGCTGGTTTCTGCTCACCCAGCCATGTGTGTCTGCAGCCTGGTCCTGCTGCCAGGTCCCCAGCCCAGGGCAGTGACTCTGCACAGCCCTGCCTGGAACTACACCAAAGCCACAGACTGACTGCACCCAACAGGATATTGCAGCTTTTCTGCCCTGGACACCCTGCTGTAAACAATTAACTACTTCTTCCTTACCAGCAGAAATCACTTTTGCCCTAAATGATTCCCTGCAGACCATGTAGTACAAAATCTAAGGTGATCTTTGTTCACATACACAAACTACGGAGACAAAAACGGGCACAGCCCATAAGCAGAGACCAGTTCTGCTACTGGGTATTCACCAGCTGAACTCAGATATCTACAGGAGAGCCACGAGCTCCTATAAACCCTGTCAGCATCCATCAATCAGCCATGGTTTGATCAGCACAGGCAAGCCGCCCCTCCCCAGCCCCCTGTGTACCTGTGCAGGTTAGCCTGCAACACTGCACGCTCATGGAGCCTGAGTTCCAGCAGGATAATTCATTATTGCAAGGGAAGGGAATATTAATTAAAAGTCAGCAAGTTATGTCCAGAAGCCAGCACCTTTCCAGCTGTGCAGGATTCCCACTGGATTTCAAGTGTACCAGTTAAACCCCATTATGAAGCTTTATTTCTCATACTCACTTCCAAATATTTACACCCCAGGAGCTGCTGGGGAACCAGCAAAATTCCCTCCATCTCCTGTTAGAATAGCAAATGGGGATTTTGCCTCCCAACATTTGAGTTCCGAGAGCAGAATGCATGAATTGTCTCTTCTTCCTCTCATTTTTAAGCAAGGTGCAGAGGTTCTCAGAAGGTGAATCTTCTGTCCTATGCACCGTCTGCACATAAAGGTATCTCATCTCCTGACTTTTAAAGGCAGGCAAAATGACCCAATCTTTTGAAAAGTTTAGTTTGCACTATAAAATTGTAGCGTTATAACAAATCACAGAATGGTTTAGGTTGGAAGGGACCTTAAAGATAATTTCGTTCCAAACCCCCTGCCATGTGCTGAGACACTTTCCACTAGACTGGGTTGCAGTTGCCAGCATAGTTTTATTTATATAGGACATTTCACAGCCAAGACTTCCAGAATTGCTTTAAAAATAATTTGTTTTTTCAAAAAAAAAGCCCTGCAGAGATTTTTAGGGGAATCACTTCCAGCCAGGATGAGCAAAGCAGCATTATGCAAGACTCTAGGGCAGCAACCTATTACATCTAACTGAAAAAAGGAGCACAGCAAGCAGGATATATTTATCCAAAACTAGTGCCTTGCCCAATCTAGCAGCCACAAGCTTCCATTAAAAATACTGTTACAGAATTGTTCAGTGGCCATAAATAACAGAGCCTCCAATCTGTATTTCCGCTGACAGAACCTGAAATGTGCCTGCTCATGCCTCAATCAGTGACACAGACGTGCCTGCACTTGGAGAAGTCTGAATACTTGCAAGACAGGCCTGGTGCTGCTTTCCAAACCTAACACTAACTGCACTAGGAAGCGACCTCTTTTTTGGCTTCATTCTCTAGTTGGAAGAGGCATATTCTTTCTTTACCTGCAGAGGTACTTCATCAGGGGGAAATATCCCTGACAACCAAAGATCACCTTTGAGGAGTTTCTAATACAGGAGGAGAGTTTTAGATAAATCTGCAAATCACGCAAAAGTAAAGAAAAATGCCTGTAAAAATAAGGTAATGCTGAATCAAGCCAATGTCATTGCCAGCAGCTAATGGAGAGTTGGATTTGAGCCCCTCTTCTTGGGTACAGCCAAAGTGAGAACTTTCAGAAGTTAAGACTAAAATCCAGAAAATAATCAGCCAACTTTATCCATGTGGTCATTTCAATCTGTTTTCAGCAATGATGGATTTCTGTACAAAAAGAACAAGATGTTTAAATACGCAAATAAACTAAAATATACATTAAGTCAGCACTGGCACAGGTTGCCCAGAGGAGCTGTGGATGTCCCATCCCTGGGAATGCTCAAGGCCAGGCTGGATGGGTCTTTGAGTAACCTGGGATAGTGGAAGGTGTCCTGGCTCATGGCAGGGTGTGGAATGAGATGAGCTTTAAAGTCCCTTCCGACCTAAACCACTCCACGATTCTATGACTTCATGAAGTCTATTTCCCAGAATATAGCAATTTCTTAAACCTTCTTTTGTGAGTAGGCTGTAACCCAGAACTTCTGCATTATCTCACCTGAAAGGAAAGTAAAAAAACCCACCCCAGCCCTGCCTGAAATGGAGCAGCACCACCTGGGCCATGTTACCTGCAGCACGGAGATCACTCAGCTTCACCGCGATGTTCCTCACCAGCAGCTTGAGGTCATGAGCCCTTGGAGGTTTGGGAGGACTTGTGCCCTGAGGCAGAAGGCTCGTGTTCTGTACATTCTGCAAAAGGCAACCAGGACAAGGGGCACTGTGCACGTGCAAACACCAAACCCTTGTGTCACACAGACACAGGGAAGCAGAGCTGGGCTGTAACACCAACAAAGAGCCACAAGGGAGGTGTGACCACAGAGCCTCCACTGCCACGGGCTATGTTGTTCTAAACATGTTTCCCAGTTGTTTCTTGTCACTGAACACTCAAACTTATTCATTCGTGAGTCATGAATATATAATAAAAGCACTAAGCAGAAGGACACTTCTCAAAAGATTTTGGAAGGAATGAGACTTACCTGAACCTCCTTTGTATCTGCAGGCCTCACACTCAACACTACAGATGGAGAAGCTGAGCTGAAGAGGTTCTTCAAGACATCTCTGAGCGTTTCAGATATTGCACATGTCCCTGTTGTCTGTCCCTGTGAGGAAACAATCAATCAGGCTTCTCAAAACTCAGAAGAAGTTGAGGCAAAAATTAATTTGGCATATATCTAAACCACCAAAGCCATCAAACGTTAGCTTTGTCAGAGACACACGGTTTCTGTTGCCAACAACACAATTTAACAGATCACGCAAAGAATTACTTAAATTTCTCCATTACGCATTAGAAGAAAGCTAGAATTAAACACTGAAAAAGTCATGCTGTTCTGAGAGTTAGGAAGGCACAGCTGTTATCCACAAAACCAGAAGTTTCATTAACAGTTTTTCTCTTACGATGGTGTTTTAAAGATTCTGCACTGCTCCGCACTCCCCTGAGAGAGCAGATCAGGTCATCAGATAAGCAGATCGACACGGCTCCACTGATTTAATGGGAGTTATGCCAGCTTGCACCAGCTGAGAAGAAACTAATCCTGTGCTGCACTGAAAAAAAATATTATAGCATCTCCTGGAGGTCTTCAACCTTGCTGAAAAGTGCAGTGTATGGACAGAGAGCTGTGCTGCTCTGGAGCACTGAGTTGTAGTTTGCCCATTTAAAACTCTCACAGCCATCTCTGCTTAGCACCACCACCTCTGAGGGGTCAGCACACACCTCAGATTTTGTTTACACACAGGTAGCTTCACATGATTAACTGTCCCTGCCCTCTCTGTGCTCCTGGAGAACGCCTGCTTCCCACAGCATGCTCCTCAGGAATTTTCTTCTGCTCAGTTACCTACAGGGCAGAGATTTTTACATCAAGCTGTCCCAGAAAGGACAGTCTGACACCCAATAGCTCTGAGGGTAGCACAGGGAAAACCTCAGTGAGCTTTCTTTTCTAAAGAAAAGATTGAAGTAGGAGACAAAGATCTGACCTAAAAACGGAGGACCCATCCATCTTTTCTCATCTGATACCACACTGAGAGACTTCACTGATGTGCACCTTGCGCAACAGGCCAAACAGATTGGGAGCAACAGCCCTTTCCCAACTACCCAGGTGTTACAGAAACATTTAGGGTGTTTCAAAAAAAGAAAAATCCCAGGAATGCTGTGTACAGAAATCCTGTTTTACTGCCTTCTTACCTAACTGGGCTCTGATGACAGGTTCAAAATACAACAGCACCGGCCAGTCCCACAAAAATTCTGCTGTATTTACACCATGTGCCCTCAAATAACCACCAAGGAAACAGATAATACTCATTCACTTTAATAAAGATCAAAGTAAATTAGGCTTTTTAAAGCCTCAGTAGCAGCAATTTCATTATTTAGGTTACTTAAATAAGCAGATAAATTGTGGTTAGTCTTCACTGCCTTGGAGGTAATTTCCCTCCCCTGCTCTTACCTAAATTGTAAAATCCCAGCTGCCTCTTGTGCTTTGCCATCAGCCTAATGTGACATCTGTTATTTAACAGCAGCAACAGCAATCACAGTCACTGGACTTCCGTTCACAGGTATTTTCTGTTGTTTCCATAGTTATTTGGAAAGGAGATTGATTAAAGAGCATCTTGTCAGCTCAGCCTCATTTTTAGCCATCCTTTTTTTGGAAAGTAACTCTCCACCACAACACCCTCGACAAGACAAACCATAATGGTTTACCTGCCACCCCAAAATGATAAAGGCAGCAGGTTTCATTTCGGGTTTGACTTGGGCTAGGGGTGTACACCACAGCCAGCCTGGGGCACATCAGCACGTGAAGTCACCTGGCCTAAATCCAAACCCTACCAGTCAGCCAGGTTGCCCAACACAGCTCAGGTTCACCCAGCCATTACCATCAGAAAATGGGTTATTATACCCAGCTTGTGTGATGACAAAACCACCATGGAGATAATCACAAGTAATTAAAGGTATTTATTTGTACACACAGTATTACTTCCGAGAGAGGAAAAACACAAGACACAAAAGCTGACATTTAAGTTTAGGAGCTGAAGCAGTTTCTGAGGTGTAGCTTGCTCACAAGTTTTAGCCCTTTGTTTTTTGCCTCTCCTCTTCCGTAAGTGCTAATAGAAACTTCAAAGTGAAAATAAAACCCTCCAACTATTGAAGAACTTAACAGGCTCATTCTAAAAATGCAGGCAAAGCATAACAGGTGCAACTCTGCAATGCTGGACTTGGGCACCTCTCACAAAGCTGATTGTGAAGTCCAGTGACTCCACCAGAGTCATCTGTGTTTGTCAGTAAGGATTTAATATTTAATGACTGCTCAAATGTGGATCATCAACATGCCACCCCCAGCATATGAAGGTCATTTACATGCTATGTGTGCATGGTAAAACCTACATTAAAACACACTTCAAAAGGCTTGTCTGTCTTTAGTTATGAGTTTCACATTTTTATGGACAAAAGCTGTGGTAATAAATTATTGTGATTGCAGCTCACTCAGTACAGGTCTTCAGAAGCAGCTCTACAATAAACTTATTTTTTAACAAGGCCTTCAGTCAAGAAAACAACTTCACAGAACACAAGCAAGTCTTCCTCTAGAGTTGTAAAAAACAGTTAAATCACCACATTTGAGCCAAAAAAAAGTAAATTGTGAAGGGTCAAAGGCAGAAGAGAATCCCAGTCAAGACAAAACTCTCTCAGGGGATGTCTCAATAAAACAATCCCCAATGAATCAGTGCTTACATACAAAGATAAGGTGCAATTCCAAAAGCATCAGAATATTTTCAGATCATCCATCATTTCCTTAAAATAACTGTATTTTTCACAGCTGTTTCTGAACTATTGTTGCCAGATTTCAAAACTGATTTAAATTAGGGAAGGAGCAACATTGTAATTGCTTTGATGGGAATATCACTACAACTGGGTTTTTTTTATTATTTTAGAAGTGTTCTGAGAGAAGGTATTTAGGAACAGACATTTTTCACACCTGGAATTTGGATGAAAGATTTTTGCAAAGTCATTTGTCTGTCAAATACAGACTTGTTTCAATAATCTTGAGAGGTGTTGCTGGATTTCAGAGATGTAGGGGTTTGATGGATGATCCATGGCAGATGCTCTACACCACATTTTGGACCAAGGGGATGGAGACCCATGTTCTCTACCACTGCAACAAATAAAACTTACTGACTGACCTCCTGCACTGCTGGCTGGATTTCAAAGTTGATTTCATTGGTGTTAATGAGGAACCACTCAACTTTGACATCTTCTCCTTTATCTTTCACGTAGAGCTGAAGCTGTGGACAGGAGAAGAGTTATGGAAGAGTGTTCTGCTGTCCTATAAGGAAATCACAGGTTAAGCTCCACGCTAAAACTTGACACAGGAAGAATGCCATCAGTTTCTGGGTAGGTAACTTCAAAGTGACCCTCTAAGAAGGCAGAAGTTGCTTAAGCTTTGAGAGTGCATGCCAGTTAAAAAAAGGAATTGTTCTATACATCCAAGCAGTCTACCCAACGTGTTATTTATCCTCAGTCTCCTGAGGAGGCAGCTTAATTTCTGTATTTACCACTTGTCCCAGACGGAAACAAAAGGCAGAGAAGAGAAAACAACACTTAAGACTTTACCTGCAGGTGGACTGGGGACAGTTTCACAAAATACGACTGAGCTTCGGCAGCCGCGGGCGGAGGGGCTGGGACAGCGACGAGGAATTTAACAGAATCTCCCACAACATTGCAAGAAACCACCTGGAGAAAGGAAAAGGGTGAGGGGAAACCAAGGGAAAAACAAATTCATCTTCAGAAGATCTGGTGAAGGCAAGAAAGAAGATAAGAAAGGAATTTAAGCTAGCAGAATTATGCTAAGTTGCACAGGTGGGAAATTTCTAAGCAATTTCATTCATGTCCCTACTTCCTTCTGTACGTTCTTCTAAAAGCACAGAGTTCAAGTGTTCAAATCTGTACATGGAACTTCATACCTGAAAATTATGGCATTTCCCCAAATTTCTTTTGTATTGTTACCTAATTCAAAAGTAACTCCTTGCTTGACAAACATACCTTTCCATTTCACACATCTATGTATTAAAAGCTCCAAGAGGGCAACTTTGCAAAAGGGAGACAAAGATGTTTGTTCTTCCTCCTCTTCCGCTCTGAGCTAAGTAACCTACAACAGGACAGCTGATTTACCAAACAATCTTTAGTTTAATGGCATCCTACAAATGTGAAACTTTGGTATAAACCTGCTGTTACAGAAGAGGATTTTGTCTGAGTAATTCCAGTTCTCAGTGGGATGAGAAGGAGCAGGAGCCTTTAAGAATTTATTCAAGCCTTTGAGCAAACCAAGAAAGGCCCTCAAATATGGTGACAAAGCTGAATGTCTGGGAAAAGTCTGAGGGCCACTTGACTGCAATACACTTTTACGAGCAGTAATTTAACTTCTTATCACACTGAGTTTGTAAACACTGGACAGTTCTTCCTCCCTCCCCTTTGCAAACTGACTGAGCTGCTGGAGCTGCCATGCAAAATTCCTGGAGTGTGCAGAAATTCCTGGAGCGTTGTGTTCTTGGCGGCACAGGAAAGCCCATGGGGTAGAAGTCAGAAATTATTCATCACACCACAGAGACATGTTTATTTTGCAAACAGATGTGCTGGTTGAGGAGAGCTGCTTGTCACTGTCCCTCTGTGGTTACTGTCCCCAAAGTTCCACTGTGGCAAGGACAGCTGGGCCCTCCTTACACTGACTCAGGCAAAGGGAACCAGGTCAATGCAATGCACAGACAAATAATTCCCTGCAAGGTTTGTCTGACGAAAACTCTGCATGGTGCTATTAAATTGTGTTTGTGCACTTACTGCTCCGCTTATGGGCACTGGAATTGAAGCTGAAAGCTTTGAAAGGAATCATGTACCTCCTGGAAGATCCTTATCAGGCTCTCCTTAAATACATTTCATCTCCCTGGGCTCTCTAGGGTACATTTTAAGGATGGCCAGGGCTTTATCAAGGGCCTGAGTACATCCATTAAGGTAGAGACTTAATTACAAAGGAGCAGGGGGTGGGGAGGTGGATATGACAAATAAAAATCCCAACCACACCCACAAGCAATAAGATTTGCTTTTTCAGGTATGTCTTCTGCAAATTATAGTTCAGAAGTGGACAAATGAGTTTCCCTCACCTCTCCTCTTTCCCAAAGTCCAAATTCCTTCAGAAGTGATTTCTCACCTTAATCCCACACAATCAACACCAACACCCAGTACTATGGTAAAACACGTAGGATTTTAAATAGCTAACAAGAACAAAGAGCCCAGCTGCTTGTTTTACTCGTAGCTGAGTTGAACACAGAATCACTCCTTTCATTCCAAGTAAGGGATTGACACAGTGACCCTTTAAAGACTTCAGAAATGAAAAGGTTCTTCCCTCTTTATTGAGGAAAGAGGAGGAAAAGGGACAGGTCTGATGCAAAAACTGCTGACACTTCTACATCCTAAATGCAGTGTTTTATCATCCATACATGTTTTTTCCACATATCCATAGGAAGTTCAGAGCATTCAGAACAAGCTGGACTTGCTGAACATGCAATGTAGAGCCATTCATCTGGAATTTCTGGACGTCCAAGAGTCAAGGTTGCCAGGTATGTGGTTGATTAATGCTTTAAAAAAAAAAATAAAAGTGTGGCCAGAGAGTTGGTAGATGAGTTCATGTGCCCCTTGTTTCTTAATCGTGTTTAATTCCAAGTAAAGGATGGAAACAGACACTGCAGGTGGTGGAACTTTCATTTTTCTTTCTGCATTTTGTCAAGAGATGCTAAATCGGCTTTTCAGATACATTTTTACCTTTCATTTCAAAGCCCAGACCAGTGGAGTTTGGACTTTTAGTCTCCTTGATTAATTTATTTTCTGCCAACGCCATCTACTAAGCCCTACTCCCCTTCTGCCCTCACTTTTACTAAAATAACTGTGGTATTCAGGTACAGACGCCTGTCAGTTTTTAATCCAGTCATCAAAAGGAGTGCTTCCATGTTTGTAAATGGAAAATAATAAGTCTTTATGTCAGGTGAATCCCTTTGTTCTGGGAGCAGGATGGATGATGGAGTCAGAATACTGAGAGAAGCAGAATTCCGAGCTAGAATTTGAAGAGAAAGCAGCTTTGTTTTCATCTACAGTGCTGCCACAAGTGGTGAGAAGGTGATTAAAGAGACTGCAACTGCTGCTTCCCTTGCTGAGTGACATTCCTTTGGAAGTGTAGCAGGTGATTTTGATAGACCAGAGCAGAAATATGTAGGCCATTTCCCCCATGGCAGTCACACAAAGAAAAACACTGAAGCTTCCCTTGCTCTGCTCCTTTTCCCCCTGCCTCGTTCCAACCTGCTTCCTCAAATGCATTTTCTCTGCACAGATGAAGAGCTGGAGAAGGGAGGGCCAGGCAAAGCACCCCTTTCTGGTTGGCAGGGGGGAGAAAAAGGAAGGATAGGTGTCCTCAAGAAAACAGAGGAACCTGGACTGATGGGAAGAGAGTTCCCCTTCAATTTCATTTATGTTCCTAATTCTCACTCCCCTCACCAGAGACATCCCCAGCTATCAACCCTCTGTGTTTTAGAATCTAGAAAATCTGTCACTTTTGTAACAAACTGCTCTTTAAAAACCAAGCCCTGCAAAGCAGCTGGGACCAGCTGATTCTGGACTCCCAGAGGGGTCACCCCCCCAGCTCCCTTTTGTGATCCAACATCCGGACAAGACACGTCTCCTAAATTAGCAGAAATAGGGTGAGGTGAGATATCAGCACAAAGAAACCGAAACCAAGGTGTTTTCTCCCTCCAGCACCTCCTTTGGTACAAACACCCTTCTCTCCATGTGCTTCGGGGATCTCCCAGGGAAGGGGTTCCCAGCCCTTCCTCAGGTACCTGTGTCCCTGCTCCTCCTCAGTCCTCTGCCATCCCTCCCCACACACAGCTCGTACTTAATCACCCCAATGCCAGGGTTATTCCTGCTGTTTCCAGCCCCTCCTCTTCATCCCTGACCACTTCAGCCCACGATGGGATGAGCTGCAGTGGCCAAAACTCCCTGACCTGGCTGGGCTCAGCTCCCCACACACCTGACGCTGGCACCCAGCTCCACTGAGCTGCAGATGCTGTAACACAACTTGCTCACACGTACCTAAAATTGTGAGTACAATTACCCTAAAAACAATTCTCTTCCAGATAAACAACTGCAGGAACAAAGGAGACTGAAAAAGCACTGCACTTTGAGAAAGACTATTTTTCTGAGAAAGTCAAGTGTCCAAACTTGGGTACTCAAAGCTATTAAAACCCTTCCCCTTGCTTTGCCCTCCCCCTCTATATCCAGACTTTTTCCTTTTGCAGTTCCTCTGGAAAGAGCTGCAAAATTTCAGTTTTTTCTTTCCTGACGTAGCAACAGAAGCTGCTTATCTCAAGAAGCAGTGTGGTACCCCTGCTCCTCACACATGGTGTCCTCTTGCCTTGAGGTTTCAGTTTTGGCACTGGCACCCCATTAATTTGTGCATTACACCTTCCCTTTTCTTTACTCTTCCCTCCCCTCCCCAAGTGCAGCAGCAGGTTCCCTCCCTGAGCTGAAGGGCTGTGACTTCAGTGGGAAGTTCTGACAGCCCTGATGGGGAACATTTCCTTCACCTTCCCCAGGCCCTGACCACACCGCACGTGGTGTAAAACCCCCAGCAGTACAGGCCTCGATTGCCTTTTTTGTTTGTCTTCTGGAAGGAAATTAGTTTTACTGCACTTGGTATTTACTTCCAGAAAGGGCAGGTTACTTGAGGTTACTCAGCAGTATCTAAGTAACACAAACATTTAACATTTTCACAAGAAAATCAGAATTCACCATGAGGCAACCACACAGTGAAAGTTGCCTTGATCTCACTGTAAGATTTAGGACCCTCGTGATTTCCCATATGTCTCCCAGAGTACTACTATGAGAAGGCTCTTTTTTTTATCATGGAAAACTTATCTTGTCAGTGGCCACACAGACAGTCTGTGTGTTTGGATTAAAGCCTCACCACAAGAAAATTTTTCAAGTCAAAAACTTCTTCCTTTTGACAGTCATTAATACTCAGCTGTTCAGAAGAATTACATGATCTTCTTGGTTACCAGAGCCAATTCCTTAATTTCCTGAGGGGGTTTCTCCACCTTCTTGTCAACCCCCTCTTTACTCAAACAATTGACCAAGTGACCAGAGCAAACGAAGGGGAGATGAAAAATGCAATGTCTAACGAAGGCACAGGTAGGTGTGGATTTTTAGGAGCCAGTATCAAACTGAATTTGCCTGTAAATACAGTGAAAACCTCAACCAGTTTTCCAAACGGTGGTAAACACCACGGTGAAGGCAGAGTGAGTGATGGACTCAGTGCAGGAACGAGAGTTTCCATGTCAGCAACAGAAACAAAGCAGAAGTTGATAGAACATGTGAATTTATCCACTCCTTTGAGACCAAGACATTCAAATTCAAATAGGTGGGAAAAAAATCGGTGGAGAGAGGGAATAAAACAAACAAGCAGGGAGTACAAGGCGACAGGACAGGCAGAATTTTCAATCCACCTAACAAGTGAACATTAAACAGTGCAAGGACAGGAAGTAGTATTTCTATTTCAGAAGGAGGAAAATAAATCAACACCGAAAACTGAATTGCTAGTTTGGCCTCACTATCGTGCAAGCCTCTTCAAAGCATCTGAGACACAGCACAGCTGAAGACACAGAGACCAAGAGGAGACAGTAAAGCCCAGGAGAGGTTTGCCAGTTTGTGCTGCGGTAGCTTGGAGAGCGATTCACTGCAGAGAGTTTCCCTGTGTCAGGGTGCTAAGGCTTCCCTGATCCCTGTGCCAAGCTGGCAGACGTGGCACAAGCCTATGGGAGGCCCACACACATCTGCAGTAGCAGCTGGAAGACAGAGTGCCAAGCCCAGGATCATCTCCGGTGAAGCAAACAAACCCCCACCCCGATGTCTTCCTCTGGCAAGGCACTGAGTTCTGAAAAAGGTTAGATCATAATGTTGTCTTGTTTACTTCTGTAGGCTCACCCCACTAATAATTAGGCTTGTAGGCCATCGTTCCCCCATTAAGGTGGACTGGGATGTTTGAAAGGGAGAGGACGGTACAGCGAGCAGGGAGGTGAAAGCTGGAAACAGGTTACGAAAGAGTCCTTCAGGCACCGACCCTACTGCACAGTTAAAGCCCAACATACCTCAGGAGAAACCTGAAAGAAGATGTGATGCTCAGGAAAGCAAGCTGCGAAGCAGCAACATAAAAGGAAGATTAGGTGATCACACGGGGAAAGCTGAAAGACCTTGAAACGTAGCAGAGGAATGCAATAAAAATACGTAGTGTGTCTGTGTGTGTAAGAATTAACAACTACTGCTCATACAAAGGACAGCTTATCACCCGGACAGCAGCACAGGGAGAGAGACCTTGATGCAACAAGGCACTCACAGCGTGAAGCAGCCACAGGAGAGGCAGACTGGAGACTAAAACCCCTCAGGAAAGGACTTTCAGAGACAAAAAGAAGCCATCTCCTTGCACAGTGAGAGCTCACCTGCAGGGCTGCGTGTCCCTTCAGCCATCAAGTTTAAGAACGTGGATTTAATTGGAGCTGCTGCTGAGAATGGGTGCATGGGAGAGACTTAGGAGCCAGGACAGCATTGTAAAAGAAGACTTAAGGAGAAACTTACGTAGGCAAGCTAAACAAAAGCTGGAAGGAAATATAATCCCTTCATAATACATTTACTGACAGCAAGCACCATGGAAGAAGAGTAAACACATTAAGAAAAAAGGATTATATTAGTACGAAAACTAAAAAAAGCCACGGAAAAAATCTCCACAGGCCATAATTTCATCTAGGCTTGTAAAAAAACCCCAGTCATTAAAGCAGCAGAGCTCTGGGATGGCTTTTGAAGCAAAATGGGGAGTTAAAAGACAACAGGAACTGTTCATCACAGTCAGGGTAGTTCATCCCACCAAAAATAATCAGAAATAAACACATGTACGTAACTAAGAATGATCCCAGTTAGGAGTGCAGCAGTGACATCAAAGGAATGGCGCTGAAGGAATTTTACTCCTTTCCATTTCAGCATGCAGCAGAAAAAGAAGAGAGACTCCTGTCATAGCCTGCTCCATCCAAACCCCCTGAGCCAAGTCCCCAGCAAGAGAATCCTCTTTTTTGTTGCCTTTTTTGTTGCTGTTTCTGTTGTGAAGTTCAAGTCCTCTGGAAACAGACTGCACTAATGGAAAGGCTGGCAGAAAAGGCTAAGGCTAAGAATATTTCTAATGTTTACTTTATTAAAACAAAACAACCAATACCACACAATGAAAACAGGCCACTTCATTCTATATATTTAGGCTCTGGCCCAAAATTGGAGTGAAGGCAACACATAAATAGAGGCTTTATCAAGGAGCAGTGTGGTGTAACCTTCAGCGACAGAGCAGCTCTGTTCCTATCACCACAGCTTTGGCCAAGCTGAGAACCAGCAGCATTCCAGCCATGTCTGCAGCACTGCACTGTGCGGCACACACCAATTTCTGTCAGAAGTTTGAGTTTGGGCAAGCTGCAGAGAGAGATTTCGATTTCACGTGCAAACATTATGAGTTTGAAGAGCAAGTGGAGAAAAGAAAACACAAAAAAAAATCCCCCCAAAAAACCCAAACACCACGTTGGGATCTTTGGTATTACCTGAGGAATGTGTAAGAGACAATTACCATATAAGAGAACTCCTGAGGTGTTTAGAGAAAGGTGTGCATTTAAAGAAGAAGGAAAAGTAGCTACCAGACTGCCACTCTAAGGTTATTATACCCTGTAATTCAAATAAATATTCAGGTTGTACCTTAACTGAAGGAGTGAGAATGATTCAGAGAACTTTTTCCAGCAGCTGTGCACAAGATTATGGAAATGGGTTTTGGCACAGTTCAGAAGAACCCAGTGTATGAAAGCAAACCTGGTTTGTTCCAATAAATTTTAGAATGTTCTTCTATTGGTTTAAGCTGTTTTGAAACCACGTCAGATTTGTGTCTGCAGCGTAACAGCTCGATTAAGATGTTGAAGTGGCTCAACCCAGCCCTGCCTGTCCCTTCCAGCAACATTTTAGACACTGCGCTCCAAGACACCAGTTTTTTGTGCTGTTATTTGCCAGCTTTTATTTGCAGCAGCTCTCCCTCGAGTCCTGGCTTCACACATGACACAGCACGTCACTTTCAGACCTAGCAGTGCCCTCTCCTTACAATTCCCCATTGTGGCATCTTCCAGTGGCACAGAGTAACACCTGTGCCAACCCTACAGCCCTACCAAGTCCAGTCTCTCCAGCCCCACTGCTGGGGCAGGGACCACTGGTACTGAAATAAATTTAAAAAAAAAAAAAAAAAAAAAGAGAGAAAATAAGTACACAAACAGCTTTACATGTTAACAATCCCCAGCTGCCACCAGCCAGGGTGTGCCTCTAAGTTGTGTATCAGGCAGATAAGCATGCATAGTTTTCAAAGGAATCATAGTAGAGCTGCTTAGCATCTAAATCAGACGAGCAAAGCAAAATAACAAAGCAAAACTAAAAGAAGAGCATTAGGCTAATTTGATGCAGGTGCCTAAAGCTGAGCACCAGTTCAGATGTAACCAGTACTTACAGGACAAAAATGCAGGAGCTACCATTGCTAATAAACATATATAGATATTTTCCCCTTTTAATGCATTTTTACTGTTCCAAGAGCCACATTCTGCCTTATTTTAATTTCACATGCACCGAATCACCTCCCAGTGGGAGACGAGGAAAGAAATCACTTGCTCCTCACTGAATACAGGGTCCAGCAGAGTCAAGACTTCACCCTCAGGACCTTGCACCTGTTCCACTGAGCCTTACTTAGCTCCCACTTAGGAAGCAAACCCGTCATCAGCCACACAAACAGCAAGAGGCAGACAAAGATGTTTGCCTGTCCCACAGAGAAAATACTTCTTTCTCTATGAAGTTCCCACTGCACACTTCAGCAATAGGATGGGGAACCATCATCAGGACTGTGGAGGTAGGGGAGAGGGCTGCTCCATGAGCTCATTGAGGGCGTAGCTATAAACTTGGCACAACCCTGGTTATTGTGCGTTTGGTGGAAGCCCTGGAGCGCATTCTGCTCATGACTTGCAAAAGAAGTGAATCAATGCAGAGAGTTTGCACAGGTTCATTAGATAGGCAGCCTCTTACCTGCCTCGACAAACACAGGTCAAGGGTACAGATCTACTGACAAATAAAACTGCCACTGATGCTAATAAAACATTTCCTGATCCAAAGCACACTGAAAGGCAATGAATCCAAAGTTTACCTTCTCTCCAGCTGACTTTACAACACTAGTAACTTCTTTAACTGCTAGCTCAAGTGGTTCTGCTGGGTCATCTTCCTCAAACGTGAGCAACTGAGAATCCTAACAATCAAGAAAAAAAAGAAGCATTGTTAGGTGACGAACCCATCACTTGAAAACAAGTGATAAAAATGCACTGCCACTCAAGTTCCTGGAATTGCAAATGTATGTCAAAACTTCGTATGTATTAACAGCATGACACCTCACTACATAACACAGGGTAGAGCCTGAAAACATATACTTAGGACATAACTATGGGCATAATCATAACTCATCTTTCTCTGTAGCACAACATCAAGGTACACAGCGCAGAGCCAAGTTCGTGAACAGCAACAGGGTTCAGTGAAACTGCTGTTCTTCAGCAAAGATTTATCAGTGCTGTAGTCTGAAAAGGCCTGTTTGGTTTGGCCTAACAATACGGCTGCACTAGGCTATGCCAAAACTAAGAAACCTCAAATATTATCTCACAGAGGTGAGGAAAAAAGCCTTCCCCTGCCCAGCCCTCCTCATCAGTGAGGGCAGACAGTGATGACAGCCACTCAGTCTTCATGCAGACAGCAAGGAGAAGGCAGCCTTTGGGCACTGAGGTCATACTTTCAGAAGCATCAGCACTGCATTCTCCACCTGCTACCCACACTGAGCCCCGCTTCCCTCATCACCCGAGGTTGTTTTGCACGCAGGAATTTCATTAGTTTCGTGCTGCTGACATTGTTTTGGGAGGCTGACAGCGGGAGCAACGCCATGCCGCAGTGCCAGGCGCTGAACTCCTGGCTCCAGCTGCTCACCCAGGCAGGGAAGGTGTGCGTGTCCCCGTCCAAGGGGCTTTGCCCTCTGGTCAGGGTCAGGAAGCTGCCACTTGTGTCTGGTTACTTTCAGTTCCCAGCACCCGCGCCCAAGCTGTCTGGATCCTTCTCTTCCACAAGTGCAGGGCAAACCTTCATTTCTTAGCACAACTCACTCTTTTCTCCACTGCACCGTGCAATTTGAAAGGGCGGACAATATATATTCTTTCCGCTGCCCAACTTACAATGATATTTGGAAAGTGTTAATTTTTATTTCTTATCTTTCACACACACGTTGCCCCACTCTTCCTTCTTCCCCAGCCCGCTTCCTGACATGTAAGAAGGAACCTCTTAGGTCTAAGAGGCACGCAAATTCAGAGACCTGGGGACACGCCACTTCCTAGACAGTTTATCCTCAGCATTTTGCACTGACATGACAAGGGTTCAGTCCTCAGGACACGGAAATCAGCTTGCCACAGCCTCACCTAACCTCCTCACCTTTTAGACCCGGGCATACCATTACACACCAACGAGCAGGATGCCACGCTGCGCCTTTTTCAGGAAGGGCAGGTTGGGATGGGAAGGAATGCCACGTTTCGTGCATCCTCCCTGACCCGGGTTAGAGGCAAACCGACCAAACCCTGAGCATCCCACCCACCATCCAGCGGGCTCAGAGGACACCAGCCCTTGGAGTTATACCACACACACGCGGGTTCAGCAGGGCCTGAGGCATCACGGGGGAAGCCCAGCTCTGGGAATTATTTGCCGAAGGACGGGCCGCAGGCCCAGGCCAGGAAGTTTCCATTGTTTCCTCCTCCCCACGCCCGAACAATGTTATCGGCGGAGCGAACCCCTGCCAGGGGCTGCGGGGGTCGGGGCTTTCCTTCCTCCCCATCCTTCCCTGCTCCCACGCGTGCGCCCACTCCGTGCCTCTGGCCAGCTCCCTCCTGCAAATCCCTGCCAAGCAGCCACCAAACACACAAGTGTAAATATACACACACACACACGGAGGGGCAGGAACACACCCGGTATATCCCTGCAGCAAGTCCAGGCGTCTCTACAGCCGCTCCTCGCAGAGGGGAGCGCCCGGAGCCGCGTCTCAGCGCAACACCCCGCGGCCGGGAGGGGCCGGCCCCATCCCGGCGGGCGCGGGGGAGCCGCCGCCGGGCATCCCCCGTCCCTTCCCTCTCTCCCTCCCGCCGCCCATCCATCACCTGCATCCCGGCACTCACCGTCCGCTCCGCCGCCTCGGCTCGGAGCGGCGCCCCCCCGGCCCCCCGCCCCC
>VZTD01005117.1:67779-98659 GCA_013397725.1 Rhagologus leucostigma | reverse complement strand
TGCGCGCCTGGACCGACACGTGGAAACAGACTTAGGTTAAGGAATCGCATTCTAGCAAAGAAGAGATAATTCATGCTCTGGGGGAAAAGAATACATTCTACAAGTACTGACAATATCAGTGCACTATAGCACTTCCTTACAGTACATCGAGTGAAAGCTGCAACACATGGTAGGGTCTTAATGTAAAATCAAATGTAACACCTTTTTTTTTTTGAAAGGCACTTTAAAGCAGATTAAGATATACAAATGCATTAGAGAATACATATTCTGTCTATACTTTTAAAACAAGCTTTCCACTGGTGATAGATGGTATGGTTGGAAATATCTGAAGAACAGCTCTATCAAAACATATTTCTTATTTTTACAGATCAGTGTGTTTTTCCATTAGCTAGGTAACCAGAAACACTTCCCTTCAGCTTGTTGGCCTTTTGGACTCTTTCATTTTAAGCAGAGAAAAAGTAAGAAAGAAAAAATTGGGCTAATAGATGTCTGTGCTAAAGAGACATGTGCACAACTTTGTCTCTTCAAGGGTGGACAAGCCCCTGCAGTTAAGACGCACTGTGTAAAGGCTTCTGAAGCCACTGAAACTTGCTTTGTTCTGTTGTTGGACCACTTTGGAATTCTGCTTGGGAAAGCTCTCATCAACAGTTTTGAGGCCACAAGTAGGTTGAACTGCTTGTTTAGTCATTGAAGTGCACAGGAAAATGCAACTAGATCCTCAGTTTGGCCTTGAAAAATGAAATGCTTTGAAGTGTAGGATTTCCTTCACAGCAGCAATGTAAGAACTGTGTCTGCTGGGCTTTAATTTGGTATTGTCTGAAGCTCTTTTATCTTGCCAGATTTTCAGAGGACATTTACTTTCAAATCTCTAGGGAAATCCAGATTTCCAGAGGACATTTATTTTCAAACATCTGAGGAAAAGAAACTAATTTACTATTCCAAGTGCATTGAAAGGCAACAGAACGTAATACTGGGCTTTTACCACTGACATTAGCTGATAAAGTAATAATGATTATTTTTAATAAGAACAGAGGAGGTTTTTTTCAGCTGCAATGAGAACCAGAAAAATTCCATCATATCTGTCCTTGGATTTCTTAATGGTTTTCAGAGAAAAAGATGCAAGTGATTCCAGAGATTTCTAAATTTTGTGCTAGGCAGGGAAAATGTTAATAGCAAGAGTAGGTGGTGAGATTTTAATGGGATATATTGTTTTATGCAATACTTTTTAGTTGTATTTTCATAAAGATATTAAAATGTGTTTGAAGGACATCTCTGCATATATAGTTCATCTCTATTAGCTGCAAAGGTAATGGACCTTCTATTAGTTCTGTGTACTAGTTTACCGTCTTTAAAGATACCAATAAATATTTACATCATCAATAACATTAAATACCAACAGAAACATTGCTTTGGAAATAAATTACTGAAGAAAAATTCAAATATACAACCATTGTAAAAGGACAAGTTCGGATGTAAATCAATCCATCCCGAAAAAGAAAAAAAAGGAATCAATTTCAATAGAAATTGGATTATCAAATTCACTTCACAACTTTTAACGGTGAGTGTTGCTTTTCCTTTTCCCTCTGACATTTTAGGCTAGTGCTACAGGTTCTGTAAGAGGCACTGATGTGTTTTCTGCCCGGTGTTTTCTGCTTGGCAGAGCTTTTATCACAGGGATACAAAGCTTTTCTCCCCAGAAAAGGTTTCCAGATCAATGTTTCCAAGTGATCTGTTCAGAGCCCACAGGTGCCAGAATATTGATTTCCTGCTCAGGACCAGAGAAGAGGCAAATCAGGATAAGGTAGGAGAATAGGGTTGATGTGATGTAGAGAAGCTCTTCCACAGGGAGTGGGGCAGGGAGCGCAGCTGGGCACACACAGGGGAGCAGCAAGGGCTGCAGACAGCAAGGATATTTGGAGGTGTGTGTCTGGGAAGGCTGAGGATACCAGCTGTCCAAGTGGGGGAGCAGGTCCCTGCTCCTACGTAAGCACGTGGACTGACAGATCCGTGTCGGGGGGTACCACTCAGAGCAGTGCCACACTGCCTGCACATGCAGCTGTTGCTGGTTCTAAGAGCTGGGACAAGCCCCTGGTGCAGCAGTGAGCAAGGCAGCGTTTCCAAACTACCCGCCCCAGTGACGCTCTAGGGCCGCCCACAAATTAGGAGGGCACAGCGTCCCTCCTGCAGACTGAGAAATTGCAGGGCAGCTGCTGTTGGTGCTGCAGCGACGCTGGCTCTTTATAATGGGAGTGAGCTAAAGCTGCAGATGGTCGGTGTGCGTCTCCCCGAGGCAAAGGAACGAGAGGGGTCTTCTGTATGGGTTCCAACCAGGCTTGTCGCCTGGAGCATCCAAGGACAAAAGACAAAATAAATGGAAAGGTCCAGGGTTCTTATCCTGAGGGAAAATGGGGTGGAGAAAAGGGAAACAACCAATGGGGTACAACAAAAGGGGTGGAACAGTGAGAACAGCAACCAATGGGGAAAACAGAGAGGCGGGAGCTAGAACTAAGAACCAATGGAGTATCGAATTGCGTAGAATTATCTAGGGAGAGGTGGTGGACCCTAAACTTCAATACCGCCCTCGGACCCGCCTTCAGGGCTGTCCTCTGTCTCTTGCTGTTCCCACCATTGGAGGGCCATCATTTGATGGACGTTAGAGTGCCACAGCTCTCCAGAGGGCTGAGCCACCGCAACACCACAGGGGTGATTTGCACTGGGAACCTAGTAAGGTTTCGGAGTCTATCTCAATGAAAAACAAAGTCAGCCACCATTATTCTTGTCACAGCAGCCTTAGAAACACAGCTCTGCTCTGCCTCTCCTGTCATCCTGCTTCCAGCCCGTTCCAAGTCACAGTATGCTCCAGGGTGTGATGATCTGGTATTTGAGTTTATCGACAATAGGAAACATTTTGGTCTTCCACACTGAGCTTCTGAAGCCACACAGCTTTTATTTAAAGGATCTTCATTGTTTTCAAATAATTTCAGTGCGTAAGTCTTCTGTTGCCAGACTGAGAGCTAAGTAGTTCATCTTACGTAGTTTAAGGAGTTATCACATTTCCACATTTTTTGGCTACTGAAGATTGGAATTTGTGCCTCGTCTTCCTTATCTTATAACACACTCTATGAAACGTACTCTTATGTTTGCTGATTATTTTCTTTGGCCTATGGAGCAAACAGTCAGATAAAATTCTGTCTTGGACCGAGAAGTTTGCAGTGGACATATGAATTCAAAGAAACAATTTCTTTCAAGCTTCAGGCTGAATGCAAAAGTAAATTTCTACCTTAGAATCCTATGCAGTGTGGGTGAAATCAGTGGTGTCCTCATGCATGTGCAGAATGATACAGCCACCAAAAATGATCCATTTTCCTAGCAGCAGCTGAGTCATGAGCAACAAGTCACAAACAGCAGCAAATAAAACCCCACATATATTCCAGCACTTTTTCCCTGTGAACGCGCCGATGGCTGAAGTCTTGGGATGGTCTACTACAAAAAAATAAACAATGAAATTGTGTAAAATATGGCTCAGCTGTTTGAGAAAACATGGGCCAATTTAGAACAAGTTTTGGTAAGAACAATGCAATTGCTGTAAAATACATTGTGTGAGACTAAACGGCTTGACCTCTGCTTAGTCTTGCTTTCCATAGCTATTGCTCTAATCTTTGGACAAAGGAACATGTCAAAATCTGAATTATCTTTAATTACAAAAGCAGTAGCAAAACAAAGGATTCACACTCAGAGATTTACCACTGGAACCAGATAAGAAAATGTGTGGAGGCATTCTTTATAACTATTAAGCAATGGATAACATATCTCTCATTTTAGGAATCAGCTATTTCTTATTGACTTTGCCTTGAACCAACCGAAGTTCTGAAGAAGGCTGAAATTGTCAATTAAAATGTTCCATTTTTAGTAGTCCTTTTTTTCTGTTGAGTACTGATTTTTGTAATTCATTTTTCCTGATACCCCCGTGATTCTCCAGTACAACTTTCTAAAGGTGGGAGATTAATACATTATTTTAATGTGAGTTCTTGTACATACACACTCACAAGCACTGGCAAGTAAAAAACCCAAACTGGTAATAAGTTCTTTAGAACCTCCTCAGACAACAGAAGTCAGGCTGTAAACTGAATTTCTAGCGTCCTTATTACTAGAGCATGCAGAAGATCCAGTTCCATATTCATTAATGCTCATACTCACCCCTCAGAGCATAAGGGTGGGGGAAGGGAGTTAGGATGTCAGCCTTTGAGAGCCTGGCACTCGCAGCAGAAAATTGTCATACCTGTAGTGGACGGCAAGAGGTAATTTAAATGGCAATTACTGTAACACAGCCAACCATGCTGGCATTTACAAGTCAGCCTTAAGGGCCCCGAGAGCATGGATTTGCCCTTTGTGGAAACCAAGGTCAGGATGCCGCTGTCCTTCCACAGCAACCTCATCCCAATCACGTCCCCACCCCGACAGTGCTCCCAGGCAGGCAGGTACTTCTTTCCCTTCCCTTTATGGGAAATGCAGAGGGAGGGTAAGGAAGGAGGGGGTAATCCAAAGCTGGACTGCTTGCTCATACCTCTCACATCACATTAACACTTTTTTTGGCATTGAATGTGGCTAGCTAGCAAAGGGGATGGGAATGTTGCGCTATTGTTTGGTAAGGGCCTCATTGCCTTGCTGCTTTCGCTGGCTCTTCTGGCTACAGAAAAGAAAAAGAGAGAAGAAAGCAAAAACAGCAAAAGATAAAAAGGAAATGAAAAAAAAGGAAGAATGAAACAAAGAATATTGGAAAAGGGGAAAAGCAAAGGCAAATCTGTTTCTCTGAATTTTTTCATTTCTCTGTAGAGCCACATCTGCTGCACGTTAGCAGAAGATGTTGCACGACTCTGTAGCTAATCAACAGAACTGGTATCTTTTTTATTTATTACTCATAACAAAAGCAAAATGAAATAGTTTGCCTGGTACTTTGTTCCCAGTCCAGCTGTCTTCAAATAAGCATTTTCCAAGGAATCAAAAGATTAAATATATTTTCTTTGTAACTTAGCAGACAAGCAACACATCTAACACTCACTGTTATGCTATTAACCACCACCATATAATGTGTAGGTTTTTCTGTGTTATCTTTATTACATATTCTTATCAGTAACTGGTTTCTAACTGAAAAGTCCCTGTTTCTGACCACCTTTTTTTTTTCCATTGTATTATCCTACTGGTTTTTTATGGCTGTTGTTTTGTGCCTTATTGGGCAAACTACCCTGAACTCTGGAGAATGCTATCACTTCCACTGGCAGGGACCCTAGAGGGAACCTCAGAGCCCCAGTGATGGATGTGGAAGCTCCTGGGAACAGAGCAGGGCCGGGGTGCCTGTGGCCTGCAGGGTGCTGTGCTCCCCAGCACCGCTTGCCCTGGAATACCAAGGACACGGAGAGCTCAGCACATACTGGTGCCCTGAGCACTGGGGAAATGTGTGTCTGCCACTGCTGACTGAAAATTAGGGTAATCAACTACAGGGTGCATTCTGCTCTTCTAATATACGCAGCTAATTACATTGAGCTATAATCACCTAATGCTAATTTCGACATGATACGGTGAATGAAGTTACATAGAATGTTAACACTGGCTTAAGGTACTTGGAAAATCTTTTTCTCGGGGAATCAATACCAAGTAGAAGCATTTACTCAAGCATATATATATGTTAAGAAGATCAAATAATTTTTTCGTGCTTCAAGATAGAGATTGGTACAGATTTCACCAGTGTCAGCCACATATTACTGCCCAAACTGTTGCAGTAGTACCTGTGCCATTTGTGTGTTTTATAGGTCCTATTTATTTTTTTGGAAAACTGGAAAAAAAATTACTCCCATAGTTACAATCAGATAGCTTCACTGCAATGCATTGTTCAAGCACATTATTCCTCTAGACATCCTTTCAAAATAGCAATATAATAGGATATTGATTGTATATGAATTGATGGAAAGAATAAAGGCTAGTTGTGACCAAATTATTGAACTTTTCTGATTCAAGTTTTGATCAATAATGTGTTAATTTATAACCCTGAGCAGAACCCTTTTACCTTTTTCTCCCTCTCACACTTCCTATCTTTATTTTATCAGTCTCTTATCTCTCAGCATTTAAAAGAGACCCCATGATGGTTCTGTGTTTAATGAAATGGAGGCAGTGAAATTGTGAAAGGTTACCAAATTGTAACTTTTATATAAAATGTGTTATTGTGTTGCTGTGGAAAGATTTTTTCAGTTATTGCAAGATACCAGAGAATTGTGAGCGAACTTTGGAGCACTCACCCTCTTAGTATCAAACTAACAGCAAACAGCATCTTTTCATCTGCTGCCATCTGCCTTGGCTGACATCTTTCATGTCCCAGCCAAGCTGGAGGGTTCTCAGCTCTAGGCACCCTCTCAGAAATGCTCAGTTATATACTTTTGGATTACTGGATTCTGGAAAATAGAATTTCTGTCTGGTGGTAGCAAACAAAATGGAAGGGATTAGATTAGATACCATTTTACATTTAACTATGTACTTAGTTATGCCAGGAATTACCAAGAGTATCCAATATCTAAAAAAGTTATTTTTCAATTGTTTTCATGGAAATCTCAGAGCTGAGAAACTTCACTGTGGTTTAAGAAATCCTATATCCTGTATGTCACAGATTCCCTGTGTGACTGTGTACAAGTCATTGTGATTGCCAGTTAAGAAAGCCCTGGAGAACCATGTTTAATCTTAAAAATATGTCCTTGTTTATTCAAAAGGAGTAACATGTGCTTAATATGAAACTAGTGCCTTTGTCTTTTTGAACAGGAAGGGGACTCTTTTTCTGCCTATATTAATTATATCACTTCACTTCAGAAGACCACATTATCAGCCAGGTTTTTTATTTTTTTTCTTGCCACTGGAAATGAGGAGCTCTGAGTAATTCCCTGATCTGTCTTTCCACTTCGGACTGTAATCTACGTAAAGTTCATAATTTGTTATGTAATGGAAAAGTCATCTAATGTGAGGCAGCCTGGAGCCACTGTAATACAAGTAATAAACAGCAATATCTCATAATCTAACGGCTTTTTTCTTCTACAAATAAAGTCAGTGGCAAGGTCTTATATAAAGATTCAAAGAGAAAAAAATACATCATGGTTCATATATTTTTATAATTAGTCTCACAATGACCTGCAAACATGGTCTAATTTATGTGATTACCTGATCAAGTGAAATAGATCTCTCTAAGGACTATGATCTGCAATTACTGGAGACAAAAGTGTAGTACATTTGCTATGCATGCTTTAGCTTGCAATAAAGAGATTGCTTCAATGCATTTTTGTCCAAACCTCTTAAGCATTTTGCATAGAATTAATAACTGTTAGGAAAAAAATGGAGAAGTGGAAAGGATTCTTTAACACAAAATACCCCATAGCACATGAATATTTCTAATTAATATTATATTCCTGTAAATACAGTTACAGGTGCGGTTCACTTTGAAGTTAATGGATCTTGCATCACATAGTCAGACTGGGAATGTATTTATGTACAAACATCCATATGTGAAATTATCCTGATCTGGTAGTTCTTTTTATCCTATTTATCTAAAATAGCTTCAAATCTCTAAGTGCAAGCATGAGTCACAGAGAGGGCAGGGAGAAATGCTTGAAGTATTTTGGTGTTCTGTTTCTGGTCAGAAACACATTTTTGAAGTAAATTTTATGAAACATTATGCCGACCACATGCTGGAAGTGACATTTTTCCATGAACGCAGTGCTCTATCTGTCTCTGATTGCGAGGAGGTGAAAGCAATTAGTGCAGTTTAGATCCAAAGCCAGACAAGACATGCCTTGCCATGTTCCAAAGCTGATGGGAATTCACAAACCTGGAGCTGTGTTCAAGCAGATTTGTTTGGTGTAGCTGAAGAGAGAACAAAACTCATCTACTGAAATGGCTTTAGAGCACTGATTCCGTATATCCAATTCGCCCTTTAAAAGTAAGACACTGCTCTTTGGCTTGAATATAAAATATTAAAATTGAAGGAACTGGAAGGGGAGCTGGACCTGATCTTAACAATAAGAGAGTTATTTCTCCTGCCCTACGCTGCTCGTCAAGGCAGCAGGGGAGGGAGTCAGAGACCCTTCTAGGAAACCTCTCTTCCAAAACAGTGTCCACGGTGCAGTTTGTGGTCCTGGGCTCTTTTTATACCTAAAGGCTACAGAGTGATTAACATATTTATATGATTAACATAACAGATTTATAGAGCTCCATTTGACTCCTAAGTATCAGGACACTTTGGATGAAATTTGGATAACTCTTCACCATAAGGATTCAGATGCTGTACTTGGTTACATGAACCAAATTTACCTCTGTGGGAAGGTTGCTACCATTTTCTTGTGTCACAAGAGAAAATGAATGAGAGGAAGGAGCTCTGCAGGTTATCACCTTCGAGCACAATTTACAGAGGTCTGTGTGGGTATTTTTGAAATGTTTTCAAATGCTTTTACTAACTTAAAATGGGGTCAACGTTCCTGTCCTGGCAATGCTCAACTTAATTCTCGTGTTCTACTCTGCTTTGCACTTTATCCCATTCTGAATGTAACATTACGCAGGGGTGCCAGTCAGTGCCTTTTTTTCACCCTGATATGAGGCTGCAGGAGGGAAGAGGCCTGCCAGGTGGGCTCCTGTGAGCAAGGGGACCTGCTGGACCTGGCTGGGCTTCTGTTTGACTTGTGGGAGGGAGAAACTCTTCCCCACCATCAGCTTCATGTCTGTGTGCCATGGCCAGCCTTCACGTGGCTGTGCTCAGGTTATTCTCCCAGCCTTCCTGCACTCCTTCTGAGCATCAACACAGAAGTGCGTCAAAATCCAGTCCTAGATTTTTACAAAGTATTTTGAGAACCTAACACTGAAAGCACAAGGGAGAAATAGAACATTAGTCAGAAAGCTTGCTGTTGGTAAAATTTCGCACTGACTGCATGTTGAAAGCGTGCCGAGAAAAGGTGAGAAGGTTTCGTTTCATCTGTGTGATTTAGTAAATAAGATGCAGTTTGTAAAACCTGATAGTGAGTGATAGTGGGTCTGGCTGACACAAAGGTAGTGCTGGGCAGAGAGATCACTCCAGAAGTTCAGCTGCCACAGTAAAGCCTGCATAAAGATCTTACATTTACTCCACTTTTATTGCTTCTATGAAATACAGATCACTAGGAAAAAAGTGAAAGAAAGTAAGAAACAACGAGGGACTGAACACAAAAACATGAGAAATTCAGAACATGAGAAAAACACTGAAAAATAATAATTTAATTATATCTTCTTCTTTTCAGTTGATGTAAATCTACTTCTCAAGGTGGGAAGGGGGGGAACATTTTGAGAAAACATAGCACAACAGACTTTTTATGTGAGGTCAGCCAGCAGAAATGCAAAAGTCATCTGCATGAAATAGATCCCAAAAACTAGCCTAAAACCCCAGTGAAACACAATATGTTAAACTGACTTCAAACCTCCCCTCACAAACCCCCAGCTTATCAGTGAGAAAAGCAGCTACCAGACTTTCACTGGGGAGAGTGACATAAGTGCTTCTTTTACTTTGGTGTTTTCTTTTTTTTTTTTCCTGCTGTGAAGCATATGATGCCAAAAGGAAGACGACTTACAAACACACGTATTCTGCTCTAAAACCAGTGCTCTACTCTAACACTTTGAATATGGCTCTTGGGAGACAGTGGGGAATTTACTGAGAAAAAAAGGGGATCAAAAAAATTTCCTATTTCAAATATTACAAAGTTGTGACCCAGCAAAACCTAAATCGTGCCATTTTAGTCATTCCTCATCTCTTAATCGTCGGGTTGGTCTCAGCTCTTAGCTCATCATGTCAAGGAGACTGGGAGAAGTTTACTGGCCTTGCCCATACAAGGAGTAGAGTTTTAGGCTGAATGCACACAGGACAGCTATGAAACAGAACTAAAATGAACCTTGGGTAGAACAAAAACTAGGAAAAATTCCAAGATGTTTGCTCATGGTTATTGTCCACGGTCCTCAACTCTGTGAAATGAAGTAAATATACTGGTTTGAATAGTTATTTTACACCTTCAAACATGATCCTGAAAATGGAATTATTTTTGATTCTTCCATTTTCTTTAAATAATTGCAATTGTAGAGAAGACATGAGTATGCTAGTGGTATGCAATGAAATCTGAAATTTGAAATAGATTATATATTCCAAGTGGAGAACATGGCAATTGATTTATTCAAAATGCAACCTATCATTAGAAGTCAAGGACACTCAGAAACATAAGGGTTCTGAATTAAAATGTCTAATTTTTTTCCTTTAAAAGTAGAAATTAGCCATCTTTCTTTTTCTAAATGTGGTCTGGCTTAATTTGCACAAGCCTTATGTTAAATAATACACCTTAATGAAGAGAGTTTCTTGCTAGGAGTGTTAACTCATTTTGCCATTGCCCCAGGCAACACTGGCTCTGCCTCCACTGTTAAAAAAGGCTCTATTTTCTAAGGCAAGGAACTGGCATTTTATTATTTATTTTTATTTAAAAATTTTTATTTAAAATTATTATTTTATTTTTATTTATTAATATTTTATTTTACCTGCAACACTTCTACATATAGAGAATAATTTTTAGAGTGGTCTATGTTTATGTTATGGCTGTACTAATGCAAGGCTTTAAGACATCTAGGGTTAGTCTGATGACTTCTGCTTTATTTATATAATTATCTTCAAAAAGCATTGGCACTCAAGTGTTGCATGGGTAGGATTTAGGTGTTGAAATCCAGAATGATAGTCCTCAAAACTGTGGCTTATTCTCTGGAGGATCTTCATGTCATTGTCTCAGAAGAAATACTGGGCAAAGGCTGCTTTCAGGTGCTTTTCACTCGTCTCTAGAGCTTGTGTCAAGGGATGAATATACAGAAGTAAGTCCTAGAGACCAACATGCTTTTCAAAGGACTTCTACCAAGAGCTCTAGTACTATTTTAAAAACGATCAGATCAGGAGACAACTCGCTATTATTTGGAATTTGGTTACATTTCCAAGTATTTTTTTACCCTCTACTAACTTAACTATTACTTTTCATAAATTAGCATTGTACAGTAAATCTTCCTTTAATTAGTTTTTTGCATAGATTTTTACTATATCTGATTCATGTTTATAAAGTGTTGTGTTTGTTTTTCCTTGTTGATACATTAACATTATTAAGAGATTTTCAAGGCATTTCAGTTTTGTGCATCAGAAATGTTATTTTTTAAAATTACCTTATAAATGTTCAGCATCTGTTTAGCATTCAAATGCTAAATACTCAGGAGGCTGGGTTTGCTTTCCCAAGTACATTATTATGAGACATAATAAATCATAATTAGAATTGTAGTCTAATATATTATTAAAGCAGTCCTGCTTAACTGTTCTGGCAAATGCCATTGCTGCTGTCTTAGGTCTTCAGCGGGCAGTATCTCAATTTAATGGGCTCCTCATAAACCAGTTAGGAATTTAAAATTTATTTTTCTTCTACATTTCCTAAGTAATTTTAAGCTTCTGGTTCTGTGAAACCAAAGCCTTTTTCCCTTCCAAAAAGACATCTGAAGCTTCAATTGAACCCGACAAATTTTTGTAAAAATTAATCACCAATTAATTAAATTTTCAGAAAACATATTCTTGAAGAAGAAAAAGGAAATCCAAAATTACCAGGAAATGTTAGCACTTTTAGGTGTATGTAAATTAAGGTTTTGGAAACTGGGGGTTGTATCATCAGGGTTTACAGTGGACCAGGGTAAAAAGTTACAAAACTTTGTGTCAGGAGGGGGCATTTTCTATGAAGAGCAACTTCCCAGTGATGAATACAAGGCCCATGGGGAGACACTACAATTCAGTCAGAGTCCCTTCCCTGGCAGCAAAAAGCACTGTAGGTTTTCTCTCGCTGCTGCTCAGCCTGTCCTGTTGACAAAACCCCTGCAAAGCTCTGCGAACACCAAAAGGGAGGTGCAAAGGTACCTGCACTGCTGCAGGGGGATGGCCAGCTGGGGAATGTCTGCTCTGGGAGCCTGGCTGCACCATTGCCTCTCTTCATTTCCCAAAGACAAGAAGGCTGCAGACATGTGGCACTTCCAAAGAAACCTGTATGGCCCTAGGGTGTTGTTTTCTTTGCTTGGTTTTTAGTGAGACACAGAATCCTGATTCAGTTAGGCTATTTTAAACACCCTACTGATGTGTTTTTTTGCCAGAGATTTTTGGTAATAGAGAGTGATTTATACTGAACCAGACACTCATTTTCTCTTGGCTGCTATTCAGAAGCATAATTGTTTACACAAAATATTTTTTTCAGTTTTTTTCCTGTGAATTTTAAAGATTCCCTTCACCATATGTAGGGACAAGGAAGGCAAGTGATGCTGACAGCTACTGGTCTATAGAGGTTAATCTCTTTTAAATGAAACGTAAGGCCAGACCTTTCTTGTTAACTATAAAATATTATTCCCACAGGTTTGCCTATTTTCAGTCTTAAATATCAGGTTTTCACTTAATTGCTTGAGAATATGTGTGTGCTGGAAACACCTATTCAGAAAAAATGTTCTGCAGACCTCCTGCATGCACTGATCTGCTGCAGTACACTTCATCCATTTAGAGCTGATAATGCCTCAAGCAAATTCCTGTGAAAGATTTTGTACTGCAAGGTCCAAAGAAGTTTTTTTACACTTGTTAGGATTATCTGCTATAGCTTTTGTTTAATGCTTGTACCAGTTTCATGTTCCTAAATAATCCTAAAAGCCATGTTGGGATTCCTTTGCTTATTTAGTTGTACATAAAGTTTTGAGGAACGAAGCTTAGATTTTTATAGGGAGATCGTTATATACTCTGCATTTTATTTCTCTTTTTCAGATCCCGAATGTTTCCAGGGTAAGTTAAGATACTATGAATCAAACCAATTTAAATAGTGATCATATGTAAAATAAAAGAAAATTGGGCTGTATGAAATAGATAAACTAATGTTATTGCAGTTGGACAGTGGGTATGCACACACTCTTAACTCGAAGGAGACAACCAAAATACAATATAAAAGAGGGTATTTCCAGTCTAAATTTCTTATGCTTTCACTCAAATACATTCTCACGCAGCATGCACTATCCTACTGCAAATTCTTTCCACTCTGTTTGTTCATTTTTTATTCGCCTTTTAATACAGGAAGTTCCTCATAGCTGCAAGAGGGAATCTGCACAGCCTCCCCAAGCATGCAGGGCTGAATGAGCTGGGAGGGAGAAGTCTGTTTTACTTGTTCATTGAGAACTTTCACACAGAGAACCCAAAAAGAACCCCTATGAAGGCATTATCACAAGGCCAGAAGAGAACAGAGCCCCGAGGGAGTTGTGGGCAGTGCCTGGGTGCCCAGGAGCTGATTTCAGGGCTACCCAGGGCTGTGAACTTACAAACACCTTTTCTACAGAAGCCTCGGAAACCTCACCGGGACAAAAAATAACTAAATAACCAAAAGACATGGAGCATCAGAAGGTATCCAGCACCTCAGAGGCGTAGGTCTCAGATTTCATCTGCACTTACTCTCTTTTATTACTTAGGTTTTGCATGTATATTTAATACTGGCATTTTAACCTGTTCTGGTAATTATATTTCATTATGAATAGTGCACCTTTGAATGATAGATAGAGCTGACACTATTAATTAGGATTTTGACCCCACTTCCTTTAAAAGGGAGTGACAAAAATCCCATTGACTTCAAATAGCAGTAGATAAAGCTCTAAAGAAGAAGTTTTTCTTGTATTCGTATCAAATAAATTGCTAATACCTAGACACTGCTGAAGGATGATGAGTTACTGTTGGGAGACACTGGGAGTCAAAGATGCCTTACCTCTTGCCACACAGGCTTCAATTTCAGATTTTTTTGGTACTGTAAACTGAAAAGATGCTGTGGTGGGTTGACCCTGGCTGGGTGCCCGGTGCCCGACAAAGCCGCTGTATCCCTCCCCTCGTCTGGACAGGAGAGAAAATACGAGCAAAGACTGGTGGGCTGGGACGAGGGCAGGGAGAGATCACTCAGCAGCTCCTGCCGTGGGCAACACAGACTCGACTTCAGGACTGTTGTTTCCCTCCCACATTCTCGCTGTTCTCTCCCCTGGCTGCAGCTGATCGGGGTTTCCCCCCTGTCATCCCAGAGGGGCTCTCCCCCTCACTGATGGGCTCAGCCTAGGCCAGAGGTGGGTCCATGCTGGAGCCATCTGGCATGAGCTCCATCAGACATGGGGGAAGCTTCTGGCAGCTTCCCACAGAACCCAGCCCTCTGGTGACCCCTCTACCAAAACTTTGCCACACAAGCCCCTTACAGACACGTGCTTTTACAATGCACAGGCTTGCCATTTGAAATGAGATCTGTGTCAAATGAAATGAAACAATTTTACAGAGGCATGTTCATTTTCTGTTACTATGCATTCCAAAATATCATGGGACCTTTGCTACTGGCTTCAGCACGTCCCTGAACTAATTCCAGAAAACTGACAGATTTATGGAAAGTAGATTTCAGTATGCTGCTCCCTCTCCCCTTATTTCATAGAACAACAATATTGTATTTATAACATCTTGCTTTCTGTATGCACATATTTCCTTTTGCACAGAGGAAAAAGTCTATAAACAATGGCCCTACCGGGATGTGGATAAAGAATTGTCCTCCATCAGTGGGACAATTAATTATTGCATGTCAGAAATGAGAAAGGAAAAGATGCAGGACTGACGCATATAGTGCACTTCCCATCAGCACAAAACTGGTGGGGGGTTGTTCAATAGGACTGATGTGGAAAATACAATAATAGGTACTCTAAAGCGTGGAAAAATTTGAGTCTGGGCTTGCAAAGACATGTATATTTCCCACAAAACAGATGGTACCCAGGTCCTAACCCTGTTTTGGCCCAGGTCACTGTTCATTTTTTCCTCAGTTTCGTGGGTACACTTTTTTGTGGTGTTGTTACAGCACAGTCACTCAGAGGCAGGAACAAACAGAGCTTCTAAGATACCAGAGGAGATAGAGAATATTTAAAGCAGACTTATTCATGGAGATGTATTTTAAAGTACAGAGAGAAGAATCATTTATGTGTAAATCATTGACTCATATAGTTTGGGTATATAAATTGGATTAAGTATAATGAATCATGAATCCTGAAGTGCGAGTTCCCTCACACTCAGAATAACAACTCTTATCATTCCAGCCCTAGACTTAATATGGCATCAGTTTTTATGCAAGAACTGTTTTATAAAATATCAGAAATCCTTTAAAATAACACTGACGTGGGCAAAGTGTTTTGGTTTTTTTTTTTTATCCATGGCATTTCAGAGGATTACTGGACCATGGCATTTTAGAGAGTTATTGGAACAGAGCTGGGCTCATGCTGCTGCAGTTGGCAGATGTCAGGTACCTAGTGGAGTTCTTCACCCACTGGGTTTTGGGCCCCTGATAAATCATGCCTGAAATTAGCCCTGGTGGGAGGCACACCTTCGAGAGGATAGATAGCTAAGCTGCACGAGCAAGCTGGTAATCCCTTTTCCATGTTGTGGATTTACCATGGTGGCTCAGAAAGTTCCTGTTTTGTACTCCTGTATACCTCCACCTTTTGCTGTCCCTGGGATGCTCTCTGGCACTGATATGACACGGGCCTTGTCCAGGGGAGGATGTGCCCTTTGAGAGGAGCATCTACTTCTGCTACAGCCTAAATTTCTCTTCTGCAAACAAGCCCAGGACCAGCCACAGAGGGCAGGGTGTCGTTACCTCCTACCACGTGGAAGTGATTAAAGAAATAATCATGATCTGCACTGTCCAAGTTATGGCTCTTCACTTCCCAGATGAGTTAAATTAGTACGATCACAGCCTGATTAAACCACATCTCTTGCATCTTAATTTCTTTCTGGTGTATCTGGTTCAATCAAGCTCTTTCCAATAGATTCATATTTCCATTTAGAGTATCACACCAGCCTTGTAGATCAAAGTGGACATTTATCAGAGTCCTTTTCAATGAATAGTTATATTATAATGGAGCTCTCAAAAACTAATTTAGGATACAGCAGCCTACATAGATCTTGTTTTCATAGCAAGTTCCTTTTAAATAAATGTCTGATAATGCTAAGAAAATGAAAAATGAATTTGCATAAGATGGTTTTTTTTAAAGTCTGCTAAATGTATGCAGAACTATTTATCTGACGGGATATATGAGGGAATTGGACAAACAAAAAAGTCTCTTCTATCTATAAAAATATGTGGTGGTAACCAATTTATGAGAAATTATATATAGTGCTTTGTACTTACTGATGGAAACTTAAGAATATAAGTCAATGATAAAATCACAATTAAAATCTCCTTAGATTATTTTTCAGGGAAATGTTATTGTATTGTTAAGTAGGTTTTAATTTCCACACTACTTAGGCACATTGCAAAAAAAAAAAAAAGAAGAACGTTAATGAAAACATATATAGAAAGATGTAGAATTACCCTAGGAGGGTGTAGAAATGCTTTAGTAGGGCCCTGACTACTTCATTGTGTTGGACTGTTGAGCATTTTTTTACCAAAAAAAGTCTTTGAGGTTTGATTTGGGAAATTGTTTCTTAGTTTGTGAGAAATATGTAGCACAAATATCTTAGGTGTTTAATAGTATGAATAAAAACAAGTAAGACACATAGCTACAGCCAAGATTCAATGTTTGTTTCATTAGCTTGCTCCTCAAGATAGGATGGGGTGAACCAGAACTTTGCATGAAATATGAGTCTACTGTAAAATCTTGGTAAATACGATAAATCTCCAACAGCAAGAATATTTCAATGCTACTGATTGGTTTAGTTCCGAAACAAGCAGAAAAGGATGCTCGAGGATAGCAGGAGAGTATAATTAAGTTGCACAGATTTAAAATATTAATTACAAGGTAATCATAATGATTTACCTATACCATAGCTGGAGGCTTACAGAGATGTTAGAAAATACATTGTTGTTGTTATTTTTACTACAACCAAAAAATTCTGAGATATTCTGTATCTGCTTTTGAAGTGTTCTGAGTTTTATATTACATTCCTATTTCCTATTTCAAAATCAGGATAGGATTTCACAAATAAAAATACATTGCTAACAACTAACAATCAGTTAGAAACAGTCAACAGAGAAATGTGTTGCTAACTTTAAAACGTATTTTTGCCAGTATTGTATTACTACTACCTTCTCTGAATTCCAGCTGATCTTTTCTGTTCCCTTCTAACTGGGAAGCAAATTGTTGAAGAAGAGAAACTGGGCAGCTAAAATTAGATGCTCAGTGTTAGAGGTCGAGTTTGTTACATGCCATCAGTGTGTGCTGCTCACATGGTGAGGATGGCTTTGTTATTTATGTACCTCAAATGTAAAGCTGTCACCTTCTGCACAGTCATATAATGGGTCTTGTCCAATTTGCAGTTTCACCCCATTTTAGGGATTTCTAAGTTGAAAAGTTGAATGGTTATTAATAACATCCATAGTGCTGATTTCTTTTTTTTGTGTGTCAAGGTCTGATCTCAAGCTATTTTAATATTTTTATTGACTCTAATGAAGGAAATAAATGTTTTGCACTTTTTGTCTTAATTTGTTAAGATTAAAAATCACACAGCTTTTTACCATGAGGCTGAAATTCAGTTTCATTTCTAATAAATAAGTTAAAGAAATTCAAGCCCATCTCCATGATCCAGACAACCCTTTAAATAGAGACATCATACACAAAAATTTTTTAAAAATCTACCAAATTCAGCAGAAGAAATCAGAATTTCCACAGTCCGGTCAGGTCATCCAAATAAAGTGAGCCACTTGACAGGCTGTTTATCCCATCGTATTGCTGACTTGTGTCTGACCAGCAAGGCTCAGGGACATCCAGAATTTATTAGAGACAGAGGTCATTCCCAAAAGTATATGACATGCTATTTTCAGGCCACTTGTGTTGGAATAGAGAAAGTTTTTGTCTCAGGTGAGTCAGGGATTTAAAAGCCAGCTAATATGTCAGAGAGGATCTGTGAGGTTTGTCTCCACTGAAGAACTATTACAGGGGTAGAAGGATTTGCTGGGTGTCGTGGCCAGGTAGTGAACATTACTGAGACCGTCTGAAGACACTCTTTGCCTTTGGCAGCAGTTCACACCTTGCTTCTCACTTAATATCACATTTTAAAATAAGTAGGCCCAGCAAGAATCTTACAATAAATTGTTTATCACGGTCAAAACAGCCTCTGGTGCAATATCCCAGACGCATCAGTAAATAACTCTACAATACAACTACAAGTTTTAAAGGGTAGTAATACTTGATGACAACCAGCTGTGCCAGATTTGACAAGGACTGCCTCAGGTCACGCTCTTTGCCTATGATATGTATCATATTGAATAATTTGGCTAATTATACTCATGCCCTTATATTCAAGTTCTCAAGTAATTAAGTAATTCTGTCCTGAACTAACTGAGTTTCCATTGGGCTGTTCTTCAGATAAGAACAGTTTTCAGAATAAAATTGGAACACACATCTTTTATCAATTCCAGTGATTTTCTTCTAAGAGAAAGAGAAAGAACTAATGGTGGTTGAGTTAGTTTTTGTTTGCCAGTAGTTATATCCATGAGATCAACTTTGCCTAAGTATTAGTGCTGGATACCATCGCATTCTTTTATTTTCATAAATGACCTTACACAGTATGTGTTTCTAGGATGCTGAAAAAAAAATCTATTGCTTGTCTAGAAGAAATCTGAGGATTTGACTCACAGATACATTCCTGATACACCAGGGAATGGTGGGAGTTACACTACACGTTAAGAAGTTGGTGAAAGTACGTTGAAGCACTACCCCATATAGAATAATTTTGAATCACATATATTTATGTTTTGTCAACATAAATTTCGCCTGACCTTTGTCTCTCACGTATACCTAAGTTAATAATTTAATGTTTAGTGATATTAGTATCGATGGCATCACTGTAACAATCCTTCTGCAACCAGGAGATAAAACAAGGTCTTCCAAAGTGGTTGGTAAAGCAGAGTTTGTGCTTTCAAGAAGATTTAGGGAGATCTGTCCGTCAGATGGTAAATGTTCAACTCTGGCTGTATAAATATTACTAAATTAAGCATCCAAAGAAATACTCATAAGTATTACTCCTTTCTCAAAAAATCATGACCCCCATGTGACTGCAGGGTAGACATCACAGCTGGCAGTGTGCTGTGAATGTGAAGTTCCTGAGCCTCTTGAGAGGTCCACAAGGTGAGAAGCAGTGACACTTAATTTTACCCGGCAATTTTGCTGTGTACGTATTCATGCACAATACTGAATTGATAATGACACGCTCTTTGCATCTGATTAGTCATGATACAAAAGCCAGAGGGAAAAATGTGTAGCCATAAGGATGAAGTTCCCAAGTGTTTTACTTTTGCAGCATTAGTGGTATTTCTGCAGATTCAAAAGGGATTACTCTTGAGTTATTGCAAATGCATCAACAGCATTAGAGCTGAGGGTCCAACACAAACCAAAGGAGTGAATGTACATTCCTCTAATATTTACACAAACATAAACCCATAAGCTTCATCCTAAATTCAGTTTTAATTCTAAAATATTCAGTAACCAACTGGTATTTCTACATGTGTCCAAGCTTACATACATTAAAGTCTATGAATTTGCCATTCCCTATGGGCAGTGTCTCACCCTGTAAGAACATCTGAGCTGTAAGAAAAAAGAGCTTCTGTTTCCAAACCTTATGAGCTGGCATAAAACTCTGAATTAATATTCAGACACTATATTTATTATACATGACAAGAGATAATAAGGTGTTATTAATACATAATAAGTATCATACATTAGGAATGTAATGAAGATGCAGTCTCTGACTTTAAACCAATTACATAATTTCACTGTTTTATGTTGCAAAGTTTGCCCAAATTTTCTAGAGTTCAAAAGGGATAGAACTAATACTTTTTAAATATTTTGTTTTGTAGATCTGATCAAAATGTTGCCCGTCTTTCCTGCGAGTCTCAGTAGTATTTTCTAACTCAACTCAGAGAGAGATACATGAATATACTGCAAACCCATCTTTGCCTTTAACAGAAGGATGTTTTTACAAAAAAAGGAAATTGAATGTGGCACTGTACCCACAGCCCAGAAGGTCTGAAAGCCAAAAGGTAAATTCAAAGCTGCACACAGTGTCTTATGGAAGCCTTGTTCCTCCATTTTCTGTGCTTGAGAATGGCAGTATTGTGGATGAGAGAGAATACCCTGTTTCCTCACTTCTTGTTCCTTGAGTAGATTTTTCAATGTTTTCTTTCATTAACCTTTAATTAAGGTTTTAAGACTGTAGCTCTTTTGAGCAGCTCCAGGTTCCAATAGTAGGTAAATATTAATATTATTCATCACTGTCATTCAAACCTAATATTCTTTCCTACTCCTTTTGGTGTTCATATCAAAAAAGCATCCAATTGAAAGTGTTATTTTAACTAACAAACGAGTTTACCTGTGGTAGTTCAAGCTAAATACTGGCAGGAGCATTTATCAAACCTACTATATTGAAAAGTTGCTGGAAAGGAAGATGCTGCTTGAAATAAGACCAAGAACAAAAATGTGTGATGGGTTACAGTTGCTATTAATAATTATTTTTATGACTGTACATCAGTACATCACACAGTTATAAGCACAGTCATAAATGCCATGACAGCTGCGAGGAGCAGCAATGTCTCAGACTGTGGGGGAACTTTATCTTGGAAGATTCCAAATATGTAATGGCTGGAACAGATTACAGAACAGACTCTTGGAAAAGAGTGTGTCCCCTTGTTAGCTTGCACGAAAGGAGTGTTTAGAGACAAGAGCCTCTGCCTAGCCCAGAGGTGCAGAGTTAATCAAAAAATGATTAACCGGATGTGTGCCTCAGGGCACACAGACTATTTAAGGTTCTAGGAGGAATTTTTGAGCTGTGTCATATTTGAGTTGTGTCACTAATTTTTTGACCAACACAATAATGTTCGTACATGTGCCGACTTCCTTGGATTTCTCTCTCACATGTAGAGGAAAGACAAAGCATTCTCAAACGGTTCCCAGTGCCATAAACGTTCCCTAATGTCAGGACAGAGCAGTGCACATTGCCAATCAGAAGAGTAAATGTAAGAAGCAACCAGGATATCATTTATTGGTCTTGATTTAATGAATTTTTAGGCTTTTCCAAATTAACATGATCACCAAAATTTAAACCTGATCCACCTTCTCTGTTATACATGAACACGTTTTTCTCGTTGTGGCATTTTGTGCATTGGAAGCATCTGTTGGAGCTCCAAAAAGAGTAACTGCCTTATTTCAGTTTATACACATAACTTGAGATGAAAGCAGCTGAAAATACACCACATGCTACAATGCCTCTCTTTCTTTCTTTGGGGAGAGGAGGAGACATTTTCCTTCAGCCATGGGCTGCAGCAGCTCTCCTAGAATAGTCTGGCACTGGTGGGAAGTGAGAGGGGGAAAATGAGAGAGAACCTTGCAAAACAGAGAAAGCCAGGGCATTTTCTGTCACTGAACCAAACTTCTCTGCCTCCTTCTGTACCTACTGCCAAAGATTCTGAGGAAAAAATTTATAAATAAAAACCTGTGCTAAGCAAAGTAGTCTTCAACTGATGCTGGAAATGTCTGAGATGCTGCAAAGCTACAGAAAAAGAAACATCGTAATTTAAAACAAGCTATACAAGGAGTATGGAGTGATTCAGAAGTCTCTTGTAAATCAAAGGTCTCACTCTTCTGAATAGATGATTTTCATTAATTTTTTTCCTGCATGCTTTTAAAATGAATGAGTCAGCCTGTTAAGATCAAACAAGGGAAAGGAAGTGCTGTATGTTTAACTTTCTCTGCTATCTATGCAGTTATTAATCCAGTGCAGAAAACAAAATCTTCACATAACCTGAGCCACACACCATTAGACAACACTATGTTTTGAATTATTAGACAATACTATGTCTTGAAATTTAATTTTTTTTTACTTTTGATTTAAAATTTTAGCAGAAATATTTTGAATAAGTGAATAAATGATATTTTAACTCATTCCTAAAAGCTATTGTCTTGCATAGATAGAGGAAATATTTTAAAAGGATTTTAAAAGCATTTGGGTTCCCTAAAACTTCTCTCTTAATGAAAATTTCAATGGCCCTCAGTAGAGTCTATCCACAGAACAGAGTCAAACAGTTCCAGTATCTGCTTTTCGCTCCATTTGTGGAAATAGATGCCTGGGGACAGCTTCTGTCAAGAGAAATAAACCTCGCCAGCCAGATAAAAGTGGGCAAGCAGGAAGCACATTAAAAGCAGCATCTTGCACTCTGAAAGGAAAGTGATAAGAGCTGATCCTCGCTTTCTATGGCAGATGATATGCCTGTAAATGAGCATTTGGTTAATAGCACCTTATCTCATCTGCAGAGAACCTGTCTGGACCATATGATTGAAAGGGTTTCTTTTGCTTTGTAGCAGTGTTGTTTTCTGTTTTAAAGAAAAAAACCCCAGTTTTCTGCATTGGCAGAGCTTGGACTAGTCTTATGAAGAAGGTTGGCATCATTGCATTTAAACAGGGGTTTCATTGGTAAGGGCTTGCATATGCAGGGGTTATTTCTCTTCCAGGCAAACTCAACCAACGTGGATGAGTACCTGCTGCCTGAAGCCTCACTGGCTGCTGGTGCACTGCTCTGGGAATTCAGGGGTGCTCGGCATCCCTCCCCTCAGTGTGGAGGCAGACCACAGCCATGATTTCTGAACAGCCAGCAGTGTTTAAAAGGGAAGAAAATCTCGTATGACTCTGTATGTGCTCAAGGATCTACCTATGTCCTGTGTCGGTGATTGAAATTCAGACTGAATCTCAGTCTGGATCTGGTTACCATATCTGAATCTCTAATCTGAACCATTTGTTCAAAGAAACAAGCTGGTTTTATACACTTTCCAGAGACACAGCACCTCCCTTCATGGTAAGTCTCACCACACAGCCCATCCCGTGCTGCCACGTCAGCAGTGCACCTTCTAAATGTCCTTCTATGGGGTGATCATGCACTGCTCACCCGCCTGTCAGCTTCTGGCAGGCTCCTCTCCATAGGGCTCTGCTGCGTGACACCTCCTCCCACCAGAGTCTGTGCTGCCACGTGCTCCTTTGTGCTGCCATGTGCTTATCTTTCCCCGCAGTCCTGGTCAGTTACACAGCCATTTTTAAATTGGCGCCTTTTAAATACAAAGCTGTGGAAATGACGTATCCAAAGAAACATGGACCACTGCCTTTGTGTGCCACTGCCAATTTTTAGAGGAATACTTGCTGCCTGTTGTAGTTTGAACTGCTGAGGCTCTGTACTCTGAGCCAAGGCAGAACGCCTCCTGATCCCCCACTGTGGGATCCCCACCAACAGCCTGCTGCTTCAGCTCAGCAGGACACCATCTGTGGAGTTCGTTCTGGAGTTTCTGAGTGATTGGATTCATAACCCCACTGAAATCTTCTTGGAAAACAAGATCTCATTTTATAGCACATAATATATCTAAGAAATGGGCTGTTGGGAATTCATTAACATCGTTAACTAAAGAGGTTTGCAATGTTGTGAACAGTACCACATGAGTGTTTTAAAACCACGTCAGGCTTAAGTTTGCCTGAGTTTTCCTCTTAGTCCTTTGGAAAAAGCTCCTAGTGTCTAGGCAATGAGTAGTGAAGGCAGATGACGAACAGCAACCTTCTCTATTGCTGAAATGAACCAGAAGTATATAATAGATGGCTAGTCAGGGTGTCCGGCTTTTAAACTGGTACCAACAAGAATTATTCTTGTCCCTTTGGAGGGATAGATAACATCATAGCTGAGATTTTTAAATCTATCCCCTGCTCATCTCTCACTGCAGTTTGTGCTGCTCTGGTTTTCTGTCTAGACCCTTCTGAGCAGAGTCCAGCTCACTGAGCATTAGTCAGTTAATGTCATTCCTGGCTCTCTGGACTGTGTTTTATCTTGAAATGCATGTGAAAAATTAGACAGTGTGAGCTAACCTATACTTATCAAGGCTGACAAAGCAAGAGGAAATTCTGTTGAAGGAAGACATGGAAATTTAGCATGCAGATGACAGACAGAAGATATATTAAATTCCTAGGGTTGTGTGGCCAGTGATGTCTCTCTTTCTCTGACAGATTCCCATTTGTTATTTTGCTTGTTGCCCTTTTGACGGTAATTTGCTTCTTCACGTTGGTCATTCTCAGGCCTTCTGATGACAGGCACATGAGAAGAGGAGTGCAGAATATTTTTCTTAGCCTTTCTGGACTCCTGAGCACTTCCCAAGGAGAAAAGAGTAATGAGAATTCAGCCTTGTTTTTTTTTTTCTTCTGAAAGTGCTGCTTGAATGCCATGAGGAGGAAAAGCAAGCACCTTGTTTTAATTTCACACACTCACATATGTGCACGCAGACACTCACACTAACCCTCACAGAAGCAAGAGAGTTATGCCTGCAGGGTTCAGGCTGAGCTGAAGAACAAACTGTTTTAATGAATATTTTGATCAATCTTGCCAAACTGATTCAGAGTGTGAGTACAGTCTGGGAATTTTTCTCATTAGTAGTGAACTTCATGTTAGAGGAACATGGAGTGGTGAGCTCATTAGTATCAGCCTGCCTGTGTCTGAAGGCATTCACGGTGACAGGATGACACAAGTGACAAGAGACAGGGGCTGTGGTGCTGTATGTTAAAAATATCCCTAGCAGGGCAGCTCTGAAATATTAATTTTACTAACACAGTTCTTACAATCAGTTACCAAGAATTAATAGAAGAATGAGTAGAGTTGAAAGCATTTCCCTAAAAGGAAATCTGCTGGCTCCTTCGGGGAAGAGTGAAACAAATACTGGAACATCTGCCTTGGATCAGCAGCTTGTTTGCTGCAAAAAGAGGACCATGCAGCAGGTGTGTTACACAGGAAATCACAGCTATTTCTCTTTACTGAGCAGAAGCATACACAAGATTGCCCGACAGGCTTTACCTGTAACAGCAAATAACACCTGTGGCTAGCAAAACACTGCTGCAAAGAAATAAATTGATAAAAATAAGAGCAATAGTAGGAGCACAGATGAAACAGGCAGACCTGTGATGCCATGAGGGACTGGCAGCCAACCTTGCCTTCCCTTGACTGTAGCCAAAGCATGGCAGCAGCTCCAAGGAGCCCTGGAGGGGCCATGACAGAGTAACCTGCCAGCTGAAAACATCCCCTCCTAACCCCCCTGAGTTAGTGGTTGCCTTATGGCCTGAAGTATTGGACTTTATGTCCTCCATAAAAGCACTTTATGCTCTCTAATGTAACGAGGTAACTTCTGATTGTACATAAAAATGTCCACTCTTTCTAAACCCTGCTACATTCTTGGCCTCAGTGATACCATATGGCAACAAGTTCCAAAGGTTAATTATAAGTTTTGTGAGAATGTCTTCATACATTTTAAATCTGTTGCTTTTAAATGCTTCTGAATACCCTTTTCTTCTTCTGTTGTAGGAAAATTTATACAGAAGTATAGACACTCTACAATATGCAATTCTTACATTTATCTCAGCATTTCCCTTCTGCTATGCTTGAAATAGCCCCAAACTCACCATGAATTGTGTATTTTTTAACACCAGTTTCTTAGTCTCACTGCCTCTGTCCTGTCTTTGAAACAGGTAGCTCAGAAATCAGTGTGTCATCCCAAGAAAAGTTCTTTATTTCAGCCATTTTCATTATCATTTTCACTGGCATTATACATAAAGGTGGCTCCTTTTTTGCTACATCCTAACATTTTTGTCTTCCCTTACACTGGCTAAGACACAGCAATAGTCAGGATATTGCTTTGTTTATTTTTTTTCTTTCTTTTTTTCTAAGTAGCTGGTTTGAAATTTGAAATTCCAGGTATGAATTTATGACAGGTAGGCAAAAATTATTTTTTAAAAAAGGTTAAGGAAGTGTACTGATCTTTCTGTTCCAAGATCAATGTAGCAAACAAAGAACAACCTTTATACTTAATGTCTGTGATGGAAATGGTTGTAATATGTGGAGGTGTTCTTTCAGAGGTAGTTGCTTGTTTGGGATGGCAGCTTGTGAGTCTCAGCTTGTCTTTGAAGAGAGATTGAGAAATAAACCCATGTATTTTCTAATCGCCTGCAAATCAAAGGTAGTTCTTGGTCAAACTCAACTGAATTGTTTGGAGGGCAATACTTTCACACTTAAATGAAATATTTCATGATCTTTCTAAAAGAATGTTTCCTGATCTTTCCTTTTTATGTTTTAATAATCAAAATAATTATAGCTACTGACTGTTCCTCGACTATTACTCTCTTTTATTTTTAATTTTAATAAAAATTTAATAATGTCGCAATTTTCTGTTTTTTTAATGAGATAATAATCCTCATTTTGTTTTATCTCTGTTGCTGTATTGCAGTGCTATGCAGGTTGGCGATGTTTCACTACTCGTATCATTTGTAATTGTTAGTCTCGTAGCAGGTTCTGGTGCAACTCCATTTATTGTCCTCTTTGTGACAGATGCCTTTCGCCCCACAGACAGGGTTTTTTTTGTGTGTTATTAGCTTTGCATTAGACCTGTTTTAAGAGCACCATAAAAAGTTATGTGCTACAGTTTTCCACAGTAAAAAATTTATGCATGCTGGAATTATTTATGTACTGTTAATTGACATGAAACAATTTGCAATTCTTTTTTTTTATAGTCAAATCAGTAATTATGTTGTAAACAACCAAATCATCTGTACTAATAACTTATACATAACTGTATATACTTTTAATGATCAAAGATGTTTTTCGTCTAATTTAATTCCCTGTGATTTTAGATACTTACTTTCAAATACAACCAGGTTTAAGATAATGCACCGATAATTAATTTTGAGACAGGATCCAAATCATTAGCTTTGATTTATAAGTAAAGCTATCTCTGTTTAAGGATATACAGAATAAATCATTTTTTTAATAGAGTATTTCTTTTCTATAAGAAGCATACAGGATGATTTTTTTGCCTGTGTACTACTTAATGTGAAGTTATCACTGTGATTTCAGACATGCTCTGCATTCTTCTTTCACCTGTCAACAGACTGGTTGATGTGTTTGCTCAATACAGCTACGGCTTTAATCAGGGTAAAAAGATGTAACTTGACAGAGTGTAATTTTTTTAATTGCTGTGGAAAGACTGAGAACTAAATTATAGTAGAAATTTGATTTTCCAACTTAAATCTGTTCTAGAACTGAAATAAGATTTCAGACACCTAACAAAATTTTGAACTCTGAGGGCTCTCCTTTCAAAACTACAATAACTTTTCCTAAAAGGACCCATCCAATAATGAAAAACAGTTCTTCCATATGTGAACACTTCTAACTTTGGAAAGATTTGGCTTTCAAGCACTTTTAGGGTTTCTGTTGTACAAAATAAATGCCAAGCAGCTTGTTCAGCAGCAATGCAATCTTTTCATTGTCTTTGTCTGCCCTTAAACAGTTTCTCTCACGAGTGGACCTATGTTCATTTGACAGTCACACTAAAATGAAAACAATTTTAATGGCTGGCATTCCTCCCTCTACCCCTCCAAGATGTTTTAAATTCTCAGAAAAAAAACAGAAAGGAGGTTTTGGGCTTCAGCTCGCAAACAATCATCGTTGAATAGTGGGATTTTTAGATAAACTTTATGTTTATTGCAAACTGGGACATGCTGGAGCCTCTGTAGGCTAGCCAAAATTGTGGGCCACTTTCCCGTGTTTGCTAGGAGTAAAGTCATGCTCTTGCAGCCCATAATTTAAGAGATTAAAATTAAATAAAGAGATTTCTCGGGTGTGAGTATTTCTGGCTAGAACATGAACATGTAAGAGCTGAGCAAGGCCAGCATCTGCACACAGAAGGCAGCAGCCCTTTGCTGGCCCTTCCCTGTCCTGCCCAGGCGCTCTGACACAGCCCTGCCGTGCTGATTGAGTGCCTGATTTACAACCCGGTGTCTCCAAACCCATGAGCAAGCTGCAGCCCTCTAAGGGCACTTCTGTCATCTTTGTTTAGATTCTTATACCCTGAATGAATGTGTGTTGTTTTCACTTTTTGACAGCTTAGAAAATCCACAATACAAAAGAAAAGACATCCATTCTCAAGGCCTTGGAGACTTTTCCTGCCTGCAAATATTTGCTCTTAGCTCCTGCTCTCACCCTGCCCACAGAGGGCTTGGTCCTCAGCTAGCAGGAGGCTTTGTAGCTCTATTAGTTGTCACCATCAGAAGACACAAACAGGTTTTATTTTTTGTCTTTTCCACACTGTTTTTTGTGTGAAAAGGGAAGCTCCGGGAATTTGTTGTTTGACGTCCTCAGAACACCAGGGGAGGCACCATTTTCAGACTTTATGGCACATAGTTTAGGCTGTCACTTAGGTCACACAGCTTAGCTTTCTAGTAGTCTTTTCCTCTGAGAAAAAAATTTATTTTGAGATCTCTGAGTTCAGAAATATAAAAGAGAAGCAGAAGAGCACAGAAATCTATCCCAAAGAGCTTATGCCCCTAAGTGAAATGGAGTAGGTGAGAAATATTTTCAGTTCTCTTTGACACTTTCCCACCAATTTCTTTGATTTATCATCTATTCATGAGAAGGCAGGGCCTGATACTGTTAAAGCAGGCTGTACAGAGCAAAGTTTACTTCTAAGTAAAGCTGATGTAATTTAAATAACTACTGTTGGAGAAAAAACCAAAACCCAAACCAAATCAAAACCAGACAGGTTTTTAGATGCAAGTAGTTTTGGTTTGGAGTTTTTGGTTTTGGTTGGGTTTTTCTTCCACAGCTATACTTCTAATCAATACTACTTATAGAAGGGCTGTAATTTCCTTGTATATCATTCCAGATAGATAACAACCACAAAATTTCTCCCATACCTGGGGGACTGTTTCCACAATTCTGTAGACAGAAATTGGCTGCAAAAATAATCTTAAAGCTGTTTGAGTAATCTTGCAACTGTTAGATGATTACTCGATACAGGGACTGATGGAAAAGGTAGCACTTTTGTTCAAGTTGTCAAGTGACATCTGGAATCCCTAAAGAATTGTTAAAAATCAGTTTCAATGCAGATGCTGCCATATAAAAGTGCCTTTTTTTCTTTCTTTTTAAGAGAAATGGATTATAAATATTGTACGTATTACCCAGTCACAGAAAGAGTCACTGCTATAATTATTAGCTTTTCCTTGCATGGAAACATGGTATGGAACACTGTTTGAGGCATTAGAATTGTCAGTCAGTGCTTTTCTGAGTGACACAAGCAGAGTAATCTCAGTAGAGGTTTCTGTATGTGCTTTGTTTGTGGTGGGAGGCAGGAGCATAAACGAGTGAAAAATCAGCAGATGGGGGGTCCTACTGCTGGTTGATTAAACCCTCTGGAGCCCAGCTGGCAAACATAAGAGCATTTCTTCATGAAGTTGATTCTTCAAACCAAGATGCAACAAGTAAACAGGTGGTGGTGGTGGTGGTGAATACTCCAGTGTCTTTCATGGAAATACAGTCTCAGACCCTGTGACGGTGTGAATCACTGCGTGAGGTGTACACTAATTGCTAGAAAGGTCTATTGTAATTAATTAAATATTAAGTATCCTCTGTTCAGATATTAGTAGGGCTGAATCAGAATAGCTCTCTTGAAATGAAGTGCTAGTCCTATGACCAATGTTATTGTACAGAAGTGTTCCCTCTCTTGGCCTTTCCCTGGCCACTCTTCCACATCCTTTTCTGCAATTCCTTGGGCATGTCTGGCTGAAACTCATCAAAAATTGCAAGTGATTCAGGCTGTGATAAAACTTAGTGGAAATGCACCCCTCAGTGAGCATGGCAGAGAGCTCTTAAGGTGGGACACCTGGGCACCGGACCATGAAAGCCTGAGAGGAAACAACAAATTACTGCCTCTGCAAGAAGTTTGAAATGTTTCATTCTAGTTTCTTTCACATATTAATGTTACATTTAAAGCTTCTCAAGCTTACGACATCTTTTATTGAAAGGTTAAATGAGAGACACGGAAAGATCCCAAGAAATAGTTTATGTCTCTTTATAGTTATTTCACATGAGTTTGTGTTACCCGGTTGCAAGTCTTTCTAGATGCAATTTATTCACAGTGAGTACTTAAAGCTTCTTGGAACCCTTACTTTTATTTATTCAAGTCTATTCAAAGCAACATCTGCATACATGCTTCCTAATAGCTGCATCTGTGGATCTTTGTAAGTGGTTTTTTGCATTGTAAGATGTACATAAAAGGTTTGTTGTTGATTACACATATAATTTCTTTAAGTCAACACTTGTGTTGTAAAGAGGTTCTATAGCAAAAAATATTTTGAATTCTTTTTTTCAGGCAATAATTTTCCCTTAATGCCCCTTAAGACGTGTTTTTTAAATTATAATGTATCAACTACTTGGTTTGTTTCTTAAATAAAACCCCAAACAACAATAAAGAAAAGGAAAAAGCATAGACAATCCTTTAGCTTTAATGAGTAACTGAACAATATGGGTCAGGAGCTGAAATACATATTACAGAAAAATGCTTTACTCTCCATCCAGGGTCAGAGCAGCCATCTGAGGTAACTCCTTTTTTTTTTTTTTTGCCATACAAAACTACAAAAGCTAAAGAAAACTGCAAAATAAAGGAAAATGCAACACAAATTATGGTTTATAGAAAACTAAAATTAATAATTTGTGGGCACTGAAAAGCTTCAGCAGAGAAATTTTCCAGTTTTCTGCAGCATTCTGTGAGAGCTCCGTGTTTCTCACAAAAGCTATGAAAAACACTGCTACGGGTTTTTGTAAACTAACTCTATCTTACACCTGTTGTTATTTGGCAGAGTTGATGCCATGATGATTTTTGCTTTTTCATATACCCCTCTCATATACCCTTCCACATACCCTTTTACACAGCTTTGCATGTATCCTTAGTGCTTTTA
>VZTD01005117.1:0-67702 GCA_013397725.1 Rhagologus leucostigma | reverse complement strand
TGCATTTGGGGGTGCTTTCTACCTGGATGTGCTGCACCAGAGGATCCTTAAATAAATACCGAGGTAAAACCCTTTTTCCCTCTAACTGTGTTTGGCTTTTAATTCTAAGCCAAATAACAACAAGTTATTGTTTTGGTGTTCTGAAGAAAATATTTTCAAATAGCCTTCACCAGTTATTCTGAGAGGTGGTGGGTCAAAGAACCAACGATCTTATGCCATCCTAGCGAACTAGGGGATAAAAACCCATCCGTATATTAATAAATAATTCACTTTCCCTGAATTCTGCCTGGCTCATTTCTCTCCGTCCCGGGTACAACAGCAACAATCATTTCTCAGAATGATTTCACCAATCTTCAAGTAAGAACCAATAAACTGGTGTTTTTACAGCCCAGCCAGCCAGTTTTGGTGAGACAGCTATGAGAAGTGCCTGGAATCTCACACTCAAAGTGCAATTCTTGTCTTGTTGCTGCAGTGGAGGAAGAGGTAAGCCAGGGCTTAGGGCTGACCTAAAACTTGGGCTTACGGGTGACCTAGGTCAGGCGTGAGGGCAGGGGAAGATGAGAGGTGGGCTGGCTGGGAAAGAACACTGATATGTACAGCGTTGAGGTGAGCATGACTGTGGGGAAGGTTAGAAGGGAGAAAAAAAAAAAAATTGACTAACAGAAGTGTAATGTGACGGGAGAGATAACAAACTGCTCCGGGTTCTCAGAAATTCTGGCTGCAGTGAGCTAAGGGTGAAGCTCTCAGTGTACCTCACGACCTGTACGCAGCCAGGACAGAATCTGCTTTGAGTATCAGCTGTGAAATACCGCGTGCCAGAGTTAACTGGGGAATGGAGGGATAGGGGTCTCAGGGAATAAGTACCTGCTCCTTATGGAGAAGAGCTGAGAGACTGCAACTTAAACCTTCTTCTGCTTACGTGTGTGTGCAGTGTGATGTGCTGTTCTGTGCACAGCATGGGAATTAATAACACCCTTGCTGTCAGTTTCGAGATTTCACAGTGTTCCACCCCTACCTTTCAGAACATTTAATTATGTCTCTCAGTCAATAGAAAGGACTTCTTAGGATTATTAGATATGTCATTATATTATTAGATATGTTTTTGAGTATATGAGCAGAGCTGTCATTTTGTAAGTTTGTCAGATGGCAGGAAACAACTGAGAAAAAGGGGAAAAACACCAGTTCCTACCTCAATACAGCTCATATTGCTAAACTAATTACCCACCACTTGCAACTGGGGAATTTAGAAGAACTCTGAGTGTTGTTAAAAAAGCCTTGGCACTGTTTAGAGCAACCTTCAGCTGCCATTTGAAAGCTGTGGGCAGTCCAGGACATCCATACTGGAGGTTTGGATAGAGATCCCAAAGAGCCCTGGGCTTAACACCAAGTTCTGTATTTCCAGTCTGCACTCACTGCTGGTGGATGGATATTTGCAGAGCCTGACCAACTGCATATTTATAAGTTCAGCAATAAATAAAAATGTAATTCATAATCTGTGGATTCTTCAACTCAGAATTAAAATTCTCATGGTCTTTTCCACTTGTATAAATTCTACTTCTACCACAGTCACTGATGTTATATCACTATAGAAAAACATCTCTTACAGTTGTGTTTTACAAGGCAACTGAGTGCCAGTGTCACTGTGCAGAGCCCCTTGACAATTGTAGAGACATTTTCCTCCAGAATATTGAAATATTCACTCCTACGTGTGCATTTTCCTGGAAGCTTATCCCCCAGAACTTTTAAATTAATGCTCTATTCTGATCACCAGGTGTACAGTTTGGTAAAGCCCTGTTGTATACACTGTGAAGGTACACAAGTGAAAATGTGACTCCCCATCCTGTGAAGAAGAGTTCTGTGTGTGACATATTAGGACTTGAGTTAGTTTACACCAAGTCAGAACAGAAACCTGTCAGAAGGTGAGACAGAATAGCTTCTGCAGAGTGGAGTCATTTCCACCAGATCTGCTCCACATCTTTTCCATACTATGACTCTAATAGCCATACACTGCAATAACTCACTCATCACAAGAAGCACTATTTTGTTCCAGAAACATTCCATCCCACACTAAAGGATGGGACTGAGAAACTTCACTGACAATCCTTCTAAATTTATCTTTTTATTCCGTTGTTTTACCGTGTTGGTTTTGGCCTCCTTAATCCTATCTCACAGATTTAGACAAGGATTCTTTTATTCACTGAGAAGTCAAATAGTGGGGTAGTTTTTCTCAGGCAGTGCAAAGGATGAATGATAAACATACACTAGATACATACCCTGGACCAGATATTCATATCAATAGCAGATAAATATGAATAGATCCTAGATCAAACAAGGAGTTCAGTTGTTTTGGTTTGACTATTGGCTTGTCTATAGTAACAAATCAGCTGTGAATACTAACAGTTCTTACCAGAGGTTTTTTTTTTTGGCCACTTCAATGCCCTAAATTTATTTTTGTCCCTTACCATAACATTTGCTATAAATTGACCAGATTATATCAGAGAAACTCTAGGCAGAAAATGGATGAACAGCAAAAATCCATGGATAAGGCTTCTCCCTCAACTATGGAACCACCATAGCTGGAACACATGCTGTTGATGTTACAGCCTTTTGTAAGGAATGGGCATGTTGCCACCCCAGTGAAATTTCCATAACCAAGGTGCAGGTGTGAGATGAATGGCCAAGAGGAAGGCCCTGGAGTGCCTCAAGAGTAAACTGCAAATCACCAGGAAAGGAAAGAAAAAATACCCAGGTATGTTCATGCCCAGGCGCGCACACTGATATTTCTCAAGGTGGACTGCTTTGATAAAAATTATGACCTTTTTTCCTCTACCCTATTTTATTTTCCAGTACTAAAAATATTGCAAGTGCCTGAGGCGTAAGTCAGAGCAAACCTCCATTATCACTCCAGAGACTTGGCACTTTGCTCATTAGGCTTCTTAGGATCTAACTGAGTGACCTTGTTTGGTGGGAAGGCACAGATGGAGTCTGTCAGTAAATCTTGTTAATGTAACAAGTATTCCTACTGTTAGATGAGGTTTGCACCTCATACAAGCGTTTCTAGCCTGAGTAAACAACCACTACTCCCTCCTTCCAATGTCAGCCCCCTTATTTCATGCCACCAGGTACTCCAGCATTTATTTTTACCGTGAATTACCAAAAAAAGAACATCTTGCTGTGAGTATAGGAGGATCTTTCTCTCAAAGGCAGTCATGCACCTCACTTCTAAAAAAAGTGATATTTTCTTTTAAATTTGGACATGTTACCTGATAAACACAAAAACTTTCTTCTGCTGTGAATATTTTCGTGGGGTTTAGAAATACTTTTATGATAGGAATATAATTTTTTCCTAGATTCATGCTCAGCCAGCTGTACTATACAATATAAATAACTAATACATAAATAATTGATAGAAGGTTTATTCATGAAACAATTTTAGGATGTAGCCTATTTTGTTTCTGTGAGAAAATAAAAAGCTCGTTTTAAAGTACGTTCGGCTTCTAAAGGGCAGTGCTAAAAATGTGAGACCACCTTAGTCCAATGAATGCCTTTGGGTAAAAGAAGAAGGACGCAAAAGTAACAGAAATATTTAAGTAAAATTCAATGTTGTGACCCTGAACACTAGGACAAATTTCGTGCTGTATAAGCAGCCATGTTTTCTAAGTGTTTTGCATTGTTGAAGTACAGCAGCAAAGCTAAGAGTGGTTGAATCAGGGACTCCCATTTTTCAGTTCTTTCTTCAGACTGATTTACTCAGTTTCCCATCCAAATGCAATTCTGAAGACATTGTTCCAAAGCAACAGGTTTGCATATTTTGAAATGGTATTCCGTCCTGGTTTGCAGATGAAAGAACCAAGCTTGAAGTCAGAAACTGAGATGAATTTCTGTTATCTCTTCCATAACCACTTGGTTCTACAGACTAGTTCAGGGTTCCAACACTCAGAATTTTGAGCCTAATAAAAGAAAAATAACTGTTCTGCTTGCTTATGCCTGTCCCTGCAGGAAGGGCTGACTGCAGCGGGGTCTCTGTAACACCTGATGGCTTGGATTGCTGAGAAGGAGGAAAGAGGACAGACAGAAGAAACCACACTGCTTTTACTTCTGCCTTCCACCCCTCACCCCTCTCCTAAAAGCCCGCAAGGTTCTGCGTTTGAAAGCCAGCACTGTTCACAGCCTTACTAAGGTTTATAGTGCCTGTTTGTTTGTTTTTAAATATGCTAATTTATCTTATTTGGTGTGTATTTCTGCCAAGTTCTTATTGCTTCCAAGGTTCCAGCACTTTTTTATTAGTTAAAACTCCTCTTCGCTACTTGCTACTGCAGGGATTATAAAAAGAAATTAAATTTAAGATACCAAAGATCATCACAGGCAGAGGAATAAAACCTCCCTGCAAGGTTAATTAAAACAAGAAATGGTCTGATAACAGATAATATGTTGCTAACTAGGCACCAAAAGTAGGAGCAGGCCTGCAGAAAAGGACATACTATCATTATTAAAATCTTTAAGTTGCATGGAAGCTGGTGTCCAGATCCTGATACCACAGGAAGAGTAAAGGCTTCTCAGGATCTGATGGGAAACAAATAAGCAGAATATGTTGAACAGATAATGGGACAGAGGAAGCTGTTCTAGGCAGAAATATACTGGAAATGTTTGTTTTGAAGCAGAGTCCTGGCAAACTGTTGTCAACATTGTTGTTGGTAAGGTTTGAATAACACTGGCTTATCTTGATCTTGGCTTCAGGTTTTTAAGCAAGTGAAATTATGCCCTGGTATGATCCATGGCCCCAGAGATTTGTGTCATTTTCCTATGCCTGTGCTAAGAGGCTAAAAGTCACCTAATTTGTGTTGCTTGCTCATTTGAGACTACTCAGTAGTGTAAGAAATAGCTACATCTGGTTTCAGACAATACAACTTTAGATAATTCCTTGGGTAAAATCCTCCCTCAGTACGTGCACACAGATAATTGGCACGCTTCACAGGAAATGTATGCTGGTCAGCACAAGTTCTGTAAAAGAAATATTAATAGTAAAAAATATTGGAAAATATATTTTAGCTTTTCCTTTTCCTCAGTGAGGACTAATTAGGACTTGCATGTTGTGAAGACTTCTCAAAGATGTGAGCTGATATTTGTGTCAATTTTGCGCGTTGGAGTAAAACAGAAAGAGTGCAAAATCAGCTTTATTATTTCTGAGATTGGTAGGTCAGGATTATCAAGCCCTTTCTTTCACTTGTCTCTGTTCACTCGAGCTATTTTCTTGTGAGAGTGGCTCTGTATTGTAGTGATCAGTGTATTCCAGGTGTCCTGTCCTGCATTACTGCCACTGTAGGTGCCTGCAGTAATGAAATAGCAAGCCTTAGCGATTCTTCCTGGTAATAGTTTGTTCTCATAGTTAATTGGCACGGCCATGGAAGTAGAGCCTCAGATTGCTTCTGCATCTCTGTGGACACACTCGCAGAGAAAATATTCTGGTCCTGGGAAAATACCATTCCCTTCTACTGATAGGCCCTGCAATGAAAGCCTGGGGCAGGTGGAAGAAGTGGAGCCTGAAATTCAGATTGCCTTCATTTTATCAGAGCAAAACTACTTTTTTTTTCCCCGGGAAATTCATAAGATATTTCCATTGCTAGTTGATTTTACCCAATTCATCCTAAACCATCCAGATTTTTTGACGAGATGTTGTTTCTCATCACATGCAGATGCAATTTTCCCTGAATAAAAAAAATCTCCATTTGTACTGTCTTATTACTGGGTTTTTTTTAGCTAACTTGCTAAATTTAGAAATGAAAATGTGTTCAGTAATGACTAAACTATTGTCAGACTGAAAACTTTAATGCAAGGGCTATACTTCTTATTTCTATGTTGAGTTTCTGCATAGAGCCATACTTGACAAATACTTGAATGATTGAGATGTTGGTTTCTCAAACACCAGAGCAAGCGTGCCATTGATTATGGTCACCTGGAATTGTCCTGAAGAAACATTTCACTTCACAAGGCTGGATTTGCTGCTAACAGTAGAAACCTGTTTACTGTTTATTTGTTGAAATAACTGTGCTTATTTCTATAAATTTGGATTAGGACTCTTTTATTTCACATCAGTAATTGGTAACTCACAAAATACCCATAAGATGTTTTCAGATTATTAAAAATACTGAAGGGGAAATGAAAAGGTATCATGATATCATTAATTTAACCATCAGTCTTTTCCTTCCTACGGGCCACTGTCAACACCTTTAAAACAAGCTCTGAGAGCAAAGTCTATGAGTTGCTATTATGGAGGGTTCCTTATTTCATTTAAATCCATGCAAATCCAGTGTAAGACCATTAAAGCGTATGGATAATTGAAAACTTTCCACTGAAACTAGTTTTATATGTGGAGAAAATAATATTTTTTCACAAAATTAGTCCTCCTCCTTAAAAAAACCCCAGCCAAATTAAAAATGAGAACAATGCTCTGATTTTCATAGGAAATTTTAACAAAAAGTGATCTAATATTACTTTTCTATAGCCTCACATGATACACAAAATCATCTTACCAGGAATCTGGAGCTTGATAATGACTGGCATCAGCTCCAATGTCCTTGATATATGTCATGGCATGGATTATTGCTCAAATCAATACAAAGCAATTTCCAGTCAAGGGAAACAACTGCCCATTGGTTTGTTCTGATCCATTTGCAGATAGTATCCCTACAGCCTCCCATGGATTTGCAGCTGCTCAGTTACAGTCTAATTGCATGACCCCTGTAGAGCAACACCCAAAGAGTGTTTGTGGTGACATTCAGAACAAAGCAAATACAGTGAACTTTGCAGTTCACACGGGAAGGGGAAGCAGATCATATGAAAATAAAGATGTCATGGTAAGATATGGGAGTCACATATGTTCTTGTTTACAAAAAACTCTAGGATGTTTGTATGGCTCTAAAATGGCCACTCTGCCCCATCAACTTATTTTAAGACACACAGAAATACTGTTTGTATCTTATCTACACGAAAAAGAGTAAACCAGAAGAAAAGAAAATAGCCAGTAGCTTTTACAGCAAAGTTCCTGGAGAATTTCCTCATTAAAACTAAGCAAACATCTTTTAGCGGTGCTAGTGTGCTAGACAACATCACGAGTCATTGGGGAAATTGGAAGGCACCTTCAGTCTTCTAGATATTCCAGGTTTGGGAATATTTAATATAAGAGAAACTGGCCAAAAGTAGTAGTTTTATGGCAGGTAGCCTTCAGACCTCACCATCACTCTACCAAATACACCTTGTGCAGGGAATACTCCTTTTTGCCGCACATAGTGGTATTGTGGAATGACAGGAAATCGGTTGGACAGAGAACTTCTACCCAGTTCTCGGGTCTGTTTCCTATGATGCTTCAAATCAGGATAAATTATTCCATTTGCAGGATGTTGTGATGGTGTTATGCCAAAAGGTTCGAAGAAAGCTCACTTATAATACACCATTTATGGTGTGGCTTTAGATATTTTACTGCTTATTTGAAACAATATTTGAGCATTTTGCTATCCACTTCGGAAAACCTTTTTAATACACATTTTATATTATATCCATCTTAAGGAATGTCTTAAAGCAATTACTGTAACTTAAGGAGCCAACAAATAATATATATATAAAAATGATGTATACATAAGTAAGACAATGGAGAGCTAAGAAAATAATTCCACCAGTCTATATCATCTTTTTCCAGACTAATGTTTTAAAAGAGCAGCACATTTTTCTTTGTGACAAGGCTTTTCTCTTTGCCCTGTAAGATTCTCCTATGACCTAGGGGTAATCCACGCAATTTGAAGACACGGGCGAAATACAAAAAGACAGAATAGTGAAAGTCATAGAGTGACAGGGAAAGAATCTCTAAAACATAGTTGTCAGTGCTCATTATTATAGTAATTTCTACCATGGATCTAATATAGACCATGATTCTTCAAAATATTACCGTAAGCCACATTTTAAGTACATGAGCCAATCCTTCTCACTTACAAAATACATTTATTGCTTTTGTAGTTACTAAGATTCAAGCATACACTTCAGATGCTTTCCTAAGTGAGATTACAGTGGGAAACAGCATATTCTAGAGCTCTTGCTTCAAGTGTTTCCACTTCTGATTATACCTCCACTCCCTCTCTTCAGAAAGCCTTATTATTCAGAAATGAATCCCTCCAGACCATTGGTGGAGGTTTTTTTATGATAAATGTTATAGAAAGGCAGATGTGTGCCATGTCAGATTGTTGTAAAAGCATCGCTGGCAGGAACTGAGGTTTAGAACAGGAACTACATCCTCAGATATCACAAGACAAGAAAACATTTTTGGTATCTGGGCAAGTTTATTTTAAAACTAAGAAACCCCCCCAAAAACTCTGTGACCTCATACCCTCAGTTTGCAAATGCTTCAAACTTTTTAAAATATAAATGATAATGTGTCTTTTCTATTTCCTTATCTTCCTGCAGCTAAACCAGTTTGATTATCTTACGTGCTTCTACCTTTTTTCTCCTTGCTTGCAGTGTGGAAGAATGAGGAAATGTGGCTTCCTTGGGGCATGGAAAGAGCTGACAGAAATGTTTCCTCTCCAACCTGACCTTGTTCCTAGAAATATTCTGTTCCACAGTCAGCTGGGGGACAAGCTGAGGGTCTCTTTGAGCCCTCAGGGTTTCTGTCTCCTATCAAGAACTGTGACCACAACAGAAATACTGGAGCACAGGCAGCAACAGACAATCCCAGACTACAGTCTGAGTGTTGGTGCACTTTCCTTGGGCAAGATTTGATACTACAAGAGAGTGTAGAGTCTGGAAGACAGATCTGAAGTGATTACAGCAGGCTGCATCCCTGAATAGCCACTCACATTCCATGAGGCACTGTCTTGTACTCCTAGTTAGTTGAAATTACAATTCCTATGCCTGGAATACAGATGTCTTAACACAAGGACAGCAGTACAATCCCACCACGTTCTGGACAGCTTTCCACAAACCACTTGGCAATAGCTTTATTCTTTCCTGTGCAAATGTTCAGGTTAACCCCAGCAAGCATGAGCTTTCAGTACCTACTCTGGGAGTACATACTACCCATGGAGATAAGGATTTCTATTTAAAATTGTGCTGTGGGCAGGACATACTAGATTCCTTTCCCTCTGTGCATGAGCTAGAGGAGATGTGATTTGACAACTTCCAGTTTTGGAAACTTACTTAGGATCGTAAGTCAGAAATCATAAAGCCAGTCCTGAATGCTGCTGCTGACAAAAAATAAAAAAAACCCTCAGGCTGCGAGAACATGCTGAAATGAAAGTTTGCAGTTCTGTCCAGTGACAGAGAACTCATGGGACTCTTATATCAATTGCATTTGGACAAAGCAGAGCAACACTCCTTCCTAGTGATAGAGAAGCCATTTATAGCCTCCATTTGCTGGTGAACACCCAACTCAGGCTTTCAGCCTTTTGCTCTCCGCAGGGAGCCGGTTTGAGTCAGTCACCTGAGACTGAGACAGATCAAAGGTGTCAAAGTCTGGAGTCCTTTCCATCACTCTTCAGGAACCAGCCCTGCGAGTCAGCCAGGAGTTAACATACAGTGCTTCCAGCATGTATGTGATTCCAGTAATCCATTTTATTTTGCATAAACACACATAAATGTCCATATCTTCATATAAGCCTGGCTTTGACTCTGCCTCATGCTTCTCTAGTGTCTCCCTCCTGTGTCAGTACTCTGCCTCGTGCTTCCCTAGTGTCTCCCTCCAGCTTTCACGGGCAAAGCACCATCTGACTCCCTGGCATTCTGCAGAGCCACACTTACCAGCCTGCTGAGTCTGTTAAAACAACTCTGTTGTTGTTGTTGTAGCCCAGAATATGTTTTTTCTCTCCATGGGGAAAGTCTCAGAGACACGAGTTGATTTCCAAGTTTGAAATTGTGCTAGATACAGTAGGTTTTACAGAAGGTCACCCACTACTGATTAAAGAGAATAGCTTTCCTTCTATGCTATAATTTAATCCATTGTTCCTTGCCAGTTCTGTACCTCCACTTGCTAGGCCTGTTATTACCTTTTCCCCAACCCTTTTCTACAGCATGGAAGATATCCTTCTATTGACAGACAGGAATGGAAATACTTTTGCTAATGCCATTATATGATTTTCTTATGAATAGGGAAAATATTCTGATTAAAAACCTTGACATTAAGTTTGGAATAATCTACCAATCAATTTCTCAGATGAGAAGCTGATAGAAGGCAGCATGTATCTAAAGAGGTTACAATCATATCCCTGTGTTATCTTAATTAATGCAGTAAGACGTGTGAACATAATTCACTATTTTCATAAGACGTTGACAGCTGACCTCATTTCTCCATGGCATTTTTTAAATGCATTTATTGTGCTGCATCCCGTGCGCAAACTTAAAGAAATCCTCTATTAGGGAAGAAATTCACATATTGTAATATTTACTTATAATAATTAATCTCAAGTTGTTCTGAGAGATACAAACCAAGGGAATAGAATGAGAGTCCATGAAGACAACAAATGAATGTGGTACAAAAAGTTATGCTAGTAGTATTTATCACACTTTTCACCAATGAAAAGGAAATAAAGGCCTTCTACATCAACCATTCCTGTTGTTATTCCTTGTTTTAGATTTGTTTTCCTCTGGCTGGTGCTTTCAGTTTGCTCAGGATAGAAAGAAACAGAAGAAGAAAGAAAAGAAGAAAGAAAAGAAGAAAGAGGAAAGAAGAAGAAAGAAGAAAGAAGAAAGAAGAAAGAAAGAAAGAAAGAAGCAGAAACTTCTGTTTTCTATTAATTCAGGTTTTTTTGTGAGGGGTCCATAGCATTTCTGGGCAGAGGTGACACACACTTTAAATTGCATGAGCAATAAAAACACATTACTGTGGACACTGGCAACTCATTTAATTTCAGAGTTGTAAAAATACTTGAATATGAGAAGTAAGAAAGTACTCTTCCTATAATTTATTGATTTTAATAGAGATTTCCACTTCAAAATGGCCATTCCATTTGCCAAAGTGCCCATCTGATTGCTAACCAAAGCAAACAGAACAAGCTATTTCAATATCGGCAAGATGGCCGTCTTTTGTTTTGTTCTTTTGTGGGTTTTTTAGCTTATCCATTTGACACATGATCACAAAAAGGCCCAAATCCATTAAGCATAGTTATATTGTCCACGCAGACTGTTGGAAAATCTTATAAGTACTCTCTGGCACTAAGGATAGTAAAGACATGAGAGATTTTGCCACTCTACTTGATTTTTCTCATCTGAGTCAGACAATTTGGTGTGAAGAAGACCAGCACATCCACAGACAATGGGCATGAATCAGCCCCACCTGTGAAGCTCCTTGTGAGGCACGGGTGGGAGCAGAACTGCTCCCAGTGTGGTCACACAGGCTCTGGCTTGGCTTCACAGGGAGCTGCAGCTGCTCCTCCCTCCAAGCTGAGCACCAGGGTTTCAAGCTTCAGAGCTGTTCTGAGCTGTTATTTGTGGCCAGGTGGAGTTCATTTGTGTAAGGTGGGCCAACTCACAGCCTGGCTGCTAATCAGGTTCCTGGTTTTCAAAAAGTCAGCTTCTTTTCCATCTGTCTCTAGGGCCTGCACTGGTGCTCTCTATTGTCTTTCATGCTTCACAGAGGGACGTTTTTAACACGGCCATTAACCCAAAGTCTGGCTCAAAAATTGTTCTTTTCTGTGGAGCATGAAAAGCAGCAGGGAAGAGCAAAGCACCTATGGTTCCTGGGGAAAACCTGGCAGGTGGTGAGAAGCTGAATCCTCTTTGCACTGAAGTGAAATATCTCAGATGGAGCGAAAGGACAGATGGAGTAAGACAGAAAAGTACTTCCAGTGTTGTATGGCACCGAAGTTTAGAAAAGAGTGATAGAGATCTTAGTAAGAAGCCACCAATGTGACTGGAGACATCAAGGGAAGGACAACATTTTAAATCTACATCCTCACTCAAAAAAGATGGTGTGAAGCCAGTATAGGTCTGAATTCTACCTGGCCCTTCTACAGTGTAAGATGCTAAAGTGTATCACACCACAAAAATGTCTTAGGTCTTGGGATTGTGACCACACATGGACTGAAAGAATAAGGACGATTTTCTCACACCTTGCAGTGTTCCACAGGAATCAGCAATAATGTTAAAAAAAGAAGAGTACATATTTCAGCCAACACTTTGTCCTCCATGTTAATTGTAACAGCCTCCCAAGAGATTTGCTCTTTAAAACTCATATTTTCATGCAATTCACCACACACTCTTCAGGTTGCTCTCATTGCTCTCTTCTTCAACAGCTTCCTGAACACTTAATAATCTTGACTCTTGACATTTAAGAATCTGTTTTGCTTCAGAAAAATACCAAACCCACCATACTAATCTCCATCTTACCTACCTCACTGCTCCCTCTCCCACTTATGCCCCAGATGGGCCCTGGAAAATTTTCTGTATGATTTTTTTATTTTTCCTTTTTAAGCTTCCTTATCTAAAAAAACCCCAACCAATTTTCATATGAAAATCTCAAATTTTCTCCCAATTTTCAAGTCCCAAACAGTGCCAGATACTATTTCTTAAAACTACATTTACTTTTCACTGTCACACAGCTATTCTCCAAAGCTGCTGTTCACCTGCTTCTCAACTTGCTACGTGTTTTTGCTCTCAGCTTTTACAAGTCGGGATGCTTTTCCATAGTGCCCTCGTTATTATCTAAATTTCTCAACCACGTTCTTTGATTCCTCCTCCAGCAAGTGCTGCCAGTGGGAAGAGAAAAAAAGAGAAGTCCAGTGCAGCTGTTCCAGTCTCCTCCCACCACCTTCCGCTGGTGATATTCACACTTTTGTCTCTTCACAGAGGAGACTTTCAAGTCAGTTTTTTTCCAAAACATCATCAAATGGTTGCTTATTCACAGGAAGACTGTGTGGAAAATCCTATGGGATACACTGCAATAACAGTTTTATCTACTCTGGGATTTAGGAAGCTTTCCCTTGCCACACAGGATTTTTGGGTCCATTACAAATACAGTTATGAGAAATATGTGTGAGCTCCTGTGACTGAGGCTGCTAGAGGTCAGGCAGACTTGTCTCCCGAGTTTCAGATACTAGGAATCAAGACCAGGACAGAATTTTGAATCATTACCTTTCAGGGTGTTTTGATTTCAATCCATGCCTGAATCCAATCTCAGACCCACGGAATTTCTATTTTCAAACGATAAATCCCCATGACCCACTTCACCACTCTTGCAACTTGCCTGGTAAATCAAGGCAAAATAATAATAAAAAAAAAGTGACAAATGTTACCTTTCAAAACTCTCAGATATTAAGCTGCCTACTACTGAAACTAACACCCAGTTAGGTTGTTTGTAATGTTAAAATATTATATTTATCTACATACTCATGCCTACACGTACATCTAATCATATGTGTTTGTATAAATATAATTGTACATGCAGACACTCTATATAGGTACAATAAAAGCACTCAAAAAGCACTTTATTTACTGGTTGAAACGGAATATTGAGGTGTGCCAGAGTCAATAGACACAGCAGGGGAAGCTCTGTTTTATGTTGAGGAAGGATTTGTTCCTCTTTTGTTCCTGTTTCTTGTGGGAGTGGTTGTTATTTGTTAGCTCATCTTGATCCTACATGAAAACAAGCGAAACTTGTGAAAATGAAAACAAGCAAACAATTCTCTACAAGTTTGAGCATATTTTGTTGCTTGTGCTCTGTTGACATGGCCAAGTAATTTTTAATCTTGCCAGTGTTTGCAGGCTTATTTCTATATTCGTGTTTTGAAAATACAATTACAAAACCCAATTCACTGGCTGTGAACATTTCATCAAAATTTTGGTTTTCAGAAGCAGTTAGTCCATGCCCAGATCTCAATGGACTCCAGTAGGAGCTGGGAAAGGATTGGGTTCTAGATTACCAAAAAGTAAAAACCAAATTAGGTACCGATAACACATTGTCAACGTTTAATTTTTCACATCTCCCATTTTAACCAATTTTGTTTTGATATACTGCGGATGAATAAAAGCAGTATCGTGTTTTGTACAGAGGTTGCTTTCTACTGGACATGCCCATGGGGAAAGTGCAAATGGTATTTCCCTCATTCAGTTTGGAATTGCTGTGAATTATACAACTGAACTTACTACATTCTAAATATAAATGAACTAAAATGAGCCAAACAAACTCTTTGGAGATGCTCCTCATCTTCCTGAGCTGGTTTTGTAGGTACACAGGCAGTGTGGTCCTGTGACAGCCACTGGAGCTTTAGGAATCATTCAGCCAAAAAGTTTAAGAAGGAGAAGCCAAACATCACCTTGCATTTAACTGATGTTGCCGATAGGTTACGAGGAGATAAGGCTCCATAATAGAACACAGCTCTGCACCTATTCTCCTACAGCCTACAAAAACTGGTAAAAGATACATTATTATCTAAGGAAGAAAAAGACTTTTTAATTTCCCATTCTCCCTGATGACTGAAACAAAAATCCCTTGCTGCTGAAAGCTGTAATTTGCCCCCGTGCTGCTAAGGTAGAACAATGTGTTTCCTGAGGTCAGAGCCTGCTGTAGGCTACCATCCCTACCCTCTACAAGTAAACTGACATAAAAATAAACAGCCATGTTAGTCTGTCTGCGTCTCCCCTTCCCACCAAACCCTCTCAATTGGACGAAACTGAAGAACATGGCATACCCTCATTAAACAAACCTGCAAAGCTCAGGAACTGACTGAAATCTTCCTCCTGTGTGTGTTGCATCTACTGCAGCAGCTTTCTTTGAAGCAAAAAGGCAAAACCCCCACGCCCAGCTGTTGTCAGTGCTCTTTGTGAGTCACTGAGCAGCAGATGGTGAAGGAGCTGTGTTTCTAAGGGCCACACCTGCTGCTGAACGTGAATTTCCAAGCCACAGCATTATACACATAGAGAGACAGCAACTGACCAGGTATGGTCACTAATAGCCACTTTTAGGGTAAGATCAGAGAGAGATCGCCAACAGGAAATTGTAACCAAAAGCTCTGGAGCCACTACAAAATTTGCAGTAGTCCATTGGCACGGAATTTCTCCAGAAAGCAAGAGAATTGCAATTATTTAACTTACTTTCTTTTGTTGTTAGACAAACACTTTGAAGACCACTGTAACTTTTTCAGCACGTACCTGTGTCTCAGTTCAGACTCAAATTCAGTGCTGTCTTTGAATTTCTGAAAAAGCTGCTTCTGGTTGCAAAGGCAACATATAAAAGAATTAATCCCCCCCTTCTTTATGTACACAATGAGTTTACATGGTTATCATATAAAACTGTTTACTGAACAAATTCAGCATAAAACCAAATATTTCTCTCTTTTTGAAAGGAGAGAAGGAAAGTAAAGATTCTTTCTGAACTGGAGTCAATTTGTTTGTCTGAACTACAGTGCAACACTCAAAATTTTTATATTAATATTATTGATATTAATTTCTATATTAGACCTTTTTATTAAAGAGTGTAGAAGTCAATAAATTTTAGTACCTGGCAGAAAAAGAAAATAGCAGCACAGGCACTGCTTTAAGGTACCTACTTTCAAAACAAATGTATTATAAAACTTTGGCCCTACTTGCCTGTACTCTTGAGGGTCCCATTGCCCACCCAGCCTCCTTGCTTGCCTGGAGACCAAGTGGACTGGCACAGATTCTGGGCAGACTTTTCAGAGTGGCTTCTTATTTCAAATTTTCTAAGTCTTTGTCATATTTTTGGTTACAAACCATTACTGCTACCTAATCCTGGCAGCTGTGCACATCCAGTATCTCCCAGACAGAAAGTACAGCAGAGTAACCAAGTGCCAGTGTGTCACCATAGCTTAGGAAACAAGCTTGACTCAAATAAAATACTCTTAATCTTCAGAGAGATGGTTCCTTGTGATCAAAGTAGAGGACAGTGCAGTGTCACAGCTAAATCTCCTCACCACCTTCCAATAGCATCGTTAGCCTGCATCTTCTTTTTTTCTCGAAGTATTTTCCTCCCCAAACTTATTCCTCCCTTTCATTTCTGTTGGTCTGTATGATTCCAGTGCATCTTGTAGCTATTTACACCTGTGTGAGGTGTGTGGCAAACAATGCTGAAGGTAAAGATCTCTTGGTGTAAGAGGTGACTTTTTACATTCAGTGTGAGCTCATGTGAGGTTCGTGTCTGTTTCCAGCGGTTTATTGTGGGTTCACAGGTGTAAAAGGAGCAGACATACATTTGTATCCATACATACATGCATCTGCAAAAAACTGAGTAGGAAAAAAATAAACCAAACTTTTTAAAGTTGTCTCAATATGCTGCATTAATTATCCAAGCCCAGATTCCCAGCCAGCATAAGGTGGCATTGTAAAACTGAAGCCAGGCAGAATGTGCAGAATTTAGCAAACTTGACATATTTTCTCAGCTCTGCACGCTGGGAAAACTGTAACACTTATCACATTTGTCTCCTGAGTGGTGTGTTTCACCTTTTAATGTCGTGCGGTGCAGAAACACACCCGTAGTTGTAGTGTATCTGCACTTATGTTTACATTCTCTGAAATATTTTTTGTATGTGGCCTGACATAACAACTGCACCAGCTGCTCACACCTATGTTCCCCGAAAAAGAGTACAGTTTTCTTCTGGGTTTATTTTTTGTGTGTTTTTTCAATTTTTTGTATTTTTCTTTTCAGGTGGGGAGGATCTTCTGACAATCTCAATTGTAAATTAATTTCTCCTTTTCATAGAATTTATCATTATAAGAGCATGTGGGCTTTAATCGTATTCCTTTCATGCTGTAGCTCAGTTGTGTGTTCCTAAAATCTCCACCTGGGTTTTTCACTCCATGTACAGCATTAAGCACAAATAGGGAGAATTTAAAGACCAAAGCCATACTTCATAAGACCAATGTAATGAATCTGACACAAATATTTTTGTGGGAATGTGTCCCTAGTTCTGAGTGCATTGCTCATAGTGATTTCTTTCAGATCGATTTACTGATTCCATGGAAGCAGCCTGTACTATTATTTCATAAATTCAGTTTACTGGTTTCTTTTAGCAGGTGTTTATTGTGTTGCCTACTTACCCCACAGTAACAAAACCCCAGTACCAACATCACCTGAGGTACCAATTAAAGCATTATGAAAGGCTTAAGTACACAGTGCTCGTGGGAGAGTGTTGCTGAACAGAAGACTGGTAATTAATGTGGTAACTTGATATAACTTCTCAGCTCTCCTGTGAACCTTGAACTTCGACTGTCTACTGGTTCACTGCTCTAAGAAATTATCATACAGGTTAGGAAGCATACCAGCACTGGTCTTAACACAATCTGTGGTGCACTCTTGTCCTAGGGAATGTTAATTTACTAGAGCAAAGTGGTCTCTATGGTAACCAAGCCCACAAGGTTTATCCCCCAGTAACTAGAGTCCATTACAGTCTGCTATGGCACTCACCCTTACAGGCTGAAAGGAGTTGTTTCTGCGTGGAAACAACAGCAACAAACATCCCTGTCTCACTGCTGTGCAGCTGTGTTCCTCAATTCCCTTTAAAAATCATGTCCCCTCTACATCTGATAAATTGTTTCTTTAATTCAACCTTTAAAAAAACATGGAACAATTAATTTGCTAAAACCAAACATAAGTTTTCTTTTCTGCCTCTGTAAGCAGAGAAAAATCAGATGTCATGGATCTGATCTGGAGGTAGCTGGAGACACAACAGTTTTAACCCCTTTTTCCAATTTTGGCCTCTAAGAAGACATTTTTGAGAGCTAAGAAGAATGTTTATGGCATATTCATAGGCATTGATGTCTATTCAAGTCTTAAGTCTTGCAGAATTGCTAAAATAGATCAAATTTGCCCTTTCATTTATACTTTCTAAAGGGAAAAGATGGGCATTTTACATTAAGAGACTGGTTTCCACAAAGGTTTAGTAACTCAGCTGACACTCTTGTTCAGTTTTTACTCAGAGGATCTCCAGTTACAAGAGGGCTCAAGTGACCCAAGATGACTCCTAAGCTCTCAAACTCAGGCTCATTTCTCCCCACACCCCTTTGTGTATCAGCTCCCTTCCCCTGTGCCCTGATTCCACACTGGAGAGACTCAAACCCATGGGCTGGGGACGTGGTACCTTACAATTGCAGGAAATACCAAAAAATTGGGATTTCCTCCCTGAGTGTGAGGTGGCTTTGCTGCTGCTAAAGAGAACTTTGTGAGCTAAAACTTGGATGTACTTTCTCCTAAAGCCTTCTCTCCTGGGTATATCTGGGTGACTTCTGCTGCTGGAAAAGATTTTTTTTTAATGTAAAGTGTTCTGATACTTCCATGAAATTCAGTGGTAAATTGAACAGCAGCAGGTGAATGCATGCATGTCCTTCAAGCCCCACACATTCCCAGCTTGAAGTGTGGGCACAGGAAGCCACAGTGCACTAGGTTTCACAGTCTGAGGGGCATTCTGCTTGTGACTATTCAGCTTCTTTCCGTGTCTGTTCAAAACAAATTGCACATACTCCAATCATTTGCTGTTTTTCAAACCTGGCCCATGCAACTCTGTAAATGATAGTGCACTAAGAGATTACATTGGGCAAGCTTATTACCTTTTCTTTTTGTTTTAAAAGCATTTTGGGGTTTCTTAAGATCTTTGACAAATGTAATGATCCAAAGCAGTAATTTCTACAGGCATTCCATGAACTCTCTGTTTGCTAACATGTCTCAGCTTATGGAGTCACTGCACATTGTTAAAAACGTGACAGTGCCAATGTGGCTTTTTCCGAAGAATCCTGTCAGTTTTAAGGACATATGGGCTTCGGAGTGGCTGCATATGTCTGAATGGGAATATGCATCTTCACTGTGGCAGCCATAAGATTATCCAATAGATTTTGTTCTCAGTTGCTTAAAAACATGAGTACACAAACAGAAGCTCATCGTGATGAGCTAATTTCAACTTCTGTTACGATATTTCTAGGCTTATTTTTAATTTTCAGAAGGAAGAATTGTGATACCACAGGCCCCTACTGGAGTTACCCACAACAACACAGTCCCACGGCTCTGCTAGGAATACCTGAATTCTGGGATAAGATGGCATACCATGGCCCTGATATGTGTCAGAAAAAACTTCCACCAGTCTGACATAAACAAACTCCTCTCCTGGCTCAGCTATACCCTCTGTCCCTCAGGGACCTCTGTCCAGAAAGAGAGAGACTCAAGAGGACTGCTAAAACTCTGACTTATAGGGAAGTTTTAGCAATAAACTTTACTGAGCAACAACTGTCAACACTGAACAGAAAGGTAAATTAAATCCACAAAATTATGGGGTTTTTAACTGTGCACAGAACTTTTACAAGTGAATGCAAGCTAGCGTGTATCTCCGGATATATGTCTTTAGATGTGGAAAACTTATGCCGTAGTAAAGAAAATCTATGTCCTACCTAAATAACTTGGGAGCAGCTGACATGTGGATAACTTTTTCTTACCTTGGTCCTGGCTAAGGACCATAATGAAAGAAAACAAGACAGAGGCGTGACAGATTCTGGACACCCGTGAAATGGAGAGATGCAACTGTTACAAGAGCTCACAATCTAAGTATTATACCTTCCAAGGGACTTGTATAAGCTAACTACAACTCCTGACATTTGAGGCAAACTATGAATAAAAATGTTTGTGTGACTTAGGAGTTGTCATTGGCTCACTCGATTTATTGTAAGTGGTGCTGTGTTTGCAGGGACACCTCCTTCCTTAATATCAATCAGGAGACTCATAGTTTATATACTGAGGATCTACCTCACACCATGTGCAACCTTATGAAATTTACATTTCTTATACCTTTTCTGATTTTTTCCTAAATATTTTGGTCTCTTTCTCAATTTTTCTCCTAGCTAGGAATGGTGAAGTTACAGTGAATTACAATGTCAGTGAAACCATAAATTGTTGTAGAAAGATACCTCTTTTTGCTAGCTATCAGCCAAGAGATGGCCTTACAACTATTTGTTTGTTTCATGATTTTATATACATTATTGTCAGGCTGAGTGACAGTAACAAAGATAAAACAACAAAGAAAAGATAAATAACAGGAAACAGAAAACAAAGGAAATAGTACAAACACAATTAGGAGTTCCAATGGACCACAGACTAAGACTGAGGATGATGAATGTGATAACCTGAATACAAATGAGTTCCAAATAATTCTTCCTTGTTGCTCACACTTGCATTTATCTACTTGATTTGGGTAATTTGTATAACTGGAAGCTAATTTCCTGTTAAAAAACGTGATAAAATGTTTTCATTCCAGTGTGTGTATCTCCATGCACGAGCTAGTCTGGAAAAGTCAGAAGTATGGTAATGAAGGAACATTTTGAGGTCTATGTACGAATAAGGAATAAATAAAATAATGGACAGAAAGTGAGACTGCCCCTTTTCAGGAGTTATCCTCTCTAAGAATCACTGGTGAATGTAACTCCAGGAGGCCCAATTCATAAAATATCAAAGACAAAACTAAAGCACGCTTATTTTAATCCAACTTTTGAGTAAGTTGTACAACCAAAACCTTGACCACGAAGGATTATTAAATAATCCATGATCAATTTGGTAAGTGATACTTTTTAAATATGAAAGACAGCTGGAAACAGCTTTTGCACAGAGGGCTCAAAGGCCCCGAAAAGACACCCCACCATGCCCAGTTTACTAAAGAAGAGAAGACTCAGCTACAATCTGACCTACATCAGGTGGAGTTTTACAGTGGGTGAAGACTACAGTCTCTCCTGCATTAATTTTCATCAGATTTACCCTCTCTTTTAACTGCTGAACCTTGGCATTACTAAACTGGAATCCCTTACAGATCCATCTCAATTTATGTTTCACAAAGAGCCAACTGCTTTGTGCAAGTCTGATGAGAAGAGGAAGCAGAAACCTACTGTTTCAGAATGAGCAATATAAATTTGTGTTTGTAACAGCTGAAGCTGCCTGACGCTCAGCTCCAGGGTTTTTTCAGAGGTTCTGTTTGCTGGCCACAAATGTTCACAACTATCGGTCTCTGAAATCTCAGTGTGGTTTAATTTCACAAATGTAAGAGCCGCCTCTGGTCCTGATCAGACTTTGCGATGGGCTGTTAGCCTTTTGCACAGATTGAAATCCATCTTAGTTCATCACCTGTAAATCCTCATTTTAAAGGAGTTCCTGAAATAAGTGCCTATCCTGGGGCCAGTAGCTGTGGGATGCCTCGCACCAAACACTAACAAGCAAATTATCAGTTCATATTAGTGACCCTCTTTGTGGACAGATCTTTCAAGGTTACCTCAGACCAAAGGCACAGCAGTGGGACTACTTGCACCCCTCTAATACAGGGGAACAGTAACTTAGGAAGATTAGTACTCAAGGCTCAAGGAAATTTAAACTGGGGTTGTCCTGAAGGTTCCTTTACTAGAGATAAATAGTGGCTATTAATCTCCAGAATGGGGCTCTTACTTCATCAGCACTAATTGCCTCTTTGGGTGCTTAAAACCACTGAGAACATATTCCATAGCTGGAGGTCCAATCCACAGGCTAGCGGTCCAACAGCTGAGCAAACCACGGAACTGAAATGAACAGATACTGCCTTAGGAGCTTGAAATTAAATCTGAGTTCACTGAAATACAAGTTAATGGTCTATTTGAAATCAAGAGATCTAATTTCATTTGAGATTGACTTTTCCTGTATAAAAAAGCCAAAAACTCTTTCACCTAATACCAGTGTTGCTACTGACTTGCTACGTTACTGTGGATAAACCATTTTTCACTGCAAAAACAAACACATTTTTTTCCTTTTAATTTATGGCACCAGTGAAATTGCTTTCATGCAAAATCAGTATGCATGAAAACAGAATGGATCACACACCCAGAATTTCCTTTTTTGTCTGTAGGCTTGCACAAAACTCTGAAGTTTACAGAATAAATCTAAAATTTTCTAAGGTTTGTGTGATTCTTAAGATCAGGACCCCATGGTCTAAATATAAGCACTTAGGTTTGCTTCAATTTAACAGAAGAATTTGATGTTGAAATTACAATGAAAATGAAAGGAAATCCAAATTTCAAAATCAATTTAAATCCCTCAAAATATGTATTTTTTGTCTATAAAGGAGTTGAATTGAACATTAATTTATAGTAAAGATAGTTTAAACTTATTTTCCTTCAATTGAAACTGAACCAATTTCATACACTATATACGTTTCTGGTGCCAGTTGAAATAAGAATTTATTTAAAATGTGGTATGGTAACATAAAGTATTTTTATTTTTGCAGCTCTGGTTTTCCTCTTGGTTCTTCCATTTTTCCCTATCCCTTATTTTCTCCATGGTAAGAATGATATTTGTTTGGAAGTAGCCATACAAGCAGTGAATATAATATAATCACTTTCCAGGAACAAAGAAAATGAACTGCTGAAGTCATAGTCTGAGTGATGTTACTGTGGCTTTCTTCTGTCATAACTGTTTCAGTCAAAACCAAAACCTCTTCTTATCCTAACAGCAGAAGGAAAAAAGATGGAATTATTTGGTCACAAATTAATCTGAAATTCACTGGAAGTTTCCTGTTATAACTTTAGCTGGTATATGTTACAATCCTTCCAGAAGTTAAGTGTCTCAGCCGTCCTGAGAAAGATTCAGTTGTCTAACAAAGACTAATCTGCAGGATAATAACCATTAACTACGTTATAGCTTTCATGTAATAGCTTAGAAATACTTGATAGCAATATGGAAGTATTTAAAAAAGAAAGGGTTACCCTAATGTAACATTAACATTTATACAAACTGAAGTTCACACATTTGCATATGAAAGTTATGGAAAAATTGAGAGTTTAGTTGAAATATTATTTGTTGACTGAAGGAAAATTAAGTAATAAAATATGATCTCATTATTATGGAGTACTAAATTTCACCTGAAGTATTCATGTTTCTGTTGTTATAGAAGTACTCAGAGGTAAGGGTTAGCTGAATTTTTGAAAACCCGGTCAGCTATTTGACATAAACAACATTCCTACTAGATATGTGTTGGTAAATCTTAACCACAGCTCCACAAAGTGCTGTCTGCTCTGACCTTGCCAGACCTGCTGGTCAATATACAAAACAAAATCTGTAGGAAAAATTGCTTCAAGGTGTCTGGCAACTGCAAAGGCATTGTACCCCTTCAAACCTCAGACCTAGTAGTCTTGTCAAGTGATGTACACCCTGTCCAATGAAGGTTTATGAAAAGTTAAGGATTCACAAAACCTTCACTCTTCCCAAGCCAACTTGATGGGTTAACTAAGTCACAGCCTCTCCACACAGGAAGTATCTGGAACCTACACTCTGTTTTTGCCAGGATTAAAACTTATGGTGATGACTGAAGTCTGGAAATCTACCAGGCTAATGACTGCAAGCCTGCAAAAAGTGATACTTCCTAAATCTCAGTGCAACACTTTCTGTAGTTTGGTTACCCCAAAGCAGGTTTAAAAATCCGTGGATCAATGCTATCATGTTGTGCAGTAATCATTTGATGTGTATAATTTATATAATTAACATAATTTCTTGTTATTAAGGAAACCTTTCTATGATTTAACTTTTAGCACATTACACTTCAATACAGGCAGCATTGCATTTTCTTGAAGGAGAGGCAGATTTCCCATATTTACAGTTTCTGTTGAGGTTGGGAAATCATAAGAACTGCTTCTCATCACTACCCCTGTTAAGCTTGGGGCGGGGAATTTGAAGAATGAAGTGAGTTTTGAGTGAGAAAGGAATAGAAAGGAGAATTAATTTTATCTGCCTGCCTCAGGCTTTGGCAAATGCTAGTTGGGATTCATTGTGAGGACAAGCTAAGATCCTTATTTTATTTATTGTAAAGCTGTGAACCTGCCTTCATTTGATTTACCTGATTTTTTAGTAAGGAAACTACTCAAGCACACTGCACCTCACAGCCACATGAGTTCAGCAGAATCAGACCAGACTGTTGACTCCATCAAATACCCAACCCATGGAGCCACGACAAACGCAGGGGATGGCTGCCAGCACACACTGATTCATTACCATTACATGCAGTGCAGTGAGGGATCACATTGCACATAGACAAATCATTTTTCTGCTTTACGTCCTTTTGAAATCTCTTACTCAATTGCTCCCTTCTCCTGGGAAGTACAGGGTTTTCAAAACACAGCCAGTGTACTTTGAGGCCATCCAGAGAAGATAAACAATTATTGATATTTCACTTCATTCTTTGTAAATAAAATGCTATGCTACAACTCACAAGAGCATGCTGAGTACACACTGGAGAGCGAAGAGGAAATGTTGCCCTGTTTATTCTTCATAAATGATTGAATATGATATTTCTTTTATGTTACTGTACATTTTTCTCTTTGAAAGACATTCTAGCCGGGCATGCTGTAGTGCACAGTTAAATGGCCACTACTGCTCCATTTTCACTGTACAGACCTACTGGCACCAAATCATTTGCAGCCCACTGGGTTTAAGCCTGGCAGTCCAAGACATGGCTAACGTGGATTAGAAGATGACACAAAATTACAGAAGAATGCATTTAATAAAGCACATTTCTCTATAGAGCTGATGTTAAGCAATATTCCTACTGTTTTACTAGTGACAGCTGTAAACCTGACAGTGCTGCTGTTCTATTGCTCATACAAATTATAATTGCATGTCAATAATTTGTCTTTCATTAACAATATTAATAGAAGCCGGAACCATTACCAAAAATAAAGTTTCTCAGTGTTAGTCACTATATTAACTTACAAGTAACAAAAAGAGTCCTTGTTTCAAAGACTGTTAAATAAACACTTAAATTTATTGAATGTACTAATATATGGTTCAGCTAAAGCCTGGTTTAAATTTGCTAGTAAAAAAAAATTTCTGATTTGAACTGTGCTGGGTCACACAATAAAGTTATAAATCCATCAGTCATATTAGCTAAGATTAGCAATATAGCAATGGGCTGCTGCATTCCACAGGTTCTCCTCTGTTACGTTGGGTTGAATATATACACTTTATGTTTCCTGAAAGCATTTGGACTGTTTCACAATGAATTTAATATCTTGTTGGCTGTAATTCAGCACAACACATAAACAAAATTTAAGTAGGTGAATAATCCCTCTCAGCTTCAGTAGGATTTCTAACATGCTGAGAATTAAGCACATAGTTAAATCTTTATCTGTTTGGAAGTCAACTGCTAGAGAACTAACTGGTTGATGTGCTTACTACAATGCACAGTGCAGTTTTAAAATGGTCAATATATTTGAAATTGGACAATTTTATTTTATGAGGGAAATCAATCAATTAAAGTAGAAGACAGTGAATGATTGGAAATTTTTTTAAACAAGAAGCTTTATTGTGTTTCTCTCATTTATCTTCTTCATATTATTATTATTATTATTATTATTATTATTATTATTATTATTATTATTTTTATTATTATCTTAAAGGCTCTTCTCCAATTACCACTGCTAACAGGGAAAAGCTGCCCCTGTTGCATGGCCATCTGACGAATCTATGTGGTAGAATTCCACCCGAGCTTTGCAATTTCAGGAAGTGATAATAAGTTCATAAATATCCTAAGACCAAAAAAAACCATTAACAGGCTAGGTTTCAAAACTGATTTTACCATCTACAGCACAGGAAACTGAATAAGGAAATTTGATTATCATTTACAAATGTTCTAGGAAAAGAAATGGCAAATAAAGAAAAGACCAGCATTACTTAGGATTGGCTGAAGAGTTGTGAGTAGGGAACACAGGCTTGAAAGGAAAAAGAAAATTAAAGAAGGCTATTAAGCAAGTTCACTGGCAGCCCAATCCATTGTTTTGAAAAATGTATTGTTACAGGAAACTTTTTCAGCCATGAAAAGGAGGAACAAAAAAGGATTTGAATTCTAATGTAAGATGCGGCAGCATGTTAGCAGAAGGAGAGCCAGCAAGATCACTATCCTTCAGTTCCCGTGATTCAGAATAGGCTGCTTTGCATTTTCTCATGCACTCAAACACTCTGAAACACAGGGAGACATACCATGGGAAGTTAGGACTCTTAAGTGCAGATTTCACAGGGTTCTGCATGTATTAAAATATTCCACTAGTCACCTAGAGAACCCCACAATAGGCCTGTTGTGTATATAGCTGTATTTCTTTATCTTTTTCTCTTTCAGGAATGCTGATCTGACCAAATTACTTAAATGTAGACCAAAATATGCTGCAATGATTCTTCATGAAAAGTTTGACTTCCGATTATTCCAGATAGATTTCTTTACAAGGTTCAGTGTCTCTTGTCTGGCAGCAAGCCTACAGCCATGGTAGTTCACCCGAGGCTGCGAGCCTGTCAGATTCTCCTGCGCTAAGAGAGGTCAAGCCAGGTCTTTGCTTAAATGAGAGAACATGACAGATTTGAGTCACTGTTCTGCTAACAGTGTCATCCTTTGGATGATGCAGAAAAAGAGTTTCGTTTGCCACTGACAATCCCATAGCAGTTGCGAAATGATGGTCTAATAGCCTCTGTGTTCTGGCCAAATTCCAGTGAAGATGATTACCTTTTCATCGTGTAAAAATCCTTGGGATTCCAATTTACCGTGGTTTTGCTCCCTGTCAGTCTGTTCCAGTGGTGGGTGGAAAACCTGCATACAGAGGTTACAGACACCTGTGAAAGTGAGGTTATTAGGTTATGTTATTTATTTACTGAGTGTATTATTAAGTTCTTTCATCTTAATTTCTTGTGAGGTTTTTTTTTTTTTTCCCTGAAAAGCTGCTGAAGCAAACTGGGTCTGCAGTATTAACTCTGGGAGAAGGATAACAATTCTAAATAAGCTTCTACATCCAGTTATTGAATTGGAAAATGCTAGGATTACATGTTCTCATATTTCAGGAAAATGTCTGTTCTGCTTTTCAGGTTCTTATTCCTTCATCCTCTAAAAACACATGCCATATAAATATACCATTCAATCGCTTTACTCCAGCTTTTTTCTCTTTTCTCCATTCCTTTCTTGCAGATGTTTTTGAACGTGAGTTTGAAACCTTATGTTGAATTGTGTTGAATATTCTTTCCTTTCCTTCTACATCTCTGAGAAAATAGGCAGACGTGATAGAACTTTTCTTGCATAAGGACTTTAAAGTAAGGACACAGAATTCTCCCTTTAACAACTAGCATTTAAACCCATTTTTAGAGAGCGTACCAAGGGCAAAAAATAGCAGAAGGGGGCACGCCCCAGATATTGCTCTCAGTCAATGATTTCTTGTCATCTAGATTGTAGCGAGACACAAACCTGAGGCTACTGCAAATTATATCAATGGCCAGCTTTCAGATGCTTTAGGATCAATGAAGAATAAAGATTAGCTCAGGTTTCCCTCAAGGACAACAGAGGCTGACTTAAGTATTATATCAGAAAGCAAGGTACAGCTTTCTGCAGCGGGTCTGGCACTAAAATTTGGTTTAATTTTCTCTTTCTCCCACAGGTGTCCCGTACCACTTTCAGCACACCACCCTTCTGCCTCACCTTTTCCCTGTTTACAAGCTGGTGGAAGCAGTTTACTTCATTTCATACCACGCAACTAAATGGTTTTGCGGCCCTGATTGATACAACATACCTAATGCGCAGAAATGTGAGTTTCTAGGAACTTGCAGTTCTTCTGAGGAATTTTCTTTTGCTTTATTTTTGCCGTGGTTATTCGCTGAGACATTTTCAACCAGCACTGAAAAGGATTAACTGTCCTCTGATGTTCAACACTCAGCTCCAGCTCTGCTCACAGTGTGACTGGAGGATGTTTTCATGGCCTTATCAAGCTTAACCTGTACTCATAGAAACATAGCACAACTCTAAGATTTTTAAGATCCAAAATAATTTAAGGCAACCTTGAAATTTCTTTATATCCTTTGTTTGTTCTCATGCCCTATTGAAGATAAGCATTTCAGAACTGGCTTTATAAAGACTTCCACAGGCAAGGGGCATTTAACACCATGAAATGATTGCTTACCTTAAAGGGAAAATATGCATCTAGAAAGAACAATAGGCAGTGATCATGTCAGGATGGAACAATGCTTACCCCTAACAGCAAAATGCAATCAAAGGGAACATTTGCTCTTGAGAGATTTAGAACATTCTCTGCTAGTGTGAATTAGCATAAATTCATTTAAAACTGCAGAATATACTGATTTAAACTCACCAAGACTCTTTAAGTACTTCAGCTTTTTGTGTATGTGAGAAAGAAAAGTAGACCTGGAACTCGCATGTCAGAAACTTGCACATTAGTATGACGGTATTTGGGGAGCAGAAATGTAGAAAAAATATAGAATGTTTTCTGCTGAATTGTATGTCCTTTCTAGGACTGTCAGAAAGAAAAGAAATACACATTTTTATGATGGCATTGACAAATTAAAAAAAAAGAAAAAGAATTAAAGTCAAGCTTATTTCTGCAGTACCTTAAAGGCATATTTTGACAACTCAGAGAGTTTTCTGGTATTGTATTCTAGTAGCTTAAGGTAAGAATATGAATTTTGGTGGGTTTGCAATTGTATGTGACTTTATTTGCAGCAAAACAAAGTTATAGCAAAGCAGATTAATTTGATTGCAAGCTATACAGCAAATATATTCAACAGTCAAACTACTGAGTAATCTCTGGACAGTTTTTGCATTTATTTATCTATTTGAATCTCTATTGTCTGTACAATTCTTCAAAAAGAGACAGAGCATCTCCGAACAGACACAATGCTTGATGGATTTATCTGACCTACACTTTCCTTCCCAGCTTAACTTCTTTACATATCAAACCTAACACAGTCCCAAGGGCTGAGTGAGGGGTGGGAAAGATTGGATCCAGCCTTCCAGCTGCTGCTGAAGAAACCATTCATGCAACACAGTCACATAATAACCTAAAAGTTCAAAATGCCAGCACATCATTTTGCTGATATGGGTGAATTTAAAGATACTGAGCGAGAGAGAGAGATGGAGGAGGAACTCAAATATAAGCTGGCAAATTCCCTCAAAAGCAATATTAGAGTTGGGATTTAACCCTTTTTATAATCTGAACTTTTTACTTCCTTGAGATGAGAGCAACTTTATCAGCTGGACACAGAAGTTAATAAAGTGCAGAAAGGACTTTTATGGGAATGGGTGGAGTGCTGTGAGACAGATTAATCTTAAGGAAAAAAGTAAAACTAAATTATTAAATTAACATCTCTGTAGTAATTTCAGTTACCTCAATTACTTCAGCCTGATTTTTATCTCTTGAGGTACACGGGAATAAAAAACTATCAGACTTTTTCCACTAGAACAACTTGTGAACTTCCCATGCCAAATCCTTGCCCCAGTTAGGGTAAATCGAAAAAGACCTCTGTTTCTTATCTGGAAAGAGTTCTGCAGTTTACCAGCTTCCTTTCCATTCCTATTCACTGTTGAGGGAAACTCTAAATCCAGCAGGCTGTGTATGCTTTGCAGTAGGGTTGAGAGTATCAGATAGGTCCAGATATTGTCTCAAGCTCCAAAATTCTCCTAATTGATGTGGTAAGGCCTCTGTTTGAACTCTTTTTAAAGATATTTCTTTTTTGTGACATCCACTGTCAGATTTCTGAAAGATGAAGGCAGCCATCCCTTTCTTTGATACACTGGATCCCACTGAGTAGAAAAGGTTGAACAATCAGTTCAGATTCCTTTTAAATTCTGCTAGACATTTGTCTACAAAACTGTGACTTAAGTCTGGTTTTCCTTTTTACACATAGAACCAGCCAAACTGCCTAAACACTCAGAGCCATCTGGGAGCTCTTCTCTTTGACCATTCACTACTTGCTATTTGCTCTGTCACATTAGAAGAGAAGTTTTCATTAAAACGGAAATAAGATCAACTCCTTTATTTTATCATAACAGAAGCTTACTGAGCAGCTGTGTGGCATTTGTTCTCATGCTCTTTGAGCACTGTGGGGTGGTTTATGTTTGTAAACCTAATAATTTTTTACCAGAAACATAGAAGTGTTTAGTAGACCTTTGCAGCAAAAATGCACAAAGCCATTGAGCACTTGAGAACTCCATGAAAAGGGACACAGTCATAACCACTGAGGCTCCATTTGATGTAATAGAATTGGATTTGAATGGGCTTGACTGCAGAGGTCTGGGAAGGATGAGATTAGTACTGTAGGAAAATTACAGAGACTTTTATTTTATTGTTGGTACCACAGTAACTCTTATAGGGGTGGGATTGCTTCTTTGAGAACCATGCCTGAAGCAGGGAAATGATTCTTTCAGCATTTTGGCATAATGTTTGGTGATACATTCAGCTATTCTGTTTGATGAGCTGTCACCATCTTCACCTTATCCAAAAAGAACAACTCAACATGATTTCAGCAGTGCTGTGGAAAGGAGGGTCCCACAAAAAGCATCTAAGTGCATCAGACACCACCAAAAGGACTCCAGCTGGAATACTGTTGTTGATGTGGAACACTAATTTAGAGAAATGGATCAAAAGGCAAGTTCAGAAGAGAGTAATGAGAAGTGATCGGCAGCCTAGAAATTTGTACTTACGGAGAGTAAAAGCCATGGGGTTGATTAACATTAAAAAAAAAGAAGAAGAAGAATATATATAAACTGCTGATAAGAAGAAGTGGAATAATCTTCGTAACACATCAGGCAAGAAATAAAAGTATAGACAGCATTTTAGAAAACTGCTTTCTCCTATCACAGCAGCAGAAAGAAAGCAATGGAAACTTTAATCAGAGGAAATTTAAAATTACAAGTTAAATGTGCCAGTATTCTCATTGCTTAAATTAATTTAGGCAGGATTGCATCATTGATTTCCTGAAACTCAACCATATTTTCGATAATATTAGCAGTATGGTACTGCTAATCATTCCAACCTGGATTAATTACTTCAAGGAAGAGGATGCCCCTCTTATTCTGAGAACAAGATGGAGAAAATGGAGAATACAGAAATTTGCAATTCCGTAGCAAAGCAACAGAGTACTCTTGTACTGCACTGAATAATAAAGATATAGATCTGCATGACATGTTGCTTCTTTGCCCTTATGTTCTTGTCACTCAGCGGAAAAGCAGAGTGAAAACGAAAGCTGAAACAAGGGGGGAAACAGAAACATAGAATTAATAAGGGAATTACCTAACATTTTCCTTTGGTCTTGTTGATTTCTTTAACCTACTGGAAGCTTTAGCAGTTTATTTCCTGCAAGGAAAGATTTTTTCATAAAATTTTTAAAGAAATTTTCAAGAACTGATGCAATTTAATGAAATTTTCCTTTCAGAAGACAGAACTAGGGCATTTCTATTCCCAGTTTTGAATCTGCTCTTTTCAATGACTTTATTAAATTACTTTCACTATGTCTGTATCAGTTTCTACTTTGTATGGACGCTTTATGGAATGCCAGAATAAAAACCTCAAAGACTACAGGAATTCCTGCTGAAAGGCAAAAAAAGGCAAACCATTAACAATAGATAACTCTAATTATTATCACCCTGTAGTAGCCAGAGCTTATTAGCTGCCCTCCTCCAGAAGCAGACAGTTATTTAACATGGGATTTTCAAGAACATTTAGAGTGCTTTATTTTCCTCTGACTGAAGCCACCACAGAAGGAGAAAAAAGGGAGAAGGTAAAGTCTTCTGATAATATTTGAAAAGCAACCTAGTTTTGTTGCTCTTCGGGGTTCTGCATTATCATGGCACAGCAAGAGTGGGGCTGCTCCATGAGCAGGAGCCCAGCCAGGAGCCAAGGCTGCCGCCAGTGCTGCCTCTGCTCTCTCTGTTTGAGTACAGTCCTGCAGGCTCTGAGCACAGAGAGCAGAGTCCTGCAGGGTCTGAATGGCCTGAACAAAGAGCAGAGAGGGGACAGGAAATGGCCACAGGCCCAGCAAGCCACGACCCAGGTCCTGGGTCCCCCCAGCCTGGTCAGGGCCAGCAGCAGATACAGCAGGAGGGAGGCTGAAGAGTTTCTACCCTGGCAGTGCCACGGTGGTGCTGAGCTGGAATGGGTCTGTCGGGGCCGTGGAGGGGCTGCTAAGGGCACTCACAGCCAGAAGAGCTGAGGCCGAGAATTTAGAAAACCTGCAATAGTGTGTTTCTGCTATGTGTAACCAGAGCTTTGTTCACCTATTTCAGCTGTGATCTTTTCTTCTTAAAAGGAATGCTGTGCTCTGGGAAACTGCAAGGTTTCTCAAGGGCACGAGAAAGCAGCTAGTTTAGCTGGATGAAGAAATTCAGAAGAACTGTAATCTGGACCATTAACTATTTTTAATACTTCAGCAATGTTTTACTGATGCATTTGGGTTTTCCATTATAAAAGTATCCTCCCCTTATCCCCTCTCCAGGATGTGAATCCAGTTTTATTAGAGCATGAAAAATATGTCTCCTTCTTGCAGTGATGTGGCTGAGAGGAATAAAAGATGGCTCTGATGATATATACTCTCAATTGCACTAATAACATCTCATTTTTTCCCAACTTATCCTGTTGCTGCTGATAGAAGTGTTTCTGTTACTGCTGTGAGGCGTCACTGTGATTATTGCTGTTCCCTTAGTGTCTTTTATGCTCTGGGATCCAATCCAGAAAAGCATTCTGTTAGAGGAGATTTACGTGGCCAGATTGCACAAAGAAAAATGATAACATGAACAGCAGCCCTATTTTTTACAAGGACATATTTACAAGTCTAAGACATCATGCCAGAAATAGCTTTCATTCTAACACATAGCTCACTAAATCTAAAAGTAGCCCAACCTTTGGGTTTTCTTAACTCTGAGTTCAAGAAATTTCAATGTGGTCATACCTACTGATAAGCTGAAGAGAACAAAACTTTCCAACAAACAAACAAACAAACAAACAAACAAAAAACCCAGCAAAAAAACCCAACAACACTCACCCCTCCCATTCACATTTAAAAACATTTTGACGCATTTAACCTCTCTGCTTCAGCTGACACAAAAGTCAGTAACCTCCTAGAAAAGGATCCTTTTGCTGGAGCAATATTATCATATTTTTTGTGAAGTTACTGGTTTAGTTATTATTATGTGCTTTGTTGTCAGTATTTTGGTAGGAAATGGATATTTTTTAATATATTTTTTAAACTTTTAATAGTTTTGAAATATTTCTAAATGTTCCCTGTCAGCCCTTGTGATTCCAAAGCTGACAGTCTTAAGTGCACATATAGTGCACACATGACATATATCTGTCACTTCGCACCTGGCTTCCATTTTTGATCTGCACTTTAATTTCTTCAGACAGTTTTGGTAAATAAATAAGAGAGATCTCATTCCTTATAAAATGGATAATGTTTCTTCCTTATGCATTCACAATGCTATTCTTTTTCTAGCTTTTCACAATTTTTAAGATCTTCTCTTACCAAAGGGTTGCTATAAGATGACGTTTTGTCCTTTGGAAACAATAAACCTCATCAATATTTTTTCATGTTTTAATCCGAGACTAGAATATTATCTTGGCCAGAATTAGACTATGATCTACATTACAGCCATCACTAAGCCATGCTCATCTGAATAAATACACCTGTAAACCATTTGTTTTTTTGTAAGTAATGTACCGACAACTATAAAATATATTCCAAATTCTCATCCTAGTTAAACTGGTGTAAATTAGAATGAACTGAATTGTCTGAACCATTCATCATTGTTGCAGGATTAATGTCTTTCACTGTTGTAAAACCAAAGCAATGACATTAGTCCTTTAGCATTTTATACTTTTGCATAATAGAACAGAAAACAGAGAGCACAGCTAGCGTAAATTATGTATTTTATATAATAGTGCTTAATCAACATACAGGTCGTACTTTAACATGTTGTTTTCCCAGGATATTCTAAACTGACCCTGTCAAAATCTGGCTACAAAACAGCAGCACCAGCAGTTGGGGTAAAAGAAGCAACAGCTTGCTCATCTAATGCAGCCCTGGCAAATGTAAGTGCAGCTGAGGAGCTTAGGAGAGTGAGGCCTATATTAAAGCACACAACCATCTGTGGGACTGCTCTCTTCTTTGTGCTCTGCCCTAGTGATACATTAATTGTGCATCTGTACCCTGGCCTCAAGGAAGGATTTAAAATGATCTGATAACTATCTGATGGCACACCATTTGTGTCACCAGTTTCAATTCTGGAGCCTGAAGATGCCCATGATCCTTAACTTACTTTGGGATCAAATAATGTATTTCACGTGGGTGCTGAGGGACGGTGTGCTGAAGGACAGCATTCCCTCTTTAACTGGGGACACACTCACACAATCAGCACCTCATTTCCTGGCAGCTGCTCTGCTTCTACACTCCGCTCTGCTTCTACACTCGCATCCCTTTGAAGAGGAACTGTGTAAAGAAATCTGCTTTCAGAATAATGCTTGCTCTGACTGGTTTCCTTGTGAGTTTAACTCTCAGCAGCTAGCAGGATTTTGAAAAACTCGCAAGGACACTGGCATGCCAGGCACGTGCAATTAGTTCTGATTTATAATAAATTATCTATGAATTCACAGTAGTTAACATTATGTTTACATTGCTGGGAGTTGTTATTGCTAATACACGCACAGTTGGAGAATGTGTATTTTTACTATCCCTAAATAATTCCATTGAATAACTCCTATAGTGTCACTATAGCTGTATGAAAAATCAAATTTAGAAAAAAAATCTACCCATGTAAATCTCTCCCTTCATTCTCCAGGAAAAGAAAAAGGACAATTTTAACAAATAATTATTCTCCCTTTCCTTCTCCAAAACTAATTCAAATGAAAGCTAATGTGGCTAATAAAGTAATTATAATCGAATGATACATTTCACGTGTGTCAGAGTCTTCCCAGAAACTCAGACAATGAATTCACATTTAAGTCTCCACATTTTGAATTACTTCTTTAATCGGATGTGCTGCAGCACGGCCGATTTGCAGCATATCATTCGGGATGTAATGGAGATGCAGAAACGTGTGTGATGGCTTTTAAGAGAGCCCTAGAGAAGTGTTCTACAAAGGGTAGATCAGTGAAGCAGCATAGTGCAAATTCATTGCTATCATACCAGACTGCTCCTCAGTCTACCAGCTCGAAGGTGCCCAGGGAGCTGGTTTTGAAGAGATAGTTCCACATAAGTGTTTCGTTAGCTGTACATACTTCCTCAGCATGCTGGCTAAAGCACAAATTAAATGGCAACAAAAAAGTCAAGACTTATTTGTCTTCTAAAGGACCAGTATCTATATCCTAAATACAACCAGGCATTATAGCAAAGGGCAGCTGAAGATTAAAGATTTGGAAACTCTCTCCATGGGTACCTATTGTCCGAGATGTTATTCATATATTTATATATTTTATATAGTGACTGTGTGTGTCCCCAACACGTGAAACTGTCCAGCAAGGAGGGAGCAGAACCCGGGACTTTCTCTTGCTCACAGATCACTGGGCAATGAATTGTAGCTGTCCGAGAGCTTTCCCTGAGACTCTAGAACTCACAGAGAGCACAACTCTTGTCCCCAGAGCCTGGAATTAGCTGCAGCTTAAAAAGTCCTGCTACAGGTGAAGAATTGACTGTGATTCTTCTCAAAGACAAGTGGTAATTAAATTCCACATCCTGGGGAAGTGCTCAGCCAATGAGTTATTGTACAAAAACACAGCAGCAGCAGTGCTTCCTCTGGATCCATTTCAGAAGGGAAAAAGCAGCAACTTCCCACTTCTCCAGTGTTCTTCCCAGTTTTGTTCTCAAGATAAAATGTAATCCCAATGTTCCCAGAGTCTTAAAATTCCTGGATTAAATTTTATTTAGGAGCCTCAAAGTTTTATATTAAACAATGCAATGCTAAGGTCCCTCAGGTCTAATCTTTCACATATCAGCTAAAAATAAAAACGATATGTAATATGCTACAAAAAACAAATGAGAATCTTCTGTAAGCAAAATTCTGGCTGGGATGAGTAAACTTCCCATTTTAGTCCAGAAAGGACAATGGAACAAGTAGTCTAATTTAGTGCTCAGAACTAAGTTACATTTTACTGTTTACTCACACATCTCATTCTGGAACAGTGTAAAATACAGGATGATAAACTTCACTGGAGACACAGAAGGAAGAAGGACGTGAGAAACATTAGCCTGGGACCAGAACAGAAGCCTGACAAATGGAACTGGCTATTTCAGGATGATCTACTTAATGGAGTAGATCTATGGGAAATGAATGAAGATGGAGGCCTAAGGGTAAAAATTGAGTGATATCAGGAAAATGGAGATGAAGTGTGAGTTTGGCATGCTCTTACAGGATTAGGCTGCAAATATTAAGGGATTGTATTCTAATCCCTAATTATTCCATTATGTATGTTACCTGTTATACATTAGGTGCTACTGCTATCATTATCTTTTTCATCGGAGTGGTTATTTGGACCACCAAGATAACGAGTAGAAGCTACAGCATCAAATGCAATTTAAAACAGAAGGGCTAAAGGAGAAGGTGTTTCAAGCCTTTTCTTCACAATAGCATATTTATTCCTTAACAAGAGGTTTAAAGGAATGAAGGCTTTATTCTGTCTGTGGTTTGGTTTTAAGCATTTAGAGCAATTTCTCTGGTGCAAACCAAGTGTAGCAAGGCACCAACATAATTTCTTCCACGGAATATGTTTGTACCAACAATCTTGTAAGATAGATCAGCGTGGAAGATGTCGTTCACCTTGAAAAGTAACAAGCATTTGTTATACACCAAGTAAATTCTAGTCCAGCATCTTAGTTTTATAAACCTTTAAGTATCCACCATTTTCTAGCTTAAAAAAGCCAAATAACTGTTCCCTCCTTCTACTTAAAAGCGTATTATTCACAGTCCTGAGATTCTAAGTATTAATTTAATCTCATATTACCTTACTTGAAAAGGGAAAGTATGTCATTAGAAAACCTTTAAAAGCAGGCACTTGTTCCTAGTCTTTTATAGACAGGTTGAAGCTAAATACTTTTGGATTTGGAAATGAATTTTAAGTGACTTGTAGACATTTCCAAAATGCATTACTTAAAGTGGTTTTCCTGTACGAGCTTGTGTTTAGTTACCTAGCAAACAGGGCTCATTAGGCAATTAAAAAATAAAATTTTTTACTGTTCACTCCTTTCTATTAATAACTAGTTGACAGAGAAAAGAATAAAGGGTGGCTTTAGTAATTGAAACTGTTTTCTGTATGGCTTCAAGAAATTATAACAGACTAATTAAAAAATAAGCACATGTATTTTAGTATGTATCTGTTCTGGTTAGAAGTATGCTGCTGTTCATTTTATCACATGTATATACTTACTCAAAAGCACAAAAATATATGCATTTCTCTTTGCTTTGTGTAGAGTAGTTTAGATATCATCTTGAGGAGAATATATTGCTTTAATTACTGTACCTTGGAAGGACTAAATCCATGCATGTATTCCAAGTCCAAGGAAGTATACACTGGAGTTTTCTACAATGCTAAAGTCTGCCGAGGTGGTGCAACAGAAATATAAAAACTTTTCGTTCTTATTGCTGGGCCTTAGTAATTATGCAAGTTGGAATGAAAGAAACTTCAAGAAAAGGAGGAACAATGAGAGAAAGAGTACGATTGTGTAGCCATTTCTATTAGGTAGGTCCCTCACATCAAATAGCTTCTGGGAAGGATGCAATAGATTCTGGTTTTGCTGCAGAGCAAAATGCACTGGCATGCATTGAGTTTCTCCTATTTCAAAACATTGCTTATTCCATTCCCAATATTATCTATGGATATTAATTTTCTGTTTACTGGGGAATAGGCAAACCAAAATTACAGAGAGCTCCCTACATTCCTTTGTAGCATAACATCTCAGGAATATTTTTCTCTCTCATACTCTGCACGTAGCCCCTAGCACACAGAACAAGGAGTAGCTTTTTAAAGTTCTGCTTTGAGCAGAAATAAAATGTATCCAGAGGCTTTAACCCTGTGGAAAGCTTGTTGTGAGAACACTAAGATGGGCTTGGTGTAAAAATTTATTATTTGTTGTGATCCCATCGGGCAAATTTTGGGCAGTATGGTTCCCCTGCAGCCAGTCTCCTACAAAGACAAAGAAGAAGAAAAGACTGACCCTTTTTGCAGAATCAAAAGGAAGAAAAGTTAGCAGAAAGTTCTTGTATATTCTTGAAAGGAAGTGTTTTCTGTTTGAATGCTACAAATTACCTATTCCTTTGAAGCTACTTTAAAAAGAAGCCAACATTTTCTTGAGAAATAATTAAAAAGTCCTGACTATTTGAGTGGTGGAATTACTGGGGAGCTCTTTCTTACATGATATCTGCAATACAAACTTCTGTTAGCCTAGATCTCCAAGTCAGAACTCCAAGAGGGTGTGCTCTGAGCGACATCATTCTGTGGGCAGAAAAGCCCTGTAGCTACATTTCTTACATCTTTTACTTCTTGGAAGGCTGAAGGGAACAGATGGAATTAATTAGACACTATAAAGCACAGTTTTGTTAAAATAATCTATGCTAAGAGTGCTTTGCCTAGATCAGCTACAGTGTCAGTTTGATATTAATCTACATCAGGTTAAGCCAATTCAAGGTAATTCTTTAATTTGGTTTAAGGCTTCTGAGCACAGCACTGGGTTAATACCACAAAAAACTTTTTGTATGTATTTAGTTCAATTTTTTTTTTAAACTTTTGCTCGCCTCTCCTTTGCGTTACTTCTCGACAAAATTATGTTATTTTTAGTTCTTTGTTGGCAATACATAGTAATTATTTGGAGCAGAGATCCTTACATCTTTGTGCACTCCCGCAGCAATTGCAGCAGTCCTGGTATGAAGTGAGAATTTCAGACAGGGTTTGAAGGGACCTTAGAGATCATCCAGTTCCAACCACCTGCCGTGGGCAGGGTCACCTTCCACTAGACCAGGTTGCTCAGAGCCCTGTCCAGCCTGGCCTTGGACACTTCCAGGGACAGCTTATAAAATACATTTTCAAAACACAGCTGAGGTTTCAACAAAGATCAGAAGAGGTCTAAGACCTGTTGGGTTATATGACAGGAATAATTTACGATTATTTTCCAGGAATGAAAGTGTTTTCCTTTATACTAGATTTGCATTGGACTATCTTTTCTCCTGAGTTTGTAGTATGCCCAGCCTAATGATACTTTGGTTGCCACTGTCATCATACGGACACTAGCGGTACTAACAATAATGAAAACGGTGTTACTTTGTTAAGTTAATATATTACTACAAGGCTTTAACAGCATAAGATTGCTAAAGTTTTAAAGATAAAGCAATAAGAAAAATGTGATGTCATAGTTTAAAATTAGAGTTTCTCAAGTTCATACACCTTTGCCTGTCCCCTATACATTCACAAATGTGTAGATAAACAAAAAGGAAAAAAGAAATCTGAAAAATGTGTAGTAGAAGAAATAGAACAGAGATAAGTATCATCTATATTTGTATTCAGTTGTGATTTCTAGACTATCTTCTTATCTAATCTAGTCCTAGATTATCGTTGCCAGCCACAGAACACCAGTCTTGCAAGTTGTGTGGATGGATGCATGTATGTCTGCATGTCTGTATGTAGCTAAATGGACAGTGACTGACTTGGCAGAGTGGCTCCTTAACTCATTAAATCAACTGCTTTGATTTAATGTAAAGCAGTTTTACACAGAACACTCTACTTCTAAGACTTCCTGTCATGCTGCTGTCAAAAAAAAAAGGCAGAGGAAGATATGAAAGTCCTGAACCAAAGGCAGGATGCTAAGGAGCTGTGTAATCCATCACTTTCACAATCTCCTCTAGTTAGGCTCAATTTTAGGTGTACTCCTTTTGATTTATGACCTCCAGGGCAGAAGCCTTGCAAAAAAACTCTGACTCAGTAGAGGGGAGCCATTCCTAATGAATTTAATTATGGTTTCTTAGTAAACAATTCTGCTCTTTTCCTGTGGCCCAGTGGTGCCCAAAGGATGCACTTGTTGTATGTCCTTTTCCTATAATTCCATCCTGACATGCTCTGCAGCCTGGAACTGTGCTGTTCATTTATCCATAGCTTCTGGATTCTGAGCTCAGCAAACCAGTCTGACAAAGTCGAGAGGCAAACTGCCGGCACCTTATGTGAACCTGTCTTGTGATGCTCAAGTTCCCTGGGGAGCAGGCACACTAATAAAGGTGTCTGCATTTTTATCTCTGAGGAAATGACAGAAAACAGGTAATTTTTCCTGCCATAATGACACCTTTAAGAATTGAAAGAAAGATTAAATAACTATAACCATGCTTCAGCAATGTTGGGCCTTCTGGAGCCCAGGGTCTCATTTTAATTTCCAATTGGAACAGAACACAAAAACTTTAATTGCTTAACGATGATTTGGAAGGAATGAAGAAAAGTTTAAAGGGCAGAAGCAATATAATCTAAATACTACATAGTTGTTTTAGACTTTGAACTGTACAACCATTAATATAAAAATATGAAAATTCACTGAGGTCTTATTTTTCTCAATTTACATGTTTCTTAATTATATACCTTGGCCTCAGGTGATCTGCATATACATCCTGTAATGCTCTCTGTCTACTTTGCAGACAGAAGGCTGAGTTATGGACTACCTTATTTATTACAGTTGTGAGTTGGGATTTTTTTGATTGCTTGAGTTTGTTAGGTGGTTTTGTTTTTAGTTTGAGAACTGTAACGTATAATGAATATGTTAGAAACATCAAGCCTTCATGGTTGAGTATTTAAAGGGGGAAAAAAGAAAATAATTTGTTATCTAGATAATTTTCTCAACTTTCTATTGCTTTAACTACTATATTGTTTTATTCAGAAAAGGCTCCTTAAAAAAAGAGGAACTACATGTTATTTCTGAATATGAACAGAGGTGCTCAAGGGAGCTTATAGCTGAATTAGGTCAAGCTTGACCATAGGTGATGGCTCATTGTTGCCTTGAAATTCTGATCCTAGGCTTTTAGGCAAAGGAGTCTTCAAGGCCTTTAGAAGAAGAACCTGAGATATAAAAAAGCAAATTAAATGCTTTCAGGTTTCAAAAAGAGTTAAAAGTTGTAAAGGCAAAGAACTTCCAAGTTTACAGCTTGGAAACATTTTACCATCAATTTTAATAATTGGTAGTTGTTATCCTGCTTTGTTCGATAATGATGAACAAAACTAAGCCCCTCTGTCCTTACAGAATTTGAAGCCTCATTTCTGAATCAAAAACAGAAAAAAATCCAAACCTTCATAAAGCCCAGTGCACTGTGCATTGCAAATTCAAACATGGGAGGTGTTTCTCTTAGTTATCTAGCAAATTTTCCTAACAGGAGATGAAGATTTGAAAAGAAAATTCAGAACCTCTCCATTCCCAAGTGCAAATGGTGATGGTTGGGAATGCTGCCTTTGCACCTCCCTGGATGCTGATTTGGATTCATCACCCAAATCCAGCCAAAATAGCCAGGTCAAGCCCGTGTGATCTTGCCACTCAAACTACACAAAGCACTTTCTGTACAGAGAACATGCTCTCTATCCTGGAAGTAGAGGACTGAGACAGAAGTTGTAATAATTCGTGGCAACTTTAAATTAAGAAAAATGTGCCTTCTCTTTCTTACGTCTACTGTGATTTCTTCTTGGGTTTCTACTGCTAATGGTAGAAAATACATAAATATCAGTCTAGACAGTCCTTAGTGACAATATATGTAATTGTCTTGCAATCTGAGGATTTTTAATTTGATCTTGCATGTTTTAAAAAGATTGTGTTGAATTTATAGCATCTGTTGTTATTATTGCTATTCAATATAACATGGACTCCACAATACAGTTAAATGATCTCAGTTCTGAGCACGATACAGACAAAGTGCAATGAAGAGTTCCTAATCAGAATTAGGTTCTTCACAGATGCAAAATGAATGCATTCGTAGTCAAACAGTAAAACTAAATTGCAGGTTACCGGGGGAATTAATCTTGATTTGCAGCTATTTATGATAAATAGGATTCAGGATGCTGGTGTCAATGAAGTGCTCCTTACTGAAGGGAGAGATAAACAGCAGCAGCAGGACTTCAGGAAAATTAGCTACCAGACTTGTTAAAATAACTGGATGATGAGGTGTACCAATTAAAAATCACTTAGCAATTTGCATATAGGTAACTCACTAGAAGATCACAGATACCTCAATTTCAAATTTGCATTTTATCTCTTTGAAGCATATAATAATTAAAATGGCCATTAGTGATAACAAGAATTAATCACATAAATCCTCTCATTCATTTATTTGGCATAATAGAACCCAAAGTCTACTTATGTTGTTTTTTTCCTTATTATAATCAACTCTATAAATCTACAAATTATGAAAATAAAATGCCTTAAACTCCTAGAAAGTCAGAGAAAAGTGTTATTTATGCATCATGCCACAGGGACGTGGAGACGTGTGCGCGTGTGTGTGTATCAATGTACCTGGCTCTTAAAGAGCACACAGAGTATAGGGAATTTATATCTAGACTATGTCTGAAAGATACACCAGCCTGGAAACCAGTACCAAATTCTCTGTCTCTGTTATGTAAGATAATTTAACGGCTTAATTAAGAAATTCTTTAAGGAGACCAATTTATTATAAACCACAGAGTTCTGATGACTATCAGAAAGGTAATATACTAATTTTGAAGATCCACAAAAGGAGGACAGATTACCTTAATTTATGAATCAAATAACACAGTACTAAATAGATAAGCCAGTTTTAGGTAGACATATATAAATGAAAAAATGTCCTAAAATGTGAAAAATAACAACAAAATAGGAGTATTTTAAAAAGGTAATGGTGTAGAACACAGGCTTGAAACCTTAGCCTTCTACTGCTTTCATGTCTTAACACATGAAAACTTTCATACTCTTAGTAAACAATAATTTTGCCTTCCCTTTATGCATTCCTAGAATGCTTCTGCTGCAACTCATGACAGTATTTGCTTATGACTAGGGACAGCATTTTACAAGACCACCAAAGCTCAGGAATTTAACAGCCACGAAAATGTTCTCTGGATTTTGTTGCATTTGTCTCAGAATTTATTTTTCATGGAAAAGTAAGGTAGCAGATGTTGATGCACAGATCATTACTAAACAAGAATCTTTAATTTTAAAGAAAAATTTAAAGGCAACACATAAGGGCTAGACTGGCACATTGCCAGGTACCTGCTAAATGACAGTCACTTAGAGTGCCACTAGAACTGAGTTCTGCTGCACAAACAATTGAAAAATGAAGTTTCAGTGAGACAAGACTAGAACCAAAACTTTACACAGCAATCTACATTCAGGGAAGATCACTTTTCCTCATTAAGGAGCTGAATCAGGTGTATATTTAGACAGGGATGAAAGTTTCCTACCAAAATGAATGTTTGTGTGCGCCTGCGTGTTGTATATACGGCTCAGGAACATGCCCATAAAAGCGAGGCTGTATTTTAAAACTAAGTCCATTATTCAGGTGTTTCTGTGAGTTCCTAATTCAAAGCATTGACTATTCCCCTTGAAGTAGCATTTTTATTATTGTGTCTCCTCTCTAATTTAATTGAGTTCTCCTCTCTTAGGTAGACTATTTGCAGATATGCTTAGAAAAAAGAGAACTGTGTGTGTGGAGACTTCCATGCCAGAGCTCAGCCTGTGAATGCTGTGGCCTTTTAAACACTCACTAATTGCATGACAAAACTTGAAATCTTTCTTCACAGGTGAATGGCTGACAGTTGCTTAAAGCTACTTGGAAATTCCAACAGAATGCTTGCAACTGAGTTAGGAAAGAAATGCTCTTTATTTCCTTTATGATCAATAAGAAAATTCTTAATTGGCAGTCTTTCCAAAATAAAAATAAGCTTTGAAACTTAAAAGATAAATAGAAAAATAGAAGTCAAAAAGATGCAAATGGCAACAAAATCCAATCCGTGTGTTTAAAATATGAAAGACTGAGGAAGCAAAGCTGGGGCTACAGCCAAACCTTCTGCTCATGATAAGGTAATATTTAATAAAGATGAATGGGTTGAAGAAAATATTAGTAGCCTGTGCTAAACTCCAGAGACAATTTCTTGGAGTCCAAGAGCACTCTGCACAGAAAATATCTGGTAAAGTAAAGCTTATGTAGTGCAGGATTCAGAGTAACTTTCCTGTGGGAGAAATTATTGTCCTGAATTCTGCATGTGCATTGAAAGATATGAACTGAAATTTTCCAACTTGAATATTTGAAATATTTTTTGCATAAATTTTACCTTTGCTAAGCTTGTCACATGAACATGATATTACAGAGAACAAAGCCCAGCCCAACAATTTTCAAAAATACATGTCAGCCTTCTGCACATCTCTTCTGCATTAGTGTTTCCTGTTCTGACTTCAGTTAGAGTCAGGTGAATGAGGTAATGCCAGCTTGGGCAAAATTCAAGGAGAATTTGTACCCACTATCAGAGGATACAAGCCAGGTTTTAAGCTAGGTAAGAGAAGTGGCCAACAAGCAGATCCTGCAAGGTGGGATAATACTTTTTACTTTTTATTTAGGTGGGATCAACACTGCTACCACCACTGACCCTCAGACATCTAAATTACAACAATCAAGTCTTGTTGTTGGATCTACAGGTGGTGATATCTTTCTACCCTTATTCTTTTCCTTTCTTTTCCTTATAAATTCTCTTAAGTTTTATTTTTATGCTTTTATATTGCTATATTTCTATAGATAATAACCAAAATGGCTACATGTCTGCTTTCACCAGCAACCAAATTGTTCTAAAATAAACCCTACATATATATATATAAATATTTATATTTATAAACACAGATCATTCAGTGTTGTTTCACTCTAATCCACCACAAAGGATCTACTACAAAGAACCTGAGGTACCCTGACCTGCCCCTGTTATACCCTTCAGGGGCGGGTCATAACAACACTAAATATATTATTGAACCTGGGGAGAGACATCAGAGGATCTTTTACCAAGCAGCTCATCTTTTAGCTATAGTTAACAGCTGAGGGTGAGATCATCATGTTATTTCATTGAGGTGGAAATGTAAGTTCAGGGTATCCATGCTGCATGTTAAATTGGGTAGTTATAGTCAGATTTTAGAACTGTAAATAGAAGCATATGCCAATTTTAAACCAAACCTGCATCTGCAGAAGCCAAAATTAAGATGGAATACTATTCAGTGTTCAGCCTTTAAAATTACATGTTAATAGTATTTCTCAGAACCACTCAAGAATTGAGTTGTAGCTAATGGTGAGGCAGCATCCATTTTCCTAATCTAGTCCTGTACTGAATTTTCTCATTGAGATTTTGAAGGAAGGAGAAGGTAATGTGATATAACTTTCAGCTTTGGATGCATGTCTATGATAGACACTCAGTGGAGATCAATTCCAAATTAACATTAATTCAGGAAGGATGGAAACAAAGGGACTGCTAGCCCTTGTGGGCTTACTACATCAGCAAGAGGGCTATCCTGAAAGTGAATTAATACTGGTTGTTGATAGGATTAACTTCTAACTTGTCTTATCTTCTGTACTTAGAGATGATTTCTTTAGAGGGAAATTAAAAAGACTTTATTTTGCTATTGGTAGGGAAGTATCTGAGAGGAACTTGCACAAAGGGCAGGGAACTGAGCAATTCTTTCCCATTCCTGGGCTCACACTCACAGCTGGGATTGAACTGTTCTGCCCATGCCTGTTTGTGTTCTGTTGTGTGAAGAGTCTGTCCTTGTGAGGGCTTCATTACAGATGAAACACAGGACTTGTCAGCCTCATTCCTGGCACTGATACTGTCAGCTTACCTGTGATCATGTTTGCCAGTGCTCGAGATCCTTTCATTCCCAAAGATGAAGAACCAAATAGCCGTAATCCTATATAATATGCAATCACTCAAGAAGGATCAGAGAGGTTAATGGATTCCTCTGTGTGGAGGTAGACTCTTAAAGTGATTAGAAGTTCCAACTTTATTAAAAATATGTTTTAATATATGATGGGTGGTAGGCTTTGTGAGGTTGATCCTATATTAAAAATGTAAACCCATCAGATTAAACGGCCTGGTGCACATTACTGACGGCGGTAAAAAAAATAAAAATAAAAAGAGAGAAAAAGGCACTCTGGGCAGTAGTGTGAGTAAAAGACATAATATAATATATTCATATTCTTACAAACATCCTCAGAGGCAACTTGCATCAGTAATGGCAAAGCAACAGGTACAGAGTCCTGAAGTGGCACAGACAGGGTATTCAAATACAGACACTGTGCTTATATTTAATAACCACAGCAGGTGAACAATTGGATTTGATAGGGAAATTAAATGGGCTGACCTAAGAGCAGAGGCATTTATTGTCTAGCTCTGTACTTTCTATTCCATGATTACTGCAAAGCTCTTTTGTAAACCAATATGAAGGAACACATTACTGTGATTGTACATCAGCTAAGCACAGTAGCCACAGTAGGAAATACAAAAACATTTTTAAAAGTCAAATTCAATCAGGTTTTACCTCCAAGCTTTTATATTCCCTTTTGTTTTAATCTCTTTTCCTGCATGATGCCTCCTTTAAGCCTAACTTCGTTTGCATTAATGCTGTTTCTAGATGCCTAATAACACGATAAGGTAGAAATATTAGCAAAGACTGAGAGGGAGACAGAACTCTCATCCTAGTCCCCTTTAAATTAAACCAGAAATAAGCATTTATCTGGAACCATAAACAGCTAACTAGCCTCAAATTGCAAGATTAACTCAAAATGAAATGAGGACCAAAAATCTTCACGAGTTCTACAATTGTGCAGCTGAAAAATAGCTTTATGAGTTGAGACCATCAGCATAATCCTGAATATGAGATGGAGCCAAGGAAAACAATTATGAAGTTTCCCCTACCTGAAGACCAAATTCCAGAAACCAAGAAAATAAAAATACTTAGACTGGGAAAACATGTCAAAGTTCTTGTGGAAGTACTAGTGAGTCGTTTTGTCTTCTCTCCTTAATAAATGATTTGTAGCATTTAGCCACTGAACATTACACGTTTTACTGCCCCTAATGCAATTGGTAGAGACTTCCATGAGAAGCTCCCCAGACACAAGCCCACATTTCAAAATAGAATGCAAATCATTGAAACCACAAGCAAAATAAAACAGATTATCTAAGTGAGGAACGGAGGATATGAAAGCAGGACAATGGGTGTCACAGGTAATTATAAAGATGAATCTGGTCCCTAGTTACTTTTGACAAAGCTGGTTTTGTGATTTATGGCAGGTGCTTGTTTATAAACCTATTTCAGCACAGACACACTGAAGCACATTCATCATTCTGCCTGGTCTTCATTATTGGATAAACGTCATTTAAACAGAACCTGAATCCAGACTTCTGCTACCTTGACATAAAAATCAGGATCTTCTATTTGCCTGCATTTATTTATATATTTCCACTGACCTACAGAGGTGGGATGTGTTTGACAAAGGTTCCACACTTACCCCACAAGGAAAACAAATGAAAGTGAGCTGAACTTCAGGAAAAATCGCTGGCAAGCAGTACTTCTTTTAATATTGGTATTTATTTTTGTGCCCTGCAGTTGTGTTTTGTGGAAATGCAGGATAACCAATGGGCAAGTTCGAGCAACTACAACGCTGACAAAAAATCAGAATGGTTTTGGTTGGGTTTTGGGGTTTTTTTTGGGGAAGGGGTGGGCAGGAGGAGGTTGGGGGGTTTTGGCTTATTTTAATGCCTTTTTTTTTTAAAGCACTTTTCAAACTGTGAGGTTTGACATAGTCCAAAATTTTTCTTATCCTGTGCCAGGAAAATCTGGACCCGAGAAATTGCTCCATTACTGTGGCATAGAGTTGTGCAGTCGTCTCACATGAACGGCACAATTTTAGTTTCTTGATTTTTATCTCACTAGATATTGCTTGCTGAAAACAAAGCTAAACAAAGTAGTCCAGCAAAAACCAGAGAACAGAACCCTTTGTAGATTGCTACAATAAATACCTAGAGCCCACCTTACTAGGACAGGTAAAGCCATACAACAATATGACCTGGTTTTGTAAGTTTGAACTGCCAATAAACAGCTAAACATAGAAAAAGGAAGTTGAACAATTTAGAAATTGTGCAAAACATGAAGCATATATTGAGGTTTTTAGGAAAAGTTATGGTAGAGAAGATGATATTTGTTATAGTTATGGGTTTAATGCAGAAACCTTGAGGCAGCATATTTTCATGGAAGGAGGAATGAAAATATAAGGGAATAAAAGCTGAATCTCTAGAACTCAACTGCATCGTATTCTTCCTTTACTCAGTGCATTAAGCTGTAAGTTCGAGTAGTTTCCCAACTTTCAACCGTTGCAGAACTTAAATAACTTATTATGGAAAAAAGACACTAAGGAATATATATCTAAAAGAACAAAAAAAAGCCTTTTAGTCACAAATCTTCAGAAATTTCCTATTGTGGAAGCCAAACCAATATCACAATATTCTTCAAATCAGAGCACAGATTTTAATAAGCAGAATAGAGATATATTTTCTGAATGGAAGCAAAACATACCTCAAATACTATCTGCTATGAATAAAGTGTCGGTCATCATGCACACAAAAATCAAAGCTTTGAAAGAATTTTTAGAAATAGTTATACATTTATAGACTATCCTAGATATGGAATGAACCATATGAATTATTGTCTGGCTCTGGAGATATTTTGCTGAATGCTGACAGATTGACAACATGACTACTGGAAACTTATAGGAATTATAAAGAAACTCACAGGAAATATAAAGTAAAAATGAAAGAGTGTATTTCATTTTACTGTCAAAGTAACTCCATGTGTTGGACTAATACAGAAAAAATAACTCACACTATAGGCTTAACAAAATCCTTTTTGGCAACAATGAGGCCAGATATTGCAAGATTAATTTTCGATCTGAGTAATTTCTTCACTTCCTATTAAAGACTGTCCATACAGTTTCAGCTGTTACCTCCTTCCTGCAATTTGGTTGCTGAATGCAAGCCAGATGGAATACTGCTTACCTGTAAATAAAGATGTGTAATCACTTGTTCCAGCAACACAGCAGAGTTACTTAGAACATTTATTCGTCATGAAATCACATGTTCAGCCCATGAACGCACATTTTGTGACGCGGATCCGATGACAACCCATGCATTTCTCAATAGTTTCAAGTCTATTTAACATAACATTATTTGCTAGCAGATATGGACAATTAATCCATAGTCTGTGCGTTGTTATTCAACTTACTGTACATGTTCAATGCCTGAAATTCATACTAAGTCCATGTGCTTCTGAAGGAACACAAGGCCTACTTTAGCACAGCACCACTGCAAAGAGAGTCACTGAAAGAGTACCAAGAATTCTTGGTGGCTCTTTCCCTGCCCCAGCACAGGATTAAGTGTATTTATATTGTTCCAGAAAGACACTTATTGTTCCTGCCTGTAAAGACCTTTAGAGTTGATGTGAAGTGGCCCCAAGCCAAAATTAGAGTCTTCAGGTCAGGCTATATTGCTTTTCATTAAAGAGAGCCTGTCATCTGGAAAATTATTTGCAATTTCTACTCTAAGGGGGTTTTGTTGTTACTATTATTGCCTGGAACAACATAACCCTTGAGACAGAGAAAACTTAAAACAAGGGGCTTGAAACAAATCTCTCCTAAGTCCTTTATGTCTTTACAAGGTATGTCTCTCCCTTCAGGTTTGCTTTCAATCCAAGAACCCAGCCTTTTCCTGAAGTGTGCAGTCTGAAATTAAACTGAGCAGCATACAACTGCTCCATCCTCTTTTTCCTAGTCAGAGGCAGGCATTGCAGATGTATTTTTCATTTTCCTGATCCCTTGCCAATCCTCCACATGTCCTCAAAAATGACAACTGCAGACCTGAAGTATCCGCAGACAAAATTCATCAGGCTCACCAGATTTAAAAGCAGTTAAGAACACTGTTCTGTTCTTTCCTTCATCAAGATTGAAAGCCTTTTTGGTTTTCTGTTGGTTTTCTCCTCTTCTACTTTCCTCTGCTCAGTTTACTTTTTTTGTAAAGGTTGATGCAAAAAAAAAAAAAAGTATTCAGTGCACTAAACACTTTTACTTTCTTAGCATCATCTGTCAACAGCCTTCATTCACTCAGCAGCAAGTGCACAGATTGCAAGTTTGAGTTGGCCACTACACGTGCTGTGCAAGGGAGAGGAGGGTTTCTTCACTTTGTTACACTGCTGTACATCCTTGCAAGTGCCAGATGCTCCAGCCAAATTCTACTGACAAACTGTACATACCAAGCTGCCTTTGGCATTACCGGCAGGACTGATTTTTACATTGCTAACTAAAATCGTGTGCCCTCTGCAACATTTCTAAATAAAGAACGGTAGCAGGATGACCTATTTTCTGACGTGTAGAAAGCCCCAGAACCACTCAGTCACAATTCTTACCACAAAATCTGGGTACACAAGCAATTTAGTCATATGTTAAGCTTTTATAAATCCTGTTTCCCACATTTTTCAGAGAGACAGTTGTTAAGGTGATGGACTAAGGACCACATGAGTAAGAGCTATAGACCTATGATAACCACTTTATTTGCATTCTCTCTCTCTTTTTTTTAAAGATTTTTTTTTCTGCTCATTTCACTGGGTATTTAAAATTCTCATTCTTTTCAGGTCTTGCTGTATTGGATACTTCTTTAGGGATTTCAGTTTCTAGGTTACAGAAGGAGCACTCTCCTTTCCTTAAGGTCTCATGTCTATTTTTAAACCTAACCTCTTTCCAAATCACATTTTTCACTTTCTCATGTGGAAAGAACCTTCTTTCTTTCATCTTTACAATGAAAAACAACCCAAAAGAAAATTCCCTCATCTTTTAGTCATATTTCAGTCATCAGCAGTAGTTACCTGCCATTATTGCTACGGTGATGGATATGAAACGACCTAATATAGATTGTCCTGCTGTTACCTATTTAAATTCTTATATAAGACACTTCAGCATGGATATAGCCTGAACGTACTACAGCAAAAAGAATGCAAAAATACGTTCTTTTGTGAATGGTTTGTATATAGGAATTCTGCTAAGGATGAGTTTGCATATTTTCTATGCTCAGAAGACCAGAGATGGAAGTGGGGAACACACTGTGGGGATTGGGACTTTATTGTGAAGGAACAGTTATGAGGTGTTTAAGCCGGGAAGGGAATGACCTTGTATTTCTTTATTTTACCGATACAGGGTGCCTCAGTATGCCCATATCCCAAACAAACTGCCCAGAGCAAAGGACATCACATGTACGGGATGGGCTGAGCCTAAGCCAGATGGTCTTAAACCTTTCTGATAAATTGCAAGAACTATGAATTGGAGAGATATGTATATTAAAATATTCAGCAGTCCTTTCAGAAATATTCCCATTGCTATAACCAACACGGAGCAGAGAACTAAAGGCAGATGTTACAAATGGGAACAAAAAAACCCTTAATGATCCAGCAGTTCACTTAGTCTGCTTGAGAACCTGATCAGCACCAGGAAGCAAAAACTAAAACAATAACTTTCCCCATGCAGCATGTTGGGCATGAGAGAAAAAAGTGCAATCAGGGAATCTGACAGAATGAATGAAACAAAAAAAATGAAGACAGAAAACACAACCTGTGTTGCATATGGCCAAAAGTTATTGTCAGGTCAGTAATGATTCTTTGTACCAGCCTCTCCCCGAGGGACTGGGTGCTCAGAAATACTTAGATAATTCACACAACTCTTTGTTAAGTAAGACTAGATGAACAGTTCAAATACCTTTTTTTCTTGATGACTCAAGACATCCTATATGGCTCTCAGTTATGGGGCTTATATGGCAATATTATTTTTGGTTAAAGAAGTGTTCAGTTCATATTTAAGCTATGATAAATACAGGTTCTTTGTCCTTTTTTTTTGGCTACCTTTACTTTGAGGTGCAAATTGTCGTTTGTGTCTGTCAGGTTCCTGATTTTAATGGTCTGCTCTCTGGTATTAGCCCAAGAGAACAGTTGTTGAGGTGATGGACAGAGGTACCAAATGCTTGGTGTAATACAGGTCATCCTTTGTCCTGGCCTTTCTAATTTTAGATTGCAATGACTGAGCAACAAGTTAAATCTATAATTTATCTGCCTTAGAGATGCGAGTTAATCCTTTTAAGATTTCCAAAAGTGTATGGATACTTTTATGTAGGAATAATAGAAAATATCAATTATGTTTGTGAAATATACATTTGTAAAATTGCAAACTTTAATGCACAAATCAGAATAAATGGGGTCAACAGATGACATTAGAATACAGTACCATTGCTTGACATACACTGGCTTTCATAGATGTTACTGAAACCTCTCACAGTTCTGGAACTTAGCAATCATCTTCATTAGAAGACTCAAACTACTTGTAAACCTTCAAGGAGAATGGATATGTTCACTCTAAATCTCAGATATTAGTTTGTACAGAAAACTGGTTGCAGGTGTAACTTTCAGAAGTGAATGCAAGTTATATTAATGGACGGATTGAATCAAGAAATAAAAACAACATTATTAATTTCAGATCTGTTTAAATACAAAGATTTGTTTACCAAGGCCTACAGGAAATGTTCTTTGTAAAAACTCCCTAGATACTTGTAAAAGGTTGTTTCTCTTCTCTCTTCCCCACCCCACCAAAAAACCCCCAAAATGGAGAACCTGGGGAAATTAAAATTTGAATCCTCAGCTGCTTTGTTCATACGCTAAGGTTTTTATTGGGAATAATTTGCAAAAAGATAATTACCTATTAAAAAAGCATAGAGAATTCAGAAAATTCTAACTGCAGGAATTCTGTAGAAATTCTGTAAGGAAAGTATTTTGTAGTCAGAATACCTCCAGTCTTTTATTTAATGATCCAAAGATGGTGTGATGACCTGCTGGTGTTCAGCCTCAAGGTACCCAAATTATCCACCCTAGTCGTACCAGTACGGTCCCAAACAGCTTGTACTCCATCCTAGCCAGCAGGACATCCCTACACTGTGCATTTTGTGGGGCACAGCTCCCAGCTTCTCTGAAAGGACTTGTGTCACATCCTGCTCTGAGGCTCCTCCGTGACCCACAGTACAGGCAATGGTAAGGGAAAAGTCCCAGACGGCGAGATGAAAAGTCCTGTCTATTTCAGCACTGCTCTTCTGGACAGAGGGGGCAGGGGGACACGTGTGGGTGAGGGAAGAAGTAGCTGAGCCATTAGAAGTCTTTTCCCTAGAACAAGCTGTCACCATCTCTTCTCTTGTTTGTAGATATTTACTATGGAGACGTATCTCAAAAATTAGTTTAAAATGTTAGTGGAACTGAAATTGGAAGATAATCTCTGTTGGCCACACCAGTTCCTGCCAGCCTAATGGCAGGATCAACAACTTGGGATCAAACTGCCGTGGAGAAACAGACATCTGATAAAAATTTTTAATTATTTTGAAAATTAGGCTGAATGAACTTTGTGAACTTCAGAATACAGTCATAATCCGGACTACTTTAACAAGCTGTACTGGATGCACAACCTTAGAGTCTAAAATATGGCTATAAGGGAGGGTCAAGAGGAGGAGACAGCTGATGGAAACCTGAATAAAATTTACTGTAACTGTATCTCAACACATATTATTGCAATGCTGGATACTTAAATAGGCAGGTTACTGAGGAAAACCTTCTATATTTATAAGCCATAGCTTGTAATCAGACCTTTGAAAGCTGCATGTATTAAGTAGTTTGCCTGCAAGCCTGAGAGAAATTAACTGACCGTGCAAACACAGCCACAATGCTCACGTGCTTCCCTTACAATAAATTCTGAGAAAATACAGCAAGCTGTCTTCATGTAAGCTTAGCCTTGAAGGCTTTAATAAATGTGACTCAATGGCATCTTAAATAGCCTATTAACAGGAGGAGAAGATCAGAGAAAGCCTTCATGCCAAACAGTCTGCATGACAGGCAACAACACCATGCACATGTTCTGAATACTCAGCTGGCATTATCATAAACAGCTTCAGGAGAAAAGGCAAGCAAGGTGGTAGGGTGAAATCTGCTTATTCCAAGCAGCCACACAGCAAACCTGCCTCAAGTAACCCATTTCGTGGAAAACATCAGCCACAGGACGAGGCACAGGGTGGAATTGGTAAGAAATGCACTTCACACCTCTATACGCGTATTTCACTTGGACTGATAATCAACATAATCTAAGATATAGCTCCAAACTAGCTGTCTACATTAATGACCTAAAAGCAATCATAATAAAATAAGATAATCTTAACTATTCTTGGGCTGCCAGAGAGCTCCCTAATTGCTCTCTTTAAATTGTTCCATTTCAATTAAATTGAGGAGGGAAAAAAAGTAATAGAATTAAGTGCTATTTACAGTTCTTGAGTGAATACAATTTACGTAATCTGTGTAGGATCCCTATTAGCAGGGTTCACAGTAAGAAACCACAGTGATTAAACCATTAAATCATATCTGGGAAGAGAGAACATTCCCACTGACATAGGAAGACTTGATGGATGTTAAAACAGTTAGAATCATCAAGTGCTTTTATGAATAGCAAGGATTGTGAAGGCAGAAAAGGTTTTCAAAACTGGGATCTTCACACTATTTTCACCCTATTACATTTTACTTTCTCTTTGGTTCATTATCACACATACAATTTGCATCCATTTTCAGTCATTAAATAGTAGTTGAGCTCTTCAGTATTTCAAGCCCTGGTCATTAATGTGAATTCATACAACTTATTCCCTCTGCCCCTCCTATCTTTTCCTCAAAGAGAGCACCTTTTTCAATAAATGACTGTTAGGATAGTAATTTCTAATTTCCATGGTTACATTTCCTAAAAGAGCTGCTGCTGCTGAGAAAAACACATTGGAGAATCAGAGAATTGGAATAGTATAGCTGGCTCGTAGCTTTCATTCGGAGAGGGGGGTGGAGGTGTTGGCTGCAATTCCTCAAATTTTTTTTGGTTTTCTCCTTTTAGTAGCTTGGTAGATCATACCCAAGGCCAGTAAATGCACCCATCAAAACATGGATCTTGCCCCACAGATCTTGAAGATAGCAACTCGTTCTTTTTTTTCAACAGTTTTGGGACTATTAGAATAGATAGAAAAGTTTATCAGGAACACCAAATTGTCCAGTACCTTGCCAAACGTTATCACAGTGAGATCAGGTTGTGGTGCCACATGGTAAATAAGAACAGCCCCAGCTACAAGGCCCCATGGTCACCTCACAGACATGAGGTTATAAAGCAACCTACAGAGTTGTTACTTTCACAGGAAGTATTTTAGAGCACATCAGCGTAAAACAGGTGGACAGGTGTCGCACATTTTAATTCAGACTTTACAACTTTTTTTAAAATTAAAATTAGAGATGCACAATTATTGACACTGAAGATAAAAGTTACAAAGTAGTTTTGTATAGAGGTTTGGGTTTGCATTATAACGTCCTCACTTTCTTTAAAATCTTAGATCAGTCCTGAAAAAGTATCCCTAATTTAACTTCGAGCTTTGCTTTTACATTTGAAGGTGGGCAGCCGAAGCTGTTGCTCAGCCAGAGGATAAAATAAGATGTTGCTTAAGATACCCCTGTAAAAGATCAGACTGACTTTGGGTTTGCCACAGAAATTATGCAGCTCAATATGATGTGTCACATTAAAAATTGCCACATTATTTCAGATGTCCCTGTTGACACAACAGACAAAAAGCTCCTCTGAAGCATCCATTGGCTTATTTGGAAATCCTGCCTCGTTCATGGATCATTGACCCGAAAGACAGGTTTATCAGAGAAATACTGATTTTCCCCAGTGGCATAAAAACACTGCTATAGTTTTAGAGGTTCTCTTTAGTCTTCTCGACAAATTCATGAGGCTTGAAGTTCTGGCCATTAATAAATAAAAATCTAAGAACAGTGGTACTTAGCAGTTCTTTTCTTACTTAGCAGAGAAGAATGTTATTGCGATTATGTAAAATAAACCTATTTTAAACCTAATGCTTCACAGACATTATGGAAAACCTGACTATAAGGAAATATTTTATTGATGATTTAATTTTCTTTCCAGCATAGCTGGAAATTTCACACCTCCATCTTAATTTAGGACTGGTTTATCTATTCGTGTGAATTAAATGTGACCAGCATTTCCTTTTGCTTAGCAGGAGAGTAATAAGGAAATTATGAAAACTTTTTATATTGTGGCATTGCCTTTTGAAAATGGTCAGAAAAGTAGGTGGGGATATTTCTATTGTTAAAAAAACTCCACTGTCTACACAATGCGACTGTGAACTTTGGAAAAGAGAGATCAAATAATCACCATATCTCTTCTTTTTCTTTGCTTCTATACTTTGTGTGCCAAAAGTAGATTTATAAATCATTGTTATATATTGCAATCAGGCCCCCTGCTTCAGTGTCCCTCCATCCTTGTTTTTTTTCTGTTACAGTCACTGTTCTGGCCTGGTACTTACACTGCTCGTCCCTGCCTACAGTACATCCCTCATTAAGTCGTACGAAACTGACTTCATGCTGAACTGCACCTTGGCCAGCTACACAGTTTAGAGGTTTAACTATGGATAATTCTCTGAAGTCCAAGTGTCAGGACCTCAGCACACATTTTCTGTGATTATTCGCTTTTCTGAACAAGCCCAGTGAGTTCATTAAGGCCAGCAAAAATAAAAAACAACTGTCTTGTAACACTGGCAAGTTTCAGCCAGCTTAAGAGCTGAAAAAGTCTTGTCCTTTTGATCAACTCCAACAATAAACTTTTCTCATAATAGTCTGGTTTAAAAAAAAAAAGAAAGAAAAAGGAAAATAAAGAGGAAAATAAAAGGGTTTGCACTCCATTGTAAATATTTCCTTTAGAGCAAGAAACTACGTAGAATGTTCAAAGCATTTGTCTTTCAAGAGGAGTTTCACAGAGACAGATCCAGGTGGAAAAACACATTAATGGCAATAGAATAAGTGCAAGTATTGGGAGAAGGAGTATTTTTGCTACAGTTTTGTGAAATTGTTCTTAAATCTTTCTTTAGGAGAAACTGGCTGTGTTAATGAGGACTAGTGCCTCTGGTACAAGGTTTCTGTATGAGCTTATTAAAGCCTCAGTAGGTTCCATGCGTTAGGTAAATAAATGAGCATCTGAGCATTCCCATAGCTTCTTAAAGGAAATCAGTGCATGAGAAAATGTGCCCCAAAATCTCTGCACTAACATATATATTAGACAAGGTTTGAAGCACTCATTTTCAAATGTATTGATGATTTTGTTATCAGTTGTATATACCTATTAATGCAGAAAAAGTTTCTGCCTTTTACTACCAGCTCCTTTTTTTTTTACTACCAGTGATTTCAAACTATTGCCTCCTCGAAACAATTTAAGATAGAAACTTCAGAACCAAAGGTAAAATTGACTTAAGCATTTAATTATTTTGCCATAATCTCTTTGCCCTGCACATTTATGTCTTAAAAAACATAAGTGATTTTGTAAATATAGCTATTACTAACCTAATAAAAATGCTGTGCCAAATGGAAAATAAAGCCTGCATAAAAATGAAGATGGGCACTCAGGAGAGACGATACTCATTGATCTCCCAAAAATATGCTTGCCTGTAGAAAACACAGCAGTTAACAATGCTTTATAGGATTCATAAGAGACTGTGTGGCCATGAAAATAATGCCTGCAAATGATGCTTTTAGGTAACAGTAAGCTGAAGGTATAATGGTTCCTGCTAGTTCAGAAGACAGTAAAACAAATATTATCATATTCTCCACATCTGTCATAGGGACACCTTGAAAGTTAATCCAAATTAACAAGAGGTATCAATTTAAACCGCATTCATTAAACAGTATTAAATCTTGATATTGACACTCAAAGGATTAGAAATATGGCCACGTTACTGCAGCTTAGTAAGCTAAGCCCAAGTAACAAGCTTTGTATGTACTCATGCATTATAAAACGTGAAGTAAGATGAATTCATTTAAACTTCTTAGGTGAATATATTTAATATCACATTTGCTGTGTGCTAACAGCATATGCACAAATACATACTGCAGTTAAGCTCATGCCTATGAACTAATTAGTAATTGCCTATCTATGAATATTTAGACCCATTCTGACCATTGCAATTAACTCTTTTCCTATGTAGCCACTGGAATATATTTAGAATATGTGAGAATTCCAAAGATGCAACTTCATAGTTCTCACCCTAAAGTTTCTTTCATCTGTAAAATTAATGTTCTTCTGTCATTAATAGTGGTATTTGCATGAAGTGGCCGAACAACCTCACCACCTCTGCTTTCCAGCATCTACATCTTGCTCCTCCTCGAGTCTACTGGTCTCAAGACCAGCACCTGCTGGTGGAAAGATGTGTGGAGTTACCCTATGACCAGTTCAATTGATTCTGGAATAGTTTTGAATAGTTCATCATTGTCTAACATTGCTTCTTGTAAAGCAAGCTGCCTTATAATGGGATACTTAAATCTTTAACAGAACAAAAAATAAAGAATAGCGTAATTATTAGCAATAGAACATGCAATCAGTTCTGAGCAAATCAATATTTAAAAATGATTTCATGTACAATATGTCGGAAATGTAATGAAAAGTGAACAAACTGGCACTGCAAACTAAGAACTATACTTCAGTTCCTGCAAGTCTCTGTCATTAGTGGGGAAAAAAAATTAATGTATTCTGGTTGAACACACAGCTAAAATAAGTCTAATCAATGCTTCATAGGTATTTAAGATCCTGAGTCCTTTCTTTAAAAGTATCAGGCTATTTTCATTAAGACACATACTTAGAGGGAAGGAAATACCTCTTTAAAAGGTCTTGGGTTTAATTTTAAACATACAAAGTTCTTAACGTCCAAAGAAAAAAAATTGGTTCTGAGTGACTCATTTGGTTTGCACTGGTTTTTACTGACGTTTCCAAGCCTTCCTAAGGATTTTTGTGGAAAAGGGAGGGAATTGGGCAGATCACAAAATTAAGCTCTTTCCTGAAAATAAGTTCAGACAGGTGCACCATGCGACCTCTGAGGAGAATAGCTGAACAACCTCCCAGTAGTTCAGCTGGATCCAAGGACCACTCCCATGTTCAGAGACTTCATAAACAATGATCAGTCAGGGTTTATGCAGCCTCTGAGCAGATCTAAGTCCTGCAGACTGATGAGCATTCTCTTACATCAAAGTTTTAAACTTTTTGTTCTTTTTTGGCTAGAGACACTGCTTGGAGCTAAACAGGCACTGTGGCCTTGTTGAGGACTGAGATGTTCAGGATCTTCTCCCAGGCTATCATAGATAAAGTTCTGCAGTTAGATTAATTTACAAATTACTTCTATTTAGGTAGTAACACACTGACAGTTGAGGAAACAGAAGACACTTCTTTTTTTGATTGACTTTACCCTGTAGGATCTCACTTTCATATACACACTTAAACCAATCAATTAAAATACCATTATTTGGAAGGAGCAACATCTCAGATTTGAATGTAAGATGTTTAGTCTAAAGAAATAGGAATAGGAAGAATTGTTTCAAAGGCCTTATATCAAACAGCATCTTATGTAGAAATCATATTATTTGTGTTCTGAAGTATTACATCTGTTTTAATTTAATCCCATATTTTGGCTAAAGAGCATGTGTATGACACACCAGACAGATTACACAGCAGACTCTGCTACAAAACATCCTGGTCATACAGATTTACCTAAGCCATTATTTAGGAATCTGAAATGCTTTTCAAAAAAAGTCTTTTGTAACCTTCACACCTTTGGTTGTTCCTTGAAAAAGAAGAGGAAATTAAAAATTCACTGAGTGAAAAGCAAAAAAGATTATGAAATTTAGTAAATGTTTCCAATTGAGTATTTTAGCTAGAAAAGAAATTACCAATACAAGAGCACTGGTAGGTTTGTCTCCTAAGCCTGTTTATTTAGTGAAACATAATCAAAAATGTCTAAGTGCAGTAATTCCTATAAAGTATTTTGGATATTATACAAGTAATTATTTAATCTCAAAGCAATATATTTGTTCCCTAATACATAACTTGCCTCTGCAGACAAAAAAGAATGTGGAAAGACCACTGATAACTGATTAATTCAAGTTGAAAATGGGACCATCAGAGGAAGCCTAAGTTGGTGGGTAAACATAAAGCCAAAGAAGTATTCATATTTAGCAGCATAGGTTTTTCATTCCACATGTAAACCTGTGTTATTTCTTGATTGAAAGTAAAAATCAGTGGAACAGTATTTTCTGCCTGCCAAAATAAATTTTTCCTCTCCAATTTCCATATGGAATTGACTTTGCATGTCCATGTATGTGCATGTACTAATATATACATATAAAAATCCGTCCTTGTAACTGCATATTTCTAACTCTATACTTCACTGGGCTATTTTTTTCTAAAGCAATTGACAGAATACCTGTTTTAAGATATAATGACATATATTCTATTGAAACTCTTCAGTGTGTTGTGAAAAGAACATCCATACCAGTGTAAGCATACATCAGCGACCCTCTCACCACCAGGCCTCTTTACGTGTATTAAAAAAGCACATTCACCTTTGTTTCAAGTCCTCCACTGGTAGTTACACATTAATAAGGTATAAGCTTTACTAGATTTCTTAAAGTGTCAGAATTTCTCCAATAATTAAATTATTTGATAATGCCTACAGTGCAATTTTATTAAATTTTAAGATTAGTCGCCTTCAAACACAATCCCCTTTTGCATAGGTTTTCTTAAATTTTGAATTAAAATCAAATTATAATATTAGTTGATTTGTGCTTTTTGATGTTAAGGTACAAAACCAGTTAAGCAAAAGAATCCTAAGAAAGTAGTATTCTTCTCTCTCACATAGAATGTGTATCTGATCATGAGATTAACATTCTGTACTTAAGGAAATAAAACTTGAGAAGAAATGGGAAGTACTAGCAGAAACGTTGTTAAAGAATAATAGAACCAATTTTAAAATGCTTTAAATTTTCTGAACAGCCAGTAATTTTGTTCCATACATAAATAAAGATGGGGTTTGTATACTCCACACTTGAGGGAATCTACTTTTCTTACTCAGTTTTATCAAATAATGAGGTTAGTTACAATAGATTAAATTGAAGCCTGAAAATGCTTAGCAATTTGCTTGTCTGAACATTGAGATCATTTCTTCAAAAGGCTAAAAATTAAAACTGTAGGAAGTCAGAGCAAAAAGTAATTCTCAAAATGTGGTAGCTTAGCAGAAAATACTAAAAGAAATGAAATTTATAGTTTGAATCGTGCTTGGCCTGCAGATAAAAAACCTGAATTCCACTGGAAATAAGCAGCAGACTAGATATGGTCTGAGAAGAAATTAAAGTGAAATATCGCCAAAGTAAAAGCAAAGGAGTCCTCAAGGACAGACACAATACAGCACAGAAGAGAGGTCACACTGCGCTATAAAGGCAGAAATGCAAGGTCAAGTGTTATAACAGCGCGGACAGCAAAATACATACTGCTCCTTTGTGCAGGACAGAACCCTGGACAGAAGAGCTATTTTGTGAAGTTTTAGCAATAATGGGTTTAACTATGAAAGAAAAGAAATAAAGAAGGCAAACGCTTTCACCTGGAAGCCTTAACTAAGGATGGCTTTAAGCTGTGAGGAGGAGGCCATTGCCAAGTGCAACATCCAGCACAGCAAAGGGCTGCTTTGTTCAGCTGAGGTTGCTCTTTACATGGTTGTATGGCAACTCCATTTTAGAATTCTCAGTCAAGGGTCAAGTCTCCATCAACAACAAACAACAGCTGTTCTGGAACAAGACGTATGGAAAAGCAGGCTCATGTTTGCTGAGCCCTCCTTTCAAAGGGACCAGAACAAACCCAGCGTTCTGTGGCTCTTTTCCATCACCACCACTCACTGAACACATGGAAAATGATGGACCCTGAGCCTGACACTGTCCATCACCTCTCAATAAACTGGACCAACACTGCAGTAATTGTAGACCTAAACCCTGTAGACCCATAAAAGCTGTAAGCCTCTAGAAACAGCAGTCTCTCCATAGTCATGAAGTAGCCTCACTACCAATAATCCTCCAAATGTAAGCTTTTACAGATTGAGAATTAATAACCAGTTAAATAAATATTTTAAAATTATTCAGAAAAAAGAACCGTGTCATTCCACCAAACAAATGGATTTCCTATAGCAAATATAACCAAACAGATCTTCACAGCTGGCATAAATCATTACATTTCCATTAAATTTAATGGAGAAACTCCAACTTCTATTACTGGGATCAAATATAGTTAATATACTTGTCATGCATGATATGTCTCCTATATACCTTTCAGGTAAAAAAAAAAATCATGCTAGTTTTCATGTAAAAACTAAAAAACCAAGTCTGCAATTACAAAATCAAAAAGTAGCATTGCAAAGAAGACATAGAAGAAAATATGAATCACATTAAAAACTGAAAAACTTTTATAATGTAACATGTAATTAATAGGTGTCAAATTTACGATGTAACAAGAAGCAAAGGAGTAGAAAGCATATGGCAAGTTCTTCTTTGATAGATGAGAACAAAGAAAAGAGTTACGTCTGAGCCTCTTTTTCCTCTGCTCTCATCTTCCCTCATCCAAGGTAAGGCTTGACTCACTTATCTTTAATTACCATGATGCCAGATGAAAAAAGTCCTCAAGACAAGAACAGAGCAAAAGGCAAAGGCAGCAAAACTGTCGAAGTGGCAGCAGTGCCCCCAGAAGAGAGGAAGAGCTGCCCAGAAAAGGCTGTGTGAGCCGTGACTCACCCTGTGGGAGATCAGCCTCCTCCTCAGGATGCTTGGGACACGAACGAAGTGCTGTGTTCCCCCTGGCTGCAGGAAAGCACCCTGAGGAATAAACAAAACAAACCCAAAGAATAAGGTCATGCTAAATTAAACTTTCTTCTTACATTAGAACAAACTGGTACTGTAAATGCCTTTGCTGTTACTGATCGGAGCAGTGTAAAGTTTTTCTGCACACAAAGTGGAAAAAATATGTTATTTTTGTTTCTCACTCCCTTTTCTGCAGTTTTCATTTTGCTTTTAACTCGGACAAGACCTTAAGACTGTATTTTAAGAAGGCCTCGGAAGGTGCAGCAGTGGTGAACTGCCAGGTCTCAGTGCAAGCTGAGGGAGGGAGGTAGGGAGGTGCCATGGTGAGGCAGCAGGGCAGGGTCTGGCCCAACATGCCTAGGCAAGGCAGCAGGGCCCACAGGGCAGCTCAGAGTGCAATCCACAGGCACCTCCATGGAGAAGGCTGAGGCTGGACTGTGTCCTGGCAGCTGGGATCAGGATCAGACCCCACGTGGGGCACTGGGGACAGCCACAGCCGGGATGACCAGGCATGGCCATGGGGACAGGGCCTGAGCGGACAGCAAGGGCAGCAGCAGAGCTGTGGCCAACCCGGATCTGACTCAGCAACCTACAGCTGCTTCAGAAGTGTGATGTACAGCAAAACCTACTCCTGTGGAACCAGAGGACACCCACACCAGCCCAGCAAAAGCCACATGCACTCATCAAGGAGCTGAGGAGAATCATGAACAAGCTGACGTAAAGCAGCACATCTATGATCCCAGCCCAGCGATCCTGGGGCTGCCAGACTCCCTAAAGACCATGGGCTCAGCTCTGCAATCCCAGAGCTGTCAGAGCCCCCAAAGCCCAGGGTCCCAGCCCTGCAATCCCAGGACTGCCAGGTTCTCCAAAGCCCAGGATCCCAGCCCTACAATCCCAGAGATGCCAGGCTCTCCAAAGCCCAGGATCCTGGCCCTGCAATCCCAGAGATGCCAGGCTCTCCAAAGCCCAGGATCCCAGCCCTGCAATACCAGAGATGCCAGGCTCTCCAAAGCCCAGGATCCCAGCCCTGCAATCCCAGAGATGCCAGGCTCCCCAGAGCCCAGGATCCCAGCCCTGCAATCCCAGAGATACCAGGCTCTCCAAAGCCCAGAATCCCAGCCCTGCAATCCGAGGGCTGCCAGGCTCCCCAGAGCCCAGAATCCCAGCCCTGCAATCCGAGGGCTGCCAGGCTCCCCATAGCCCAGGATCCCCAAAGCCCAGGGTCCCAGCCTTGCAATCCCAGGACTGCCTGGCTCACCAAAGCCCAGGGTACCAGCCACCAAAGCCCTGTCACAAACTGACCCCTCAGCTAAATCCCACAGAGGGGATGGATTGTGCCAATAAAGTTTCTGAAAACATTTTCAGAAACCACGTGTTTGTAAAGCTGTAAGCATAAGGAAACAATGCAGGAGGAAAAAACCTGCACTTTTTGGAAGCTGACTTCCATTTTACAAGAGGAACAGATGTTTTATTGTAATTAAAGCTCATCCTTTTTGTACAAGGTGACTCTTGAAGCACATATATACTCCAAGTAAACAAGTTTACTGTGTTGCTTTCATATGATGTTGATGATCCACAGTTTTCCTGTAAATCTAGCTTATACTCAAAGAATTACTTTATAAAAAAAATAATCTCTACTTCAGCTCATACGGCTTCTCATTCCATTGCTTACACTCCCTGCTAAGCCCTAAATAATTACTTTTACTTAGTCTGTCTTCAATATTTATGAAAACTTCCTCCCTATAATACGAAAATGAAGCATAGACATCTGAGATTAGTAACCAAATGAACCCAATGTTGAGTTGATTAAAACCATCTTAGCAGCAGTGTACCACATTGTCACACTCATATAAGCAATTTTACGTAGTTAGAACTATGCAATTACTTTTTCAAATATATTAGTAAAGCGTTGTAAACAGTGCAATGTACTAGTTTAAACAGCACACAGTAAAATATGTGTACAGTTAAGTAAATCACTGTGTCAAGTCTGGCTCCTTTCTAGCAATTATTGTGTCAAAGTCAGCTCGAGGTCAAGTCCATGTGGCAGCTGTAGGATGTTTGCAAGTGGGAACCGACTGGGTCGTGTTCACGAGTGCTGATGCAGTACAAGAAAGAAACAATGAATGTCATCTTCTAGGGCGGCTCTGCTGTCCCACCAGAGAATTGACCAAGGCCGTGGAATACTGGCAAACTATCTGGACTATCTAGGCAAGTGATAAACAATCCCATCTGTAGACTGAATGTAGCTATCTGACCTAAAGACCAAGATAAAGGTGGTAAAATATGCGTGCAAACTAGGAGAAAAAGGAGGCTGAGAGGTTACTCCTCACCAAAACTATCACAGAACCCCACAAACCTACACATTTCTGGAGCTATGGCTTGCTGATGTAGTTTTCCCCAGCTGAGGACAGCCCTGATTACAGGCAATTTTCTGTAGACAATGCCAATCTGTTGATTAAAACCTACATGTCAGAGAAAGTGAAAATTTGACTGTGAATGTGTGAATGATTCATTATCCAGATGAAAGGAGAGCTGCGCTTGACTGGGTACAAACATCACCAACTTGTTTTCTTCCAGTTTTATGACTATCTGCCATTTTATTTTAGCAAGAATAGCATAACAAAAAGGACTGGTGTTTTTTCTTTCTTTCTCCTCTTTCATTTTCAGCTACAAGACACTGTACATGGCTGACAGTTTTCAATGAAGCATTTATCACGTTTAAGTCAGAATAACATCAAAGTCAGAACCCAGCTTGCTTTTGTGGTAACAGGAAAGTCTCCACCTATTTTTTTCTGTCGGAATAGAAATGCTACTTTATGTAATGGTTTATCTGGAAGAAAAAATGCAACAGACCATTGCTCTCCAAAAGTCTGCTTCTTCAGACTTTCCTTCTGTTTCTGTATTAGTTGTCAGTCTGAATATTATACATCTGAAATCATTTAAATGCTAAAAGACCAAAAATACATGTGAAATCATAAGTATTCAAGTCAATCTTCTCTTGAGTACCTCAGTCTTTTTTTTATGTCACGGACATTGGCTTGATGTAGCAGACTTCCAGACTGTAAGGATTTGGCTTTGGCTTTGGCTTCAGTGAATGCTGAGAATGCTCAGCCCAGTGCTTCTGCAACTGAAGTGATTTCAAGTGGTTTTACTAATGAATTCTTAATCTAGTTTGGTGGAAATGTGCATTAAAAATAATACTAAGTTCTGGGATTAACATTTCAGAAAGAAATAAATGAAATGTTTGAGTTCAGAGCAGAGTAACAAAGGTGACCAACGTTTCTACTTATAATGAAATATTAAAAGAACTAGTGAACGCAGAGCTGCACTGAGCAATAATTTAGGGGTTATAATGGTAGTGTAACTTTTCAATAGCAGTCCTCAGAGAGTATAAGATAGAAAAGAGGTCAATGAAGTATTTAAATCAGCTGAATCTAGTAGTAATGAGAAAAATCCAGGTAAAAGAAATTCAGAGAGAATGCTGGGGAAAAAAAATGCCAGAGTGGTCTCACTTGTACAATAATCTTCTAGTGGAAAGAAGAGAAGAGTGATAGAAACCCCACAGCAACGAAGCTTTTAAAAGTAGACCTGAAAATAAAGTATAATGAAAAATTCCCTCTAAGTGACATTATCAATATATTAAGTCACATATGTACCTGTTTTGTTGCTGAATACTTAGCTCTACTTTTATTTTAATATCATTGGTCAATGGTGTGTTGTAATGCTTTACATTGTGGTGATATTTTTGAAAACATGCTTTTGCAAGTGTCTCTGGGAATAATAACCTCTAAAATGTTTTCAATTTGCAATCTAACATAGGCACAATTTAAAAATAAGCTTTCTATTGAAAGGCACTGTATAGATTTTAAAAGGTTATTTTTCAGGTTTAAACTCCATACTAGTTTTCTTACACTCTCAAAATATCTAATTCCTCGACTGCAAAGTAAGGTGAGGAAAAGTTGTGCAAAAAGAAGAGTAAGTTGCCGTATTTTTTAAGGGAACAGAAATTTTAACCAGCTCTAAGTAGGCCGTTTCGTTGTCAACCACTGTACAAGCACATCTTATTTATAGTTATTCTGATCAACATCATCTAGATAATTGCTTTTACTTCAATGAGCTGTTCTGGAAGCTATGGAACAATTTCTTAAAATCTTATGCATTTTAATTCTGCGTTGATATAAGCATTACAATGAATGCTGTAGGCTGACATAGGATAGCAACCGTTGGCAAAAATTTTATAGTCAAGATGCACCACAGAGAGGCAGGCCCCAGCTGAAAGTGTTTTGCAGGTAACTGCTTATTGTGAGATCTCATTAATGCTAAACTGGAATGCAATCCTTATGGAAACTTGTAAAAACAATTTTAAAATAATTGAATTCAAAGTTATGGGGCACTTAAAATGTTCTCTAGAAACCAGTGAGCAAGACTACAAGGATAAAGATGAAACAAGTAGCTTTTTGCTGCCTTAAGAAGCCATCATCTCTGAACTGGCTAAATCCACTTGAGAATGCTTTTAGCTTGATGACTGTAAATTGCCAATAATTGCACTAATGCCACCATTTACCATAAGGAATCCAGTTTCAAATGGATGACTCAACGCTTAACACAAAACACCTTTCAAACTGCATTTCACATATGTGCGTTAGAATAAAGAAATGTGACAATTCTATTAGTACTACTAAAATTTAAATGTTAAAAGTTAACAGCTATGGTAGATACATGCTTTTTTGATTTTACTCTTCTACAAGAAGACTAATGAAATTAAAGGGATTTGAGCTAATGTGGTGATTTGAACCTGAGCGTGATGGACAGTCATTTAGACCAATAACGCTTCTCAAAATTTACACATTTAAACCGCTTGGAGACAGGGGAATTTTCTCTTACTTCCGGCCTTTTGGACAGGTAACTGGGCTGCCCACTTGGCCCGACGGGTGTCGGGCTGGGCCTGGCCCTGGGGGCCCCGCAGGGCCAGGGCCACGGCCCTGCTCCACCTTGGCCCGGTGGGCCAAGCTTGGAATTTCCCCTCTGAACAAATTCAGAACCTAGCTGAGGTGGGAAAATATCTGAAAGAGAAATGCAATGATGACTCTAAGGAAAAAAAGGTCATTGCGATATCCTGGGCCTTGGCATATGCTTATC
>VZTD01005109.1:61980-83654 GCA_013397725.1 Rhagologus leucostigma | reverse complement strand
CAGGTCTTGCACCTCAGGCCAAATTTGTTTTTGACTGGCAGTGGGGGGGGGTGGAAAGGAGAGGGAATGTGACACTGCAGCTGTGGAACGGCCGGGACGGAGCCCTGGGCAGCCTTGGCCCCCAGCCCCAGCCCTTCCCGTGGCCCCCAGCCCTGCCCATGGCCCCCAGCCCCCGTCAGGACTCACGGACGATCATGCGGGCACAAACGTCACAGAACTTGGGCTTTTTGAAGTAATGATCTTTGAACTTGTGGGGTTTGTCATTGACAAGTTTCTCGGGTTCGGGTGGGGGTTCGGGCTCCTCCTCCTCTTCCTCCTCTTCGTCATCCTCGTAGATGTAGTAGATGGGTCCCCCCGAGGGGCTGACCAGCTCCCCGTTGGGCTGCGGCTCCGGCTCCGGCGCCGGCTCCTCCTTGGGCTTTCGCTGGAAAAGTTGCTTCAGCTTCTGCAGCTGCTGGGGCGGAGAGGACGGATGGTGCTCGGCGGTGTGGGGGAGGCAGGAGGGCAGAGACCCCGTGCCCGGCTCCTCGCCCCAGTGCCTAGACCTAGAGCCCCCCNGGCAGAGGGGGGGTGACACTCACGATCTTGCCGAAGCAACGCTGCATCTCCACGTAGGACTGGCAGTGGTGGTGGATGTTGGTTTTGCAGTTCTTGCACCTCAGGCCAAATTTGTTGTTGACTGGCAGTGGGGGGGGTGGAAAGGAGAGGGAATGTGACACTGCAGCTGTGGAACGGCCGGGACGGAGCCCTGGGCAGCCTTGGCCCCCAGCCCCAGCCCTTCCCGTGGCCCCCAGCCCTGCCCATGGCCCCCAGCCCCCGTCAGGACTCACGGACGATCATGCGGGCACAAACGTCACAGAACTTGGGCTTTTTGAAGTAATGATCTTTGAACTTGTGGGGTTTGTCATTGACAAGTTTCTCGGGTTCGGGTGGGGGTTCAGGCTCCTCCTCCTCTTCCTCCTCTTCGTCATCCTCGTAGATGTAGTAGATGGGTCCCCCCGAGGGGCTGACCAGCTCCCCGTTGGGCTGCGGCTCCGGCTCCGGCGCCGGCTCCTCCTTGGGCTTTCGCTGGAAAAGTTGCTTCAGCTTCTGCAGCTGCTGGGGCGGAGAGGACGGATGGTGCTCGGCGGTGTGGGGGAGGCAGGAGGGCAGAGACCCCGTGCCCGGCTCCTCGCCCCAGTGCCTAGACCTAGAGCCCCCCTCCACAAGCGGGAGGAGACCCCAGGAATGCTCTGAGGATGGGGACCCTCCTCCCAGTCCCGTGAAGTCCCCACTAAAGGGGAAACTGTGGCTCCTGGGCACCTCATGGATGTGGGCAGGCCAGGGAAATGCCAAGCTGGGAAATGCCCAGCTGGGAAATGCCCACCTGGCACCTGGCTGGATCGGGGTTCCACCAGGCACCCCCGGCCTCCCAAAGCCTCCTGGGGCTGCGGCAGGATGATCAGAGGGGGCTTCCCCGCCCACCCAAACTGCCCTGTGGGCACCCACTTACCCGGCTCTTGGGTTTCCCACCTGAAGCAGGTGAAGCTGGTGGCTCTGGCACCTCCTTCTCCGTCATGCTGCAAGGGGAAGAGACACAGATGGCGTCGGCTGTGGCAGGTCCGGCTGCAGGAACCCGGCAGGGGCTGAAGTCAGACCCTGCTGGGTGGGCAGTGCCTCCCCTTCCCCTGCCCGTCCTGCACCCCCTGTCCTGGCAGGGGCTGGTTCTGTCAGGGGAAACCCCGAGGTCACTTCCACTGCCCGTCCTGCAGCCCCTGTCCCAGCGAGGGTCACTCCCACCGCCCATCCCGCAGCCCCTGCCCCGGCCAGGGCTGGTTCCGTCCCGGAGAGCCCCAGGGCCAGGCTGGAGGAGGCCGGTGCCCAGCTCGGAGCGTGGCACATCCGCTGACTCGGGGACGTGGTGCCAAGTGCTGTGAGCCAGCCCCTGGGCCACCCGCACGTGCCCACCTTGGCCTGGACATCCCCATCTCACCGTGAAACCACAAACGGTGCCGCTCTCGGCCCCTCAGAGGAGCGCACGGGGGACACTGATGGGCATCATCCGGCTTTCGGCTGCCGCCGAGGCAGGACCTGCTCCCGCATCCCCCAAGCCATCCCGATGCCACCTTTGCCAACCCTCCCCGCGGTGCTTCCACCCAGACCTCGCTATTTTTGGTGATACCTGGCCCCCAAGCCCCTCCAGCCCCCGTGGAAACCAGCCAGGAAAACCATCAGGAAGCAGCAACGGGACCGGGGAGCGCTGGGGCGAGGGGCGCTGCGGGAATGGGGCACCCCGAGGCCCTGCAGCAGCGGGGGGGGCCCAGGGTGGGCACGGCCACGGCGAGGCGGGGGCCACACGCGGGGACACTCACCCTGTGCTCGGAGGTCTCGCCCTGCGCTGGAGAACCCCCCGAAGGGCGGTCGCTGCCGGGGCTCCGGTGGCTGCAGAGCCCCCAGCCCCCCGTGCCCGGCGCGCGGGGAGGGCGGCAGCCGGCCCGGTCCCGTGGCGAGCGGAGTGACAGGGCAGAGGGGGACGACAGCTGAGCGGTGGCGGGGGCTGACGCCGGGAAATTGGAGCCCCAGCGTGCGCCGGGCGGGAGCGGGCAGAGGAGCCACCGGCTATTTGCGTTGGTGGGTTGCTGGGCGTGCCAGGGGCCCCCCCAGCCTGGCATGGGACAGAGAAGGGACCGGGCACAGCGAGGGCTCCGGGAATCGGGCACACGGAGGGTTCCAGGAGCTGGGCACACCAAAGGCTCCAGCCTCGGTGTCTCCACTCGTGCGTTGGAGGCCCCTGAGGCTGAGGGGTCACCGGGCAGAGGGGCAGCAGTGGGGTCTCTCATGGGGTAGTGGCTGCCTCGCACCCTCTGGCACCAAATCCGGCTGGTCCAGGCTCCGCTGGGATAGCGGGAGCTGGGATCCCACTGCTGCCGGGTTAACTGTGGCCAGGGACAGGACCCCGGAGTTCATGGGCACCCCGGGGTCTCTCAGGTGCCTGCCTGGCTGTGAGTGGCAATGAGGTGGGAGTTGGCACAAGCCTGGGGTTGGAGCCCCCGTTCCTGGCAGCTCTTACCTGTCCGGCTCTACCTGCCCAGGCAGGTTGGGAGCATCCCGCTCCTGCCAGAGCTGTGCCAGCCCAAACCTTGTCCCCACTTGCACCTGCCAGCTCCAGGTGCTGCTCCTGTCAGCGGGATTTGACGCTTCCTGGCAGGGCACGCAGCTGGGGCCACTCCCTGCCCTCATTTCTGCCCTGGAATTCCACAGCTGGATGGGGCCATGGACATCTCTCAGGGAAGTCCAGCCCCNCAAGTGATGGACAATTTTCCTTTTTTTTTTTTTTATTTAAAAACAACCCCCCCAAATAAAATAAAACCAAAAATACCCCCCCGCAAAATAATAATCCGATTAAATAAAATGTGCAGTGAACATACCAATCAACACCTGTATGTGCGGTCCAACACAGTGCTTAAACAAAACCATAGACACATGGGAGGGGGGCGGGCACGGGCGTCACTCCAAAAATAATAATAATTAAANCTGGGATCCCACTGCTGCCGGGTTAACTGTGGCCAGGGACAGGACCCCGGAGTTCATGGGCACCCCGGGGTCTCTCAGGTGCCTGCCTGGCTGTGAGTGGCAATGAGGTGGGAGTTGGCACAAGCCTGGGGTTGGAGCCCCCGTTCCTGGCAGCTCTTACCTGTCCGGCTCTACCTGCCCAGGCAGGTTGGGAGCATCCCGCTCCTGCCAGAGCTGTGCCAGCCCAAACCTTGGCCCCACTTGCACCTGCCAGCTCCAGGTGCTGCTCCTGTCAGCGGGATTTGACGCTTCCTGGCAGGGCACGCAGCTGGGGCCACTCCCTGCCCTCATTTCTGCCCTGGAATTCCACAGCTGGATGGGGCCATGGACATCTCTCAGGGAAGTCCAGCCCCAAGCCAAATGCTCTGATCCCAGCCTGGGATCCCCACTTTGGCGCACCACGCAGCCCTTGGACATGCCGAGCTCGGGGACAGCACTGGGCAGCACCGTCCCCCTGCCAGTGTCCCTTCTGCTGTCCCCTCACCCCACAGAGCCCCCAGCCCCAGCACTGGCAGAGAACGGGAAGTTAATGTTCAAGTGATGGACAATTTTCCTTTTTTTTTTTTTATTTAAAAAAAAAAATCCGATCTAACCTAACACAGNTTACTACTTCTCACTTGAGTGAAGTTACATACATGGGTGTTTACAGGATCAGGCCCTGACACCCACAGAAAGGAAATGGTGGAATCAACCACATACTCAATGATGTCAATAGCAGAATGTAAGCAGAGAAAAAACCTGTATTTTTTTATCTCCCTTTTAATTCCTTTCAGTTACCATATTCCTAGATATTTCTCATAGGAATAATAATAAAAAAAAAAAAAAAATCAACTTCTTGTCTCTTAATTATGTTCATATAAATATATCAAGGAAGGAGGGCGAGAGGAAGGGAGGGCGGGAGGAGAAGAGGCCCAGGGGAGTGCCCGGTGCCCGCGGGAGCTCTACTGGGAGCTCGCCCGCTCCAGCACCCGCAGGTCGTAGTTCTTTTTGGCCACGCGCAGCTTGAAGCGGCTGAGGGAGTTGTTGAGGCGGAGGGAGGCGTTTTGGGCAGCCAGCGGGCTGGGGAACACGGCCACGATGGTGTATAAGGCAGCGAGGTCACTGTGCCTGCCGTTCTCCGGAGTCCCGCTGTTGTCCCCGCCGCCTCCGTCCCCGCGGCGCCCCTGAGTCTCTTTGAGCCACTGGATTTTGGCACCGGCCATGGCGAGCTGGGTGAAGAGCTTGTCGGCCTCTGTCCGTGTGATGCCCTCGGGCAGGTCCGTCACCTCCAGCACCCGGCCCAGCACTGCGGGGAAGGAGCCGCGTGTCACCGGCCAGGTCCCGGGAGCCGCCCCGGCCCCGGGCTGGAGCACCCACCTCTCCCGGGCACAGCAACGCCGTGCAGTGCCAAGCTGCCCCCGCAGCAGGAATCGATTTTCTTAAGCCAGTCACTTCCCCTCCAAAGAACCCCCACCTGCTCCCTGGAATGCCCCATCCCAAATCCCTTCCCGTGCCCACACGCTGGTTCTGCTCAGGAGGAGATGCGGGTATTTCCCAGTGTCCCAGGGCTACGGGGACACCGAGTCCTCCTGGTGTCCTTCGGAGAGCTGGGCAGTTCAGGCTTTCCCAGGGGCCCTGCCCTGTTTTCCTACCCCAAACCTCAGGTACCAGAACTGGGAGCCAGCCCCACACTCCCATCCTGACCCTGGGAGGGAGAATGGCTGCACCCATCGAGGATGGTGGCACTGGGCGTGCCCTGCCTGGTGGTCCCCAAACCCCTCTGCAGCTCCTGGCCCCTGGCTGGCAGTACCCAAATCCCTTTGCAGCTTCTGGCTCCAGGTCTTGCCCAGTGGTCCCGAAATCCCTCTGCAGCTCCTGACCCCTCCCCCTGGTGGTCCCCAAACCCCTCTGCAGCTCCTGGCCCCTGGCTGGCGGTACCCAAATCCCTTTGCAGCTTCTGGCTCCAGGTCTTGCCCAGTTGTCCCCAAACCCCTGTGCAGTTCCTGGTCCCTCCCTGGTGGTCCCCAAACCCCTCTGCAGCTCCTGGCTCCGGCCCTGGCCCCGGGCTTAGCAGAGCTGCTGAAGGGATTCTTTGCTAATATTAACGTGGCACGTACGGACCATGCCAGGGCAGGAGGGGGGAGGCAGCTCTTAAAGGGCCCCTGCAACCAGCTGCTGGTGGTGACACGGAGGTGACACGGGGGACACGCCTGAGGCCTCCAGAGGGTCAGTGAGGGCTGCTCCATCCAAGCTGTGGGCCCCTCCCTCCCCGAGGACCCAGCGGAGACACCCCGAGCATGGGGTGTCCTTCTGAGAGAAACAACTCACTGGGGCCCTCAGCCCTCACAGCCACTCCGGGACATCCTAAACCCCAGAGATGAGGCTCTAAAGCTGTGGGCCCCATAGGAAAGGGAAGCACGGGTGGGAAGAGTGACTTGAGAAAGCAATGGTGGGAATGAGATCTCAGTGTCTGGACACTCACTTTCTGCTGATAAAGAGGAATAAACTCCCCGTTCTGCCAGCTCCACCCGCTCCATCATTTCCACCCTCTGAGAGGCAGGAACAGCACTCAGGTGTCCTTCTCCTCAGAGGTTTTACTCCCTGTTCTCCCACCTCCCTCAGGGCACAGCGGGCTGGGGCTGGATCTGCTGTACCCCCAGCCCGGATTCACCTGGGCTGNAAACCCCTCTGCAGCTCCTGGCTCTATCCCCTATCCCTGCCCAGTGGTCCCCAAACCCCTCTGCAGCTCCTGGCCCCTGGCTGGCGGTACCCAAATCCCTTTGCAGCTTCTGGCTCCAGGTCTTGCCCAGTGGTCCCCAAACCCCTGTGCAGTTCCTGGTCCCTCCCTGGTGGTCCCCAAACCCCTCTGCAGCTCCTGGCTCCGGCCCTGGCCCCGGGCTTAGCAGAGCTGCTGAAGGGATTCTTTGCTAATATTAACGTGGCACGTACGGACCATGCCAGGGCAGGAGGGGGGAGGCAGCTCTTAAAGGGCCCCTGCAACCAGCTGCTGGTGGTGACACGGAGGTGACACGGGGGACACGCCTGAGGCCTCCAGAGGGTCAGTGAGGGCTGCTCCATCCAAGCTGTGGGCCCCTCCCTCCCCGAGGACCCAGCGGAGACACCCCGAGCATGGGGTGTCCTTCTGAGAGAAACAACTCACTGGGGCCCTCAGCCCTCACAGCCACTCCGGGACATCCTAAACCCCAGAGATGAGGCTCTAAAGCTGTGGGCCCCATAGGAAAGGGAAGCACGGGTGGGAAGAGTGACTTGAGAAAGCAATGGTGGGAATGAGATCTCAGTGTCTGGACACTCACTTTCTGCTGATAAAGAGGAATAAACTCCCCGTTCTGCCAGCTCCACCCGCTCCATCATTTCCACCCTCTGAGAGGCAGGAACAGCACTCAGGTGTCCTTCTCCTCAGAGGTTTTACTCCCTGTTCTCCCACCTCCCTCAGGGCACAGCGGGCTGGGGCTGGATCTGCTGTACCCCCAGCCCGGATTCACCTGGGCTGGGGGGTGTTTGCGGGTGTGGGGAGGAGGGACTGGCAGGAACCGCTCTCCAAAACCAGCACGGGGTTCTGTGGGATGCTGGCGTGGGCAGGGATGGCACCTGGAGTCTCCAACATCCACGTGTGGGCACATCAGAGGGCAAAGGGAACTGCTCGAGGGGGTCACTTGCCTACGTCACTTGTCCCCAGGTCGGTGGATGCTGACTTTAGGGCCTGTCTCTTGCTCCGGTTTCCGTGTTTCATTCCAGTCTGCCCCTTGAAGGATAAAAAGGGCACCGTGTCACCTCAGGGGTCACTGTGGCTTCACAGAGCCCACAGAGGGGCTGGGGAAGGGCGGCCTGGCCCAGCCGTACCTGGTGTCCTGTGTAGCTGGGCTGGTTGTGGAGCAGAGGCGGGGGACACAGGGACAGGTTGTACTGCAGCGGCTGGCCCAGCAGCGAGTACCGCCCGTCACCTGCACGAGGAGGTGAGAGTTTTTGGGATCCCGGGAAATGCCACGGCATTCCCAGCCCTGGGCCGGCCCCACACGCCTCCCCCTTACCTTGTGCCGGGCCCATGGGCCGGGGGAACTGTGTGAGGACGGGGAGGGGGCTCAGCCCCGTGCACACGCTGTTGAGGTTGGTGACGGGTGACGGCGTCGGGGACTGGGTGGGGGACGTGATGGGGCTGTTCAGCTGGGTGCTGGCCTGTGGGAGGGACAGCGTCAGACACCCCCAGCGCTTGTGACCACCCCCACACCCGCCTTGACCCTGTGGGGTGACCTCCCACCCTTCACCCAGCCCAGTCCCCAGTGCTTGTGATCCCATGCCCACCTTGACCCCGTGGGGTGACCTCCCACCCCTCACCCAGCCCACCCCAAAGGCTGAGCTGCCTCGTCCCCGTCCCTCCCAGTCCCCCCAGTACCTGAGCACTGGTGTCGGGGTTGTAGAGGTCTCCTGGCTTCTGCCCCCGCTGCTCCAGGCTGTAGTACTTACAGTGGCTCCACTGCACCACAGGGGGGTTCTGGGGGGCCTGGGGGCCGTTGGGGACATTCAGCTGCATCACCACCACACCGGGGCCTGACGGGGACACCCCTGGGGACAGACACAGGCACGTATGGCCCAGGCTCTGCTGCTGTGGGACACGGGGCACCTGCCCGTCCCTGCCACCGCACACCCTTCCCTATGATCCCACTCTGGACTCTCTCCTCTGCCACTCCCACCTTTCTCAGGCTGGAAAAACCCCACCAGGACCTGCTGGGGATTCCTCTCTAATATCAAAGGTTACATCTGGGAGTGATTCTGTTCAACCCAGGAGAAACGGGAGCACAGGGAACAAGCTGATGGATGGCAGCTCAGTGACCGCTCTGAGCATCTTCACAGAACTCCAGGCAAAGGCTCCGAGCACAGAGCTCCAGCATCCCGGCCCAGGTCCTGCAGCTCACCAGGCCCAGACCTCCATTGTCCCAGTCCAGCTTCAGCCCCAGCTCACCAGGCCCCAGCTCACTCCCAGCAGCTGTGACAAGGAGCACGAATCCCGAGGCTCCCCATCCGCAGTTCTTCCCGCTCTCGCCAATCCACAGCTGCCTGCACCCCACTGCCCACCACGGCAGGGAGACTCCAGTGCCGCATCCTGATCGCTCCCAGTGGGATTCCCAGACTAAGGAATCCCCTTGCACAGAAGCTGCCAGACTTTGCCGTGATCCAAAAGCTGATCCCACCCGTGCAGTCGATGCCAGGCCCTGCCCGTGGCACCTCGTTACCTGAATACTGCTGCTGCATCTGGGGGGGGCTGCAGGGCGCCGGGGACTGCGGCATCTGGTACTGCTCGGAGCCAGGAGGCTGCAGGAACCCCACGGATGGGCTGTGGGGCAGAGAGGGCTCAGGTGAGGATGGGGATGGGGAGGAAGAGCCGGAGAATCTATGCAGGTAACTCCCAGCTCCCTCTTTACTGGGATGGCTGGGCAGACGGGAGCCTCTGGAGAGGGCTGAACACATGGGAGCCTCTGGAGAGGGCTGGACACCCAGGAGCCTCTGGAGAGGGCTGAGCACATGGGAACCCCTGGAGAGGGNGGGGGCTGGACCCCCAGGAGCCTCTGGAGAGGGCTGGGGAGCCTCTGGAGAGGGCTGGGGAGCCTCTGGAGAGGGCTGGGCACACGGGAACCTGACACGCTGGTGGCCAGGAAGCCCTGACTAAGGCAGCCAGCAATGGACATGCTCAGGGAGCAGCAGCACTTGTGGCACCCACCCACCTCCAGCCACAGGAGCAGGGCGTGCTCACAGCAGGATCGTCACGGAATCACCACACACAGTCACGGAATCTCCCGAGTTGGAAGGGACCCACAAGAGTCATCAAGGCTGACTCCTAGCCTTGACAGGACACCCCCAAAACCCCCCCAAAAAAGGTGGGCACAGCACCCCTTTCTCCCCCAGGCAGAGCTTCACCTGGTGCCGTTCTGCTGGGCAGTGGGGATGACGCTGTAGTAGATGGGGACCCCTCCAGCCTGGAGCCCCCCCTGCACAGACTGGCTGGCTGGCACAAGCACGGGCTGCTGGAAGGGCTGCTGGACCACGTTCTGGGACTCACTGGCCATGGGAACCTGAGCAGGGAGGAAAGCAGCAGGTAACAGGTAACAGAGCAGGGGGAACCAGCAAGGTAAAGAGATTCCAGGTTTTCTTCTTACAGCCCAGAGCAACCTCATCCAGGCACAGAGATTCTCCCAGTCCTCCCGCTCCAGATCTGCCCCACAGATCCCCGCATGGATGTGCCCTCCCCAGGCTGGCAGGAATGCCCCGTGAGCAAATCCCCACCCCTGGCTCCATCCCTCAGGCACAGGAACGGGGCACACCCCGCACAGCCGGGGCCCCCTCCCAGCACCCCACGCCGGGTAGCAGCAGATGCCCACCTGGTACGAAGGCAGCGGCGTGTACTGGACCATCAGACCTTGCATCTGGCTCCCCATCCCACTCCTCTGGCTGCTGAGGAGCCCGGGGGGCTGCGCCTGCTGCACCCCCATCACGCTCTGCATCTGGCCGCCCATGTTGTTCCTCTGGCTGTTGAGGAGCCCGGGGGGCTGCGCCTGCTGCACCCCCATCACGCTCTGCATCTGGCCGCCCATGTTGTTCCTCTGGCTGTTGAGGAGCCCGGGGGGCTGCGCCTGCTGCACCCCCATCACACCTTGGTATGTTTGCTGCTGGTTGGACATCATTGGCTGTAAACCTGCCAGAACAGGGTTTCGATGGAGCAGCTTCCCAGCTGGACACAGGAAACAGCCCCAGATTTAAGATTCAGGGAATCCAATCCTGCTCTGCCCCCACCGCCTGCTGAAGAGTGGGGAAAGGGCTTCCCTTAGAGCAGATGTAAATGCACCCAAGGGAAGCTCCTGGCTTTAAATCCCCCCGGCAGCCCCTCAGTGGGGCTTAAATCCACCTCACCCCCCCCCAGCAAGCTGAGAGCAGAGAGAGGGGAAGGACTCAACAGCCTCTGCAGATGGAGGCATCCCAACTTCCCAGCCAAGAGGCAGGTCCAGCAAAGAGTGGGAGACAGGGAAGAGCGGCCTGGCCCCACACGGCGCGTGGGAGATCTCTGGAGCCAACAAAAGCAGCAGGAAAGGGAAAGCTGCCCCCGTCCCGCCTTTCCACCCCCTTACCTGGCTGCTGGGACTGCTGGGGGAGCTGCTGCGGGCGCTGGGAGCTGTAGGCCACTGGGTGACTGAGGGGTCGGTATTGCTGGCTGGAGTTCGGGTACTGCCCGGGGGGGTAGTAAGAAACCTGAATCTATCGGGGGCAAGAAAACACCGTGGTGAGGACACGGCAGGGAGCAGGACCAAGAAAGCTGGTCCCCCAGGACCAGTTTTCTCTCTCACCTGGCCTGACTTCTGCCGAAGGGAACCACCCAGGGCTTTGGCTCTGGCCAGCTGATGGCTCCTCGGGGAACCCTGCCCGCGCCTCCCAGCCTCCTCATCCAAGCCTTTGCCAGCACAGTAGTGCAAGAGCACAGTAGGCACAACTCTCTCTCCTCACAGCTCAGGGGATAATCCTAGAGGTCATAAAGCCCTGCAGGACCCCAAAGAGAGCTTAGAGGTGTCAGCCCTGAGTCCGGCCACTGTCCCTCCCCCACCACTGAGAGCCAAGAGTGGCCCTGGGGGTCCCAAGTAAGAGCCTCGTGGGCTCAGAGGGACACGGGGATCGTCCTGTGCCTAGCAGGGGAGCGTGAGACCCGGAGCCTGGACCCCTGTGGATGGATCCATCACCAACTAGCAGCAGAAAAAGAGGAACCCACTCCCCAGGAGCCCCTGGCCTGGCAGCTCTGGGGATGTCCCCTCGTGTCCTTACTTGCTGGGGAGGCTGAATGTAGCCCTGGGGCTGCAGCACCTGCTGAGTGGGGGCCGTGTGCCCCGAGGCGGAGTAGCTGGAGGTGGGGATGGGCTGCCCAGGGGTTGCCATGATGAATCCTGTCTGCTGAGGGTGCTGGGAGATGAGAGACGACTGGAACATCGCCGAGGAAGGATCCGGGGCTTCCGTCGAGCCCTGTCGGCTGAGGCTGATCTGCCCGAAGGGGCTGCTGAGCTCGTCGGCCTGGAGCGGGATAAGGGGAAGGATGGAGGAGGGCGGCACGTGGGACAGCAGCAGGTAGGACACAGCTCTGTAAATGCAGACCCCTTCTCCCTGCTCCGGGAGAAGCTCCCCCAAAAAGGCCCCCACACACGAGCCACAGACCCAGAGCAGCACAGGGGGACATGCGAGCTGGGGGGGCCAAACGCTCAGCGGGCACTGGGGACACGCGGGGTCCCACGCAGGCAGGGGTGGCTCCAGCCCAGCGGCCACGTCCCGTGGGGCACAGCATTCCCGAAAGATCGCGGTGGAGACAACACAGGGGCTTGGCCGAGCCCACAGGGCAGCCACGTCCCCCAGACCCCAGCACTGAGAGCACAGGCATTGCTGGGGAGCTCCGGGCTTGGAATTTGCTCTTCCCAGGCTCTTTCCAAGAGCACAGCTCCAGCAGCGGCGCTCCCGCGGCCTCGGGCATCCCGCTGCAGCGCAGAGCTCCGTGAATCCCAACCCCAGGGGGTCGGTGTCCGGGACGTACCTGATCAGCACAAGCTCACACAACACAAACACAGCACAGAGCACAACAGACAGTGCAGAAGAGGAACTGGGGTTTGTACCAGGTTGTACTGCTGGGGTGGAGAGACTGGCAAGAGGACTTGGGGGCAGGAGCTTGGAGAGTACGGAACGGGCTGCAGCGCCGGGACCGGCTACGACCAGCGGAGAAGGGAATGGAGAGAGAGCGGGGGGAAAGGAGGGGGAGGAAAAGGGAGGAAAGGAGAAGGGAAAAAATGNAAGCTAATGAGGCATGCTTTTGGCTCAATGGCTCTTCAAATTGAAAAATTAACCATGCTGAGGAAGGAAGGAAGGAAGGAAGGAAGGAAGGAAGGAGAGAAAGAAGGAACAACAAGGTTAGTCAAGTGAGCCAACTGCAAACACAGAGAGGCGTTGCAGGGGTTGGGAAGCACAGAGACCATTCCAGGGCAGCATCCATCCCGTCAGGCACAGCCCAGCCGGAGGCTCTGCGGAGCTGGGGACGAGTGACCTGCCCCAAAGCAGCTCCTGCCTGGCAGGAGGAGTGACACGAGTTCAGCAGGGCCAGCAGCAGCAGGAGAGCCGCGCCTCCCAGCACAGCCCTCGTGTCTCTCGTGTTTCCAGCACTCCCTGCAGTGCTCCTTGGCCATTCCTGCACACTCACCTTCCACAGGGACCCCCACTTTGTCACCTGGGGCACCGGCTTTGTGACAACCCCTCACTCAAACCCCACACACCGTGCTTTGGGCACCGACCCTGTGACGGCCAGTGCTGGACGGGGGGTTTGATCCTTTGATTTGACCTTTGGTGACATGGACAGGACAGGGACATGGGGATGGTGAATTTCCAGACCCTTCACCAACAGTCAAACACCTGAAATCAGTTTTTCCAGGACCTAAACCCTTGCATGAGACAGTAGAAGATACAAACTGAGACCCCAGCACAACCCAGTGATCCTGCACGAGATCCCACCCAGGGACTCTGCATTTCCAGCTCCAGACAGAAACCCCAGGGAGACAGCTCATCCCCTGAGCCCCAGAATCCTCCACAAACAGAGCCACAACCCTGGAGCCACTCCAGGGCTCGAGAACTACCACAGACTCCCCCTCTCCTGCAGCTGGCAACAGCCAGCAAGGAGCTGCTCCTGCTACCTGCAGTAAAAGCTTTTTGAGGAGGTTCTTCCCTCCTCTCACTCCAGTCTAGTGAGAATCACGGAGCAGCCCAGGTTGGAAGGGTTTCAGGAGAACACCTGGTCCAACTTTTCATGGGAAATGGAGCCTTGGTGTGGTTATCCAGCAGCCTCCCTGCGCTGCTGCACCTTGAACCCCTCCAGTGTAACTCCAGCAGCTCTTTGCTGCAGGAGACACCACGAGTCCAAGGTGATGCTGGAGGATCCCTGCGGAGCCTCCGGGCAGGTTGAGGTCCGGCACCAACACGTGGGACAGGAAGGTGCTGTGGGCACCCCCACACCACCACCCACTCCACGGGAATTTCCTCTCCAAACCCCACTTTGGGATGGCTCCCACCCCATCCCCACCCCTGCCGCAGGACAGGGCTGGGCTGTGGCTGGCCACAGCCTCGGGAGCAGAACAAGGACATGGGAATGTCACCCACGGGTGCTTCCTGGAGGGTTCCAGCCCCGGGGACAGCCCAGCAGGCTGCGGGACACGGAACATCCCTTGGCTTTAACTCAGGGAGGGGTGGTCTGGAGAACACAGCCGGCATTGCTCCAGGCCTGCCTTCCCCCAGGACTTCAGATCAACCCTGGGGAGCTCAAACCCAACACCCATTCGGGATGGTCCCGAGGGAACTGGTTCCAGTTTGCCACTCATCCAAGGGCTACAGACCCTTTTCCAGGGGAGCTGCTGGCCTGAGCAGATCAGAAGGAGCCGGGAAGGTGGGATATCCCACGGAATCACTTGGGCACAGCAAAGCCCAACCAGCACAGCGGGACGGCGAGCGTGGGGACCCCCCAAACCCCAGGTGTGAGCCCAGAGCACCCCAGGATTCCTCTGGCCCTGCCTTCCCCCTCCCTGTGTGCCCTGTGGGACTCACCTGGGACATCATGGGGCTGCTCATGGCCGGCTGCTGCTGGGCTGGGGCGAGGCCGGGGGCCTGCGGGGGCGGCTGCGGGGGCGGCTGCGGGGCCGTGCAGGGCAGGAGGCCACGGCTGGGCTGCGATGATGGGGACTGGCTGCAGGCCTCAGGGGCACCTAGCACCAAACCTGGAACAGAGACAGGCATGGAGGGCTGGGATCCAGGAGGAAAGGAGAGGGCACGAGGGGATCCTGTCGCGGCTGGAGCTTCCATGGGGACACGCGAGCAGGCGGCGGGACAAGGGACAGTTTGTGTCTGCTCACACCAAAGCAAGGTGCTGACACTCCAGGGGCTGGCACCTCCATCCTCTCCATGTCCAGGTGCACACACTGACCCTCCAAAGCTGATCCCAGGATCTCCTTCCCCTTTCACACGCAGGGAAGAGGAATTCGGCTGCCAACAGCAGCACCGGCCTGGTGGAGGCTCTTCACCCCCACATAGTCCCAAAACCAGGGAGCTGCCAGGTACACCTGCATCAGCTCAGGACCACGAGAGTCTGTGGGAAGGAGCTGGAGAGCTGCTCCCAGTCCCAGCTCGGCTCTGGGCACAGCCCCACCTGGACACCAACGCTGTCATGACCTGTCCAACTGCCGGCAGCAGAGGGGACTGGGGGGATGCCATTCCATGGCCTCTCAGAGCCCCTTTTCTCCCAGGAAAGAGCTGGGAGATGGCAGGATGAAATCGACCCCTTCCCATGGCAGGAAAAACTGGGAAGGAGCAGGATACGCACTGCTGGCACCCAGCTGGGAAGCGTCTCCTCAGTATTCCGGTCTTACTTCCAGAAATAAAAGGGTTGTGCAACTACTGCTCGATGCCCAGTGGCTGCTGTTTAACCAGTTCTGCCTCTGATCTCCCACATTTCCACAGCTGATCTCCAGGGATTCTGCTGAGGAGCTCTGTCAGCAGCCACGCGCTGCAAAGGAGGGAATATTCTGCTGCCAGCTGCTCGGGGACTGGATGGGAAAAGAGCCCCTGAGTCCCAAGCACTTCCACCCCCATGGAATAAACACGAGGATGTGGAAGAAGGTGGGCTTGGTGGTTTTTCCCCTCAAGTGACAATTCCTTTGCATTTTTTTTTTAACTTTCTCCCAAGATGTTTCTGATCACTTGCCATTACACAAAGCCTGGAAAGCAAATGTTCTGTTCCCAGAGGGGGCCTGGAGGGAAAATTACAGGAAGAGCCAAAAAGCAGCTTCTCTCTCACTCTGCTCGGCACACGCTGGGACAGATCTGCAGTAAGTGCTCCCAGCGCTCCATGAATCAGTCCTGGAGGTGGCTGCAGCTCCCAGAGTGAGCAGAGCCCTGCACGCAATGGGAACAGGATCCCGGGAGACATCGTTGGCACCTCTGAACTGGGAGATGAAGGTGTGGTTCCAAAGCCAGGCTGGGTGCTGGGATCCAGCCCTGGAAGGACTCTTGTGGAGCAGTTGTTGCTCACAAGCACCAATCTGCCTCTCCTGCCCACAAAAACGATGGTTCCCAAGGGTTTGGGACCTGCTGCTGACCAGTGGGAACAGAGGACAGTGGGACAACACCAGGTTCTGCTCAGTGACACCACACAGCCACCAGCTGCCCCACGGCTCCTCAGCTGTCACAGGATTAAATGGCAGCAAAACCCGGGCTGCCTCTTCCACAGACACCTTTCAGGTGTTCCAGCCAAGCAGCTGGTTGGAAATCAGGGATTCTGCTCCTCCCTGACCCAGGGGAGGTGTCCTGGACGTGCCCACCCAGCACACACATCCCCTGGGAAGCTGCTGGCAGAACAGGCCACCCATGACATCCCCGGGGAATGTCCCCCATGCGTGGGCTGGGCTCTGTGGCACCTGGACGGACAAGGAAGGACAGAGCTGAAGCAGCATAGAGACCTGGGATCCTAATTCCCTTTGCCTCCAGCCAAATTCCCCTCGGCTCCCAGCAGCTCTGGAGCTCAAGCCTGCAGTTTGCTCCCATCCAGTGAATCACTGCGAGAGAACACCATGGGCAGATCCAAGCTACAGAGTCCTTGACAAGGTAACTGCGATGTCTGATCAGACCAGTGGGTGACACCTTTCCTGGCCCTCCTGCTTGGAAAGCAGGACACTGTGCCAGGAGGTTCATCCTGAGGATCCGCACGGGTGGGAGAGATTTTGGGAGCGGAAGGGAACGGCAACACAACTTGGGGCGCAGCGGAGGAGAAAAAAACAACACAAATTGGGAGTTTGAGTTGCAGGGGCTGGGAGCAAACTCTGTCCTTCGCCCCAGGTAACTCTGCTGAAGGGATGGGAGAGGTGATGGTGAGTTCTGAAGAAGAGGGTGATGGCACAACCAGGTGGCACAACCAGGTGGCACATCCATGCCAGGCTACCGAGAGCCTGGTGCCACCCATGTCCTGTTTTAACCAGAGCACCACAACCCCCAGCTCCCCAGCCCAAAAACTGTGTGCCAAGTGCCCTTTGGCAAGGAAGGAGCTCCAGTTCCTCAGCCCAAAACCAACCAGCCAGGTGCCCTTTTGCAGGGAAACACCTCCATTTCCCCAGCCCAAAACCAGCCTGCCAGGTGCCCTTTGGCAGGGAAAGACCTCCAGTTCCTCAGCCTAAAACCAGCCAGCCAGGTGCCCTTTGGCAAGGAAAGAGCTCCATTTCCCCAGCCCAAAACCAGCCAGCCAGGTGCCCTTTGGCAAGGAAAGAGCTCCATTTCCCCAGCCCAAAACCAGCCAGCCAGGTGCCCTTTGGCAGGGAAAGAGCCCCCCACCTGCCTGCAAGCAGCGCCGTACCTGCCCGTGACGTCCTGCTGGCAGTGCTGCCCTTGCTGCTCCCGATGCTGTCGCCCCGGGTCAGGATGGAGATGCCACTGAAGCTGCTGGCTTTGGTGACGGGCGGCCGCAGGCTGCGGATGGAGCCGTCGGAATCCGTGCTGCTCCAGGGCCGCGGCTCCAGGGACTTGATCTCGCTCTCGGTGCTGCTCTGGCGGCTGCCCGAGGCTCGGCTCAGCCCGTCCCGGTTGCCCCTGCAGAGAGCAGAGGAGTCGAACTGGGCTCCGGCGAAGGGGCAGCGGCAGAGCTGCTGGTGCTGCACCAGTACACCCAGGGCAGGGTGGTGGGGACAGTCAGCAGCTGGGTTTGGGACACTTTTGGGGCCCTTTTGGGGGACTGACAGCAAAAACCTCCCCGGGGCACAGCTTTTTGTGCTGAGCCAGCCCCTGCGTTGACAGCCAGCTCCTGGCCCCTTCTCCAGCCTGGAGGAGACTCCAGCGGGGTCGGAGTAAGATCCTGTGCTAAAGAGCTCCCAGTCTCAGAACGGGGAGCTTTTAAAGGCCTGGAGACAAGGCTGATGGAGATCTTGGACACCACTTCCCACTCCAGCCCTGGTGAGGATTTCTGCCCAGCTGGGCCTGTTTGCCCAAAGTTGTGGCTGCCCCATCCCTGGAAGTGTCCAAGGCCAGGTTGGACGGGGCTTGGAGCAACCTGGGATAGTGGGAGATGTCCCTGCCCATCGCAGGGAGGTGGAAAGGGATGAGTTTTAAAGTCCCTTGCAACCCAAACCATTCCAAGATTCTGGGATATCGCTACTCCCAGAGCTGTGCCCCCACGGACCCCCCTCCCTCAGCCCAGGCTAGCTCTGGCCACAGCAACATTTTATGGATTATCAGCACATCCCCCAGGCAGTGAGCCTGGTCTATCAGCCCAGTTAAGGGCAGAAACCTGGGATTGGGTTCCTTGGCTTTCCCTGAGGAGGGATGGTGAGGAAGAGCTGCCGAGCCTGGCTCAGAAAAAGAGGCTTGGAAGGAACTCCTGAGGTGACGTCCTGGGCTGCTGGGAGCATGCGGGAGCCAAAAATGCATCTCTTGGAAAAGCAGCACAATGGTTACGCCCCTAGAGAGCTCAAAATGGTCCCGAGGCCCACATCTCCTCCCTCTCCCATCCAGGGGAACCCCAAAAGCAGCTTAACCGAGCTCCTCGGGGCCTGGGCCCCACAGGCAGGGAAGCTCTTGGCACAGCCCTGGCTGCAGCTCAGCTCCCAAAGCCGCAGCCGCATCAGCAGCGGGGTTTTTTCTCCATTCTGGGTGAGTTTTACTCCAACCCCACGGATCTGAGAACCGTCCTCGCTGTCCTGAACACCCCAGGACACAGCCCCTGTGACTGTGCTGAGGACACCGCGTTCTCTAGGACAGCCCAAGGAGAGGGACAAAGCTGCTCCTGCCTGGCTCAGATCCTCCTGTCCTGTCCCACACGGAGCTGCCCCATCTCCAGAGCTTTGCCTGGGAAAGCAGAGCCCAGCAGGGATGAGGCTCTCTCCCTTTTGATGCTGTTTTTATCCCCACACCTCGGCAGCCGGGTCTGTGCCCGGTGACTCATCGGCCTCACTCCAGCCCTTTCATCCATGGGAAAACTGCTTAATAAGAAAATGCTGCTCAAACACGTTCCCAGCGCCCTCAGCAGCTCTGTGTCTGATCTGGAGCCTGAGACACTTCACTGTCACCATTAAGTCATCCAGCCTTGATAATCAGGGATTAGGGACAACCCTGCCTGATCCTAATGCTGATGCTGGCACTGTGAGGGCAGGGATTTCCCATCCTTTTGGGGAACAAGAGGTGGAATGGTTTGAAAACTGCTGGAATTCCTCCCTGCCATTCTCACCCTCCTTTTTAATTGACGAAATCAGCCAAAACAGGGCTCGAAATTGATGTTGCAAAGAAAACACCTTCAGTAACTCCACAAGCAGCTGCGCATGGCGGGGGACTCAGCAGGACACGGCACAAAATAAATCACACAGAGATCCCTATGAATCTGCCTCTGTCTGTGAGAGCTACAAGCAAAGCCTTCTGTGGAGGGGCTGATGAGGGAAAAGCATCATTTTGGAGTCGTGCAGGGCTCTGGAGACACCCCCAGGGGCTGCAGGGCAGCACTCACCTGCTGTCCGTGAGGTATCCGTTCTGGCCAGACTGGGAGCACGACCACGGAGAAGGGGAAGAAAGAAAAGGGAGATTTAGTAAGTCTGAAAGGACAAACGCAGGTCATTCCAGAGGCTGGGGCTGGGACACAGAGTGTGTTGAGCTGTGGTGTTCAGCCTCCTGCACACCAGACCCCCGTGGATCTCCAGCCAGGCCCTTGGGAACCTTTCCTGGTCCCTGCGACCCTGAGATCTCTCAAATCTGAGTCCTCAGCTCCCTCCTCCACTGAGGCAGCTTTGATTTGTCCATGTGACAATCGAGGCCAGGCATAGAAGGGTCTTTATGGGCTAAATGCAGCATTTGGAGCTGACTCCAGCTGGGAGTGCCCCTGGAGCAGCCTCCAAGCCAGATGTGAGCGTGGGACACGGCTCCGAGCAGAGAGCAGGGATTTCAGGAAGCAATACCCAAGCTGGACACTGCATGAGACAGACAATAAACAGCCTGCTCAAATTCCTCCTGGAAATGCCCAAATTCCTCCTGGAAATGCCCAAATTCCTCCAGGAAAGGCAGAGCCCTGCACTGCTGGGTCGGGAGGTGGAAGCTGCAGCACAGGGAAGAAACCGGGAGATGCAGCTGCTGCTCCCTTTGGGGCAGGGACTGGTTTTCTGATCACCTCAAAAATGCCACTGCATAAATTTATAATCTCCTGGGCAGCAAGGAACAGTACTGCATCCCTTGCTCCCTGAAATTTTAGGGAAGGAGCAGATTGGAGGGTGCAGGCGTGGCTCCTCCAGCCCAGTATCTCAGACATCTTCGTTGGGAGCTGGACTTCACTGGCACATCCCCAAAACTCTGGGCAATCGGTGGAAAAGGTGACAACAAGATCTGACCTCTCGGCATATTCAAGGCCACCTCGTGCCCCAAAGCTCCAGGAGGATCCTGGCAGGTGAGCGATCCAAACTTACCTCTCGTGCAAATATCCGCTCCCTGACCCGCTGATATTCCTCCTCTCGCTCTTCGATGGATTTGCTCCTTCTCCCATCCTGCAAGGGGAGTCTGATCTGAAGGGACAAACACAGCTCAGGGGTCAGCAGTTGCCAGCGGGAGCAGTCAGCTGCTGGGAATTTCGGGTGGGATGTGGATTAGGTGGTGCCTGGACGCAGTGATCCAGCCTCTGCCTTCGGACCTACCTTGGGGACACCTGAGCCCAGGGATGAACCTCCCAGGGGTGCCAGGATGTTCATTCCTGGACATCCATTCACCTTCTGCCCCCAGCACAACCACCCTGCCCGAACTCTGCCAGAACCAGAGATCAGGAATATCCCCAGCAGGCTTTGCACAGGGGGAAAAGCTAAAGGTCATCCTTTGGAGATTGTGCCAAGGTTCCTGCTCCCTCACAGATCCTGTGCTCCGTGGGCAGCCGCGTCCTTGAGTGCCACCACAGGGAAACCAAAATCTGGGATTGACTGCAGTGACCAGCTTCTCATCCTGAGCTCAATTCAGGAACAGGTCCCAGAGCACAGGACAGCACCGGGGTGATGTGATTCTGAGTTTAGATGGGATATTGGGAAAAAATTCCTCCCTGTGAGGGTGGTGAGGCCCTGGCACAGGGTGTCCAGAGAAGCCGTGGCTGCCCCTGGATCCCTGGAAGTGTCCAAGGCCAGGTTGGACAGGCCTTGGAGCAGCCTGGGACAGTGGGAGGTGTCCCTGCCCACAGCAGGGGTGGCACGGGATGAGCTTTAAGGTCTTTTCCAACCCAAACCATTCCATGTTTCCATGAAGACAGGAGCTACAAGACCCTGAGATCCCCGAGGAAGGGCAGGACTCGCTGCAAGCCCCAGGAAGAGAGAGAGGGGAAAGACACTTGGCAACACTCAGCTGTGGGGTATTCCCAAGGAAACCTTGGCAAAAGGCTCCACCTTAAAACCTGGCCTCGCCCCCAGCTGATTTCAGGGTACGGAGAAGCACACTCATAGAACCCACACCAATTCTTCATCCACTTCCACAGTATTTGGAAAAATTTTCATGAAATTCAGATGCTGCTGCTTGGGTGGGGCGGGAGCTTCTAAAATGTTACTTCAGGAAACCCAAGAGAATTTTGGAGTCATTCTTGTCTTGTGAGCAGTCACACCTGACTTTCCCAAAGGCTGCAGATGCCCCACTGCCACCCCTCACCTGGTTATCATCCCGATCCATGCTGGTGTCATCCCGTTTCAGGATAAACCTCTGCGGGAACTCTGCGTTCTTCTCATCCTTGATGTGCTCGGAGAACCTCTGCTCGGGGCTGCAGGAAAACCAACCCTTGTTAGGAGGGGAAAAACGGGTCCAGAACAGGCCAAGATGTTTGTGGTGTGAAATTTCGGCTCTGGCTGATGGCAACGAGAGCTCCTGTCCCTTCTCCAGGAGCTATGGAGAGCCAGGGAGGGCTGCAAGGAAAAGATTCTTCCCTATTCCTTCATTCCATGACTCTGATTCTTCTAGAGAGGGATCTCCCCTTCTTATGAGGCAAAAAAACCAAATGTGGGGCAGAACCCACCCTGCTGTGGAGCACTCCTGGGCTGTGGGAAAGGGGGGAAAGGAAAGGGGGAAAAGGGGGGAAAAAGAGAGGA
>VZTD01005109.1:38979-61836 GCA_013397725.1 Rhagologus leucostigma | reverse complement strand
GAGGAGAGGAGAGGAGAGGAGAGGAGAGGAGAGGACCTTACATTCGTGTGTTACTGGTCTTGTTGATGATCACGGCCTTCCCGGTCTGATCCACGTTGTGATCCATCCCGAAATAGGCCGCGACCCGGTGGAGCAGCATCCGGTGGTACGAGGTCATCTGGGGGAACTTCTTGAACTGATTGCTGGGAAGAGGGGCAAAGGGTTGGAATTCCAAGCAGTCAGTCACATCAGGATGTACAAGGGAAGAGGTCTCCTCACCAGCGTGTCCCGAGGACGTTCCCTTCTCCCCTGGGAGCCCAAATTCCCAAACTCCACATCACAAACCCCTTTTGCTTGACACAAACTCGGTGATCACTTACTTGTTATCACTGATGAACTCCAGAATCTCCTGTTCCAACTTGAGCAGCATCATTCTATCCCTGCCAAGAAGAAAGAAAGGAAAAGGCCACTTTAGCGACAGTGGAACAGCTTCCCCTGCTCCCAACCCCTCTCCTGCAGCAGAACAAGTCCCAAACTCCTGGAGCAGGCGACACCTGATTCCACACATTAACAGAACGGGCTAAAGAACTCCCTGCTTTTCAAAAATACTCAATTGAAGACCAGATTTTTTCCAGTTTAAGGTTGTTTTGCTAACAGTGCTTGGCTTTGGAAAGCCTGAATCCCTGCTCTGGTGGAGACTCCAGCGCTGCTATTCCCTTGCCAGCCTTTCCCTCAATTCCACTGATTATTCCCGCAGCAGCTCCTTTACGGGCTGACACTTGACAATCATTTCTAGAAAAGGGTTTAAAGCAATCAAAATTATTTCTTTGCATTCAACCAAATTATTCGTCCTTCTCTCTCTCCATCGCACACAATCCCACGTTTGGAATTAAACAGGAGATAAAATTACAGTTGTGCTTTTAGTTTCTACATCATCCCAGCTCTGGTAACTCCTGGAATTCCAAAGAGGAAAACACAAAAACACTTGCAGGTGTGTCTGGAGGTGCTGCAATCCCCCAGGATACAAGAACGCCCACAGACAGGGACACACAGACCTCTCAGGGAGTTGTTTCACTGACCAGGACCTACCGTGGGTTTTTTTTCAGTGTATTTACTAAAAATTCATGCAAATCTATTCCAGTGGAGTCTGTATATTCCTGGCTGGAATCTGAAAAAAACAACAAGGGCAGCAGAACAAATTAACAAATCAGTGGAACAGCACANAGGGAGAAGCAGAAAGGGAGAAGCAGAAAGGGAGAAGCAGAAAGGGAGAAGCAGGAAGGGGAGAGGAGGAAGGGGAGAGGAGGAAGGGGAGAGGAAAGGGCTGTCTCTCTGTGTCTGTGTGCACGAGGACGATATTCCCGCATTTCCCAGCCCAACCCAGGGATAAAGCACCCTTTTCCCAGGACAGCAAGACCAGCACACCCAGTCCAAGGCACCCCAAGGCCCCATTAGGAGGATTCCAGAGAGAGGGAGATGGGATGGGTTCGTGGAAGGACACCTTGGTACCAAAACCACCCCTTGGGCCACACTCCGGACACTCCTTGCTGTCACAGCAGGTCCTTGCAGGTGGATATTCCATACTTTGGTCCAAGCAATTTCTGCCTTACAATCCTTAAATCCTGCAGGCTCCGGAGAGCCCTGCTGGCCTGTGTTTCCCCTCTTCCCACACCCTTTTTAATTTAAAAATAACTGCACGATACACCGATGAAACCAAATCTGCACCGGTGCAGAGCTGCCCCACGGGGATTTTGGGGTGGAATTTCTTCCCCAGATCCAATGTGTCTCTTTTAGCCATTTTGATGCCTCAGGAATTTGTGAGTCTGTTGGGAATGCGTCAGCCTGGAGAATCCCTCCCTCCCTCCCTTTCTCCATGCTCTGCTCTGGAAGGATGTGGATGAACCATCCCTGGAAGTACTCAAGGCCAGGTTGGATGGGACTTGGAGCACCCTGGGACAGTGGGAGCTGTCCCTGCCCATGGCAGGGGTGGGATGGGATGAGTGTGTGTCAACCTGAAGAAGAATCCAGAGAGACCTTAGAGCCTCTTCCAGTGCCTGAAGGGGCTCCAGGAGAGCTGGAGAGGGACTTGGGACAAGGGCTGGAGGGACAGGACACAGGGAATGGCTTCCCATTGCCAGAGGGGGGGGATGGGTGGGATATTGGGAAAAAATTCCTCCCTATGAGGGTGGGGAGGCCCTGGCACAGGGTGCCCAGGGAAGCTGTGGCTGCTCCTGGATCCCTGGAAGTGTCCAAGGTCAGGCTGGACGGGGCTTGGAGCAGCCAGGGACAGTGGGAGCTGTCCCTGCCCATGGCAGGGGGTGGGATGGGATGAGCTTTCAGCTCACTTCCCACCCAAACTATCCCAGGATTCCCTGATCAGGATTTCCTTATCAACCCCACAGTCCTGCACAGCAGCAGCAGAGAGAACCAAGCACCCATCCAACACCTGCCCCACTTCCAGAGCATTCCCAGAGCAGGTGAGCAGCACCTGCCCAGTTCAAACCAGCACCTGACCTCGAGAGAGCATCTTCCTTGGTGTTTTTTCTTTATTCTTGTCTTTTTCTTCTTTCTCCACCCCATCTTTCGTGGATTTCTCCTCTTCCTTGTCAGAGGGGCAGCTCACGTGCAGCTGGATGATGTCCTGGGATGAAACAAAGGAGGTTGGAGTCCCTCGGACATCCCCTGAGCCACGGCCATGGCTGGAGATGCCGGTGGCTGAGAAAAGCACCACGGGAAGGTCTCAACCAGCTCTTGTGGGAATTTTTTGGCTCCCCAAGGCACAGGAGAGAAGCCATGGATCATGTCTAGCAAAGCATGCATTTCCTGGGCTTCCACACTCCCAAATCCGTCTCATTCTGGGCTTACCTGAGACTCCAGCAGCCCATCCACGAAGGGGCCCGAGGATTCCTCGCACACAGCCAAACTCCTGACCAGTTTAAGCTTTGAGTTAGACTGGAAAAGGTGAAAAAAGAGAGTGGTTACAACACCTCAGCCAAAACACACACTGGAATTCCTGCAGCTGCATTCCCAAGGCACTTGTGCAGCCATTCCCAATTAAACTGCTCAGTAAGAGGGATATTCCCCTCAATATTCAGGGATATACAGTGACTTGGCATCCCTGAACATTGAGTTATTTTATTCCTTCAGCCTTCGAATCAAATTTTAGGTGAGAAGTCCCCTGCCTGAATTCCTGCACTCCCTGACTTCCAGACAGAGCAATTCCAGCCTTTATCCTGTTAGAAAGGAGCACATGGAAATCCCTGTCCTGAACTGCATGTGGCTCCCAGAGACAGGAGCAGCATCCCAAGGCTGGGATCAGGACTCAGCTCAGAATTTGGGATGTCAGCAGAGCTCCTACCTTGGCTCTTTTCCTGGCGTGTCCGTGACTTGATGTTCGCTTCTGCGGAGAGAGAAAAGGGAAGGGAAGAGGCTTAACCTGGAATTCTGCCATTCCTGGGACACAAAAGGGGATCATGGCAGAGACGCTGCTGCTCTGCCTGGAGAGCCACCGAGCCCAGAGATCTCCCCTGCTCCATCCCCAAGTGCCCGGTCAGGCTCTCCCTGCACAGCTCCAGGTCTGCCCACGCAGCTGCGAGCACATCTGGCAGCTGTGAGCACATCTGGCAGCTGTGCCAGCCCACAGCTGGAACGGGAGCAGCATCCAGCAGGCAGCTGAGGGTGGGAAGTGCTTCAAGCTCCACAAGGAGCCACAAGCACAGGTGGTGGGAGAGCAGAGCGGTGGGAACGAGTCCCAGCACCCGCAAATGATGCTTGCACTGAGCTTTTTCTCCTCATTGAAACGAAATCCCAAAACATTCCTGTCCTATTTTTAACTGAAGCGAAGCAATAGTCAAGCAGCATTCCTGAAACCAAGCTCTCCCCGGATGCCTCTGCCTGACATGAAGTCATTAACTCATCCTCGGATCAAAGAAAGGAGTAAGAGGGAGGTGACAGCCCTGGCACCAGAACCTGGGGACGGAGCACGAGTGTCCCCAGGGAATATTTCAGTTATTCCACTCCCAGGCTCAGGGAATGTTTCAATCCCTCTGGTCAGGACAGATCCACCTAGAGAGGCAGGCAGCAGGCTGGGAAAGGCTGCACAGTGTGGAAAAGGGGGCACGGGCTCCAGATCCTTCGGGAAGGGATGAGAAGCAGCAGGTGAGGGCCCAGCTCTCCCTGCCCGCGCTCACCTGAGATTCCTGGCGCACGCTGACCTCCTCCCCCCCGTCCTTCTCCACCTCCTCCTTGCTCGGTGACCTGGATACATATTTGGTTTTGTTCACAGATTCCTCGACCACCTTTTTTTCCGATTCCTTCATAATTTCCAGGGACTCCTGTGCCGTGTTGCTGTTGGACATCTTCAGAGCCCTCCGGCGCAGCGACGGGCACCTGCAGGACAAGGGACAGCACAGGGACGGGGGTCAGGAGTGCACAGAGGTTCTCTCTGGGCACAAACTCCTGCCCGTGCAGGCTGGAACTTCCTTGGAACCCACCTTGTGTGCAGATCCCAAACCCACAAATGCCAAGCACTCGGATCAAGCCCCCCCCACTCATTCTCCGGGTGCAGCCCCAGCTCGAGGGGACCTGGCAGGAGCTCCGTGGTTCTTACCAGGATTTTGGAGCCACCAGGGCTGGACAAAGTCCCTGAGGTAGACAGAGGTCTGGAGGCAGGTAAGTGATGGAGAGAGAGAGAGACTGAGGGTAGCTCTAAACCAGCAAACATCACACAGGTGAAATAAATGCCAGCAACCTGTGCTCTGCCCCAGGGCAAACCACCACCAAAGATCTGCATTTCCCCAAATCCCAGCCCAGTTCTTTTTGGAATCAGTCAAATCTTCAGTGAGAAAATAGCTTGTACCCCAAACATGCTCTGGGAGATAAGGCAACCCTGCTATCTCCTTCTGGTCAGATACCTCAGGATAAGTGGGACTCAAATTACACATGAAGACAAAAATTCCTGATAAAGTTGCATTTAATTGCTTCCCTTTGATTAGCAAGGAGCAGGCAGCCCCCAGAGGCCCTGGAAGCACCTCTGGATTAGAGCGGAGCCTGAGAGGGCAGCGCCTGTGCTTTGGGGTGCTGAGAGCCTCAACCAGGACCCGCTCATCAAATTAAGTGTTAATTCCGAATTGATCACCTGGAATCAAAACATCAGCCCTGCCCCTAGAGCTCATCAGGAACCAGAGTGCCAGGACAAGGGGGAATGGTTTCACATTAGAAAACAGGAGATTTTGATGGGATTTTGGGAAGAAATTCCTCCCTGTGAGGGTGCTGAGGCCCTGGAATGGATTTCCCAGAGAAGCCGTGGCTGCCCCTGGATCCCTGGGAGTGTCCAAGGCCAGGTTGGATGGGGCTTGAGCAACCTGGGACAGTGGGAGGTGTCCCTGCCCACGGCAGGGGCGGCACTGGATGAGCTTTAAGGTCCTTCCCAACCCAAACCATTCCATGATTTTATGATTCCGGTCACTCAGAGCAGGTCTCAGAGTCTGAGCAAGGACTAAAGCAGCTCCACACGGCTGCAGAGGGATGTGGCACCGGGAAACACCTCTGGAGAGACAAATTCCCGAAATGAAAATGAATTTTTTTTTTTCCCTCTGTCCCTACAAACCAAGTTTTGCTGAACCACCACAGGAGCCTAAATCAGAGCAGGGCTCGAACAAAACCCCTCGTACCAGAAAACACACCTGATGTTCAACAACTCATTTTCAATTCCTTTGGCAGAACGTGGCTGAAACAAAGTCAGATCTCACGGAGATTTATCGACTCCTGACTCTGCCCAGGAACAGCTGATATTCCCCGACTATTCCCCTTTAAATTGCGCAGCTGCTGAGCACAAAACGTGTATTTGACATTTATGCAGTTACTGGAACTGCTTCCAGACACAGAAAGCAGGAGAATGCAGGGAACTGCCTCCATTCCATGGATTCTCACGGGGGTTTGTGACAAATTTGCCGAGACATGGAGGGCAGGTGCCCGGGGGTGAGTGGAAAACGCCAAATCCAGTGGGAGACTGGGACAGGACTGACCCAGGGAGGCAGCTTGGCCACCTCAGCTTCCTGCATTCCATTGCCACCTGCTCAGGGCTGGCCACGAGTGAGGCTGCTGCCAGCCCAGAGCCACAGATTGGACAACCAGGAAAGGGGAAAGTTGCTCAACTCAAGGCTAAGCGACACCTCAAGTGGGTGGGAAATATCCCAGAAAATTCGTGGGGAAAAAAGGTGCAGGGAAAGCATCCATCCTGCAGCTGCAAGGGCCTGTCCTCACCCCAGCGGGCTGACACCCCGCAGTGGTGTTCCCAGGGATGCTGCACAGGGGGATGAGCCCCACACGAGGGAATCCCACGCTGCTCCAACAGGAATTAGGTCAGGAAGGGAAAGGGGAACGCTTTGCCCGATGTGCCTCATTCGTGGGAGGGTTGTGCAGGGGGTGAAGGTGCTAAACTCTGCCTCCCCCCACCCCAAAACACTCCACGCTGTAGGAAACTGCTCCAGGCTCATGCCCAGGCCGGGGGCTTCAACATTCCGAGAGGATCTGGAGCAGATTTGGGGAAGGGAGGGAGGAGGCAGCACCGGAACCGCACACACGACACTCAGATAAAGGAGCAGGTTTTGTACAGCTCATTCCCTTTGCACCGCCCACCCTCTAACAAGCTTTTCCCCCCCAAGCCAAACACCTCAGCCAAATTTAAGAAGGATAACAGGATCCTTTCCCATCGTGCCGCAATGTAACACAGGGAATATTATCAGATTTCCCAGAAAAGACAACTCAGAGCCACAGAACTGACATTTATCAGCTGCCCCCTCCTGTTACAGCTTCCGTCCCCGGCAGCCAGCCTCCGGGACATTTCCCTGCGTACAGAATCCAGGGAAGATCTGTGCACTGCTGCTTCCCAGAGGAGGACTCCTCGCGGGATGAATGAATCAGCCCCGCTCCCTCGGGCAGCCGTGGGATGCAGCGAGGGGGTGGCAGACACGAGTGACGGTGACAGACAGGGCTTGCGGAGAGTGTGGAAGTTCAGAGGACTCAGGGGGGTGGGTGGGATTGAGCTGGGCCTTGGGAGAGAGAAAAAAATCACACGGATGCAACACAAAATCCGTGTCAGGAAAGGGAACGGAGCAAAGGCAGGAGAAGGTGGAAGGGAGGAGGTGGGTGAGGTGTCGTTGCTGTTTTGGTTTGGGGATGAGGACTGGAAAAGCAACTGGGCCAGCGACAGCAGTTGACTGGGCATACTGGGAATGCTGGCCAAGGGCCAGGGAGTTGGGACACATTTACATCCTCCTCCTCGCTCCAGAAAGGAACATGGAATTCCACCTCTGCTGCCTTCTTGCCACCCGCAGTTTGCAGCTGCCGAGCCCCGGGAACGCAGCAGCAGCAGCAGCTCCTGGTTGGGCAGGGAATAAAAGCAAGAAAGTTCAGATGGATCCGGCAGCAAATCTGGAAAAGGCAGGAAGCTCCTGCTAAATAAACTCTCTTCCTGGCCTTGTTTCTCAGGGAACAGACCCGCTCCTGAGCTAAATCAGGGTGCAAAGGAGACATATGGCTGCTGGGTGCAGCTGCCCACACACGGCTCCGGTGATGCAGCGGGATGGAGGGATCTGAGGTGGGGATGGAGGGATCNTGGAGCAATGTGAGGCGGGGATGGAGGGGGCTGAGGTGCCTCAGCCTCTCCCTCTCAGGTTTCAGGGCTAAGGAAACAGGTGTTGAAGGAGGGGATTGTCCTGCTCTGCTCTGGGGAAGCCTCACCTCGAGTCCTGTGGGGGCAGCTTTGGGTGCCACAATATAAGAGGGTCTAAAGCTACTGGAGAGCATCCAAAAGAAGGACATGGAGATAGGGAAGGGTCTGGAAGGGCCACACAGGGAGCAGCTGAGGGCACTTGGCTTGTTCATCCCGATCTGCAGCTTCCTCACGAGCACCAACCTCTGCTCTGTGGTGAGCCAGGACTCGAGGGAACGGCTGGAGCTGTGTCAGGGAGGTTTGGGGTGGATCTCAGGGAAAGGTTTTCCCCCAGAGGGTGCTGGGGCACCCAACAGGCTCCCCAGGGAATGGGCATGGCCCCAAGGCTGCCAGAGCTCCAGGATTGTTTGGACAATGCTCTCAGAGATGCACAGGGTGGGATTTTGGGGTGTCTGTGCAGGGTTGGGAATTGGACTCAGTGATCCTTGGGGTCCCTTGCAAATCAGGATATTCCAGGTGGGCTTCACCTTCCCAGCCCCCGCCCAAGCCACAGCCACGGGAAGCAGTGGCAGCACCGCAGCATTCCCACCTGGCTTCCAAGACAAGACTCCTGCCTCCCTTCCCTCCATCTCCCTCGGTGATTAACCAGCTCTGCCCCGGCTTTCCCAGACTCGCTCCACGGGACACTCAACAGGGCCGTGTCCCCGCGGCGGGGCTGGGACGGAACGGCCTTTACGGTCCCTCCCAGCCCAAATCATTCCACGATCTCCCCACCGTCCCCCTGCGGCGGTGTTTGGGGGGCAGCGGCACCCACCGCCCACCGCCCATCCCCGCCCTCCCGCCGGGTACCAGTGATGCTCCGGCGAGCAATTCGCTCATTGGCTGCCCGGCAGCCAATGGGAAGCCGAGCTCCATGGCAACGGGCCCTGTCGCCAGGAGCAACGGGGCGGGGGTGACTCAGGTCCCCCCTCCCCGGCGCGGCACGGGCTGCGGAAAAGGCTTCGCACAGGGAAAAGTGGAGGCGGCGGGGTGGGGAGGGGGCTGCCTCTCCGGGCACGGAGCCCCCCTCGGGTTCTGCCGGGCCTTCTCCGTGAGCAGGGATTGTCCCAGTGGTTCCTCCTCGGCCAGGGAAGAGCGGCTGGGACAATCCTGGCGAGCAGGGGCAGCTGCCAGGTGCAACAAGAGGCCGGGAGGGAAGGGTTTGTTAACAGGACTAAAGCTCCCGAAATATCTCCATCCTGGGCTCCACAAGCAGCCCAGGAAAAGTCTGCAGGCTCGGCTGGGATTCCGACAGGTAAAGAGCCTTTGGAGCTCACTCCCCTTCCCTCCTGCTGGAGAAAGCAGCTCCCAGTCAGGTAACAGCTCCCACTGGGACAAGCACCTGGTTCAGTGAGAAACCCCAAAACCAGCAACACTCATAAACTCCAACTTCAAAGCCACCTCTCCTGAATTCTCTCCTTATTCCTTATTATCTGCTGGAGAGGGATTTAATTCCTCCCTACCTTACAGTTCCTACAAAACCCAGCAAAACTCCCCACAGGAGGCCGGACGTCTTTGCCTGCACAGTCCCCGTGCTTAGTCATTGCTTTGAATCCTAATCTCCACCCCCACATGACATCAAATTCTGAAATTCTGATGCAGATGGAAGGGTTTGACTCCAGGTGAAAAGGGGGGAAATAACCTTATATGAACAAGGAGACAGGAAATGCAGGTGAGTCCGAGTGAATTCTGGAGAATCAGGAGGTTTCCTTGTGGAAAAACATCTCAAAGCACAACGTAATTTCAGGGAGAATAAAATACTCTGATATTTTGGTACCTCCCTCCATCAAGGCAAGGACTAAACACAGGAGAGGTGTCAGCTTCCAGGAGTATTCCAGGAGTGTGACCGGTATCAGGACTGCCAAAATCATTTCCATGGGATACACGGGAATCACATAAAGGTGTATAAAATTTTTATAAACATCTATATTTCATCTTTTAGGAAGAAATTCCTCCCTGTGAGGGTGGGGAGGCCCTGGCACAGGGTGCCCAGAGAAGCTGTGGCTGCCCCTGGATCCCTGGCAGTGTCCAAGGCCAGGTTGGAGCAGCCTGGTTTAGTGGAAGGGGGTGGAACAAGACAAGCTTTAAGGTCCCTTCCCACCCAAACCATTCCATGATTCCATATTCGGGTCCTTTCTTTCACTTTCCTCACCTTTCAGGCCCTCTCACCTGGGCACACCTGAGCCACAGCCCCAGCTGCTCTTTACTGCTCTCCAGGACTTCTGGGTACAAAAATCTCTTAAATACTCTGACCTAGACGGGAAAACTTCACTTAAACCTGATTTCCATGTGAGGAAAAGGAAACACAGAGAATTTCTGCTCCAATTATCCTGTGCCACAGCTCCCAGACACTGACAGGTTAACAGTGGGAGAAAGGAACCTACTGCACAAACACCTCAGGAATTAAACAGTCCTAAAGAACATTTCCCTAAGGAAAGTGGGATTAAACAGCTTTAATTCCAAGTTGTCCAAGCCTGGAGCTCCCAGCATCAAGGGCCACTCTCAGCTCTGCCCTCCCCTCAGGTAGGAAAAGGGACATTATTGGTTTGATGTTAAAAAGAAAGGAAACGGTGATCCTGCTGTTCTCTTTTCCTTTGATTTTTGGGAGCTGTTTTAGGCTGAGCAATAACCTCCTCACCCCTCGTTCACAAAATCTGGGGGAGGAAAAAACCCGAAACAGCTAAAAAGTGAAGGATCATCAGTGACAACAGCCCTGGAGAACGAAGGGCTTCCTGGAGAAGGAAGTGCTGCTCCCAACGCAGCACTGAAGCTTTGTGGACAGTTCCCGAGGGTTCCTGGGCAGAACTACGGGAGGGAGGAAAGAAATCCAGGATGAGAATCCCCTGTCAGAGCTCCCTGCTCCCATTTCACACCACTTCCCACTTCCTCATCACGAGCTATTCCTGTGTTCATCCGAAGAGCAGGGAACTGCTCCGGTGACGTCAAAGCAGTTTCCCAGCAACAATTAATGAGGGCTGTCCACCACAGGGGTTTCCTGAAAAGCGAGCAAGGAATTATCCACCTACTTCCCACAGTGTCAGGATGCAATAGGACAGCACCGAACAGGGATTTCTGTTAACCCTTCCATGGCTCAGCGGAAATCCCTGGGACAGCTCCCACCACTCTTTGGGAGAACCCCAAGCAGAATTCCTTCCACCTGAGCCCATCTGTAACAAGGCACCTGTGCTGCAGGTACCAACCAGGCTCAGGAAAAGATGGAAAACAGCTCTTCTCCTGCTGGCACCTGCTCCTGTGCCGAGCCTGCGCCAGCAGGAGCATCGGCATTAAAAACTGGGATGAGGGAACAAGGAATTCCTCACCTTCCCGAGCTGACCTGGCTGGCAAAGCACATCCCCAAACTTTGTTTTTCAAACCCAAACCTCCACAGGAGGAAGGCACGAGGCAGGAATGTCATCTGTATCCCTCCTCCTGCTCTCCAGCTGCTGCTCCCGCTTTTCCCCACGCTAGCAGGGGACACAGAGCCACTTGAGACACTGGATGTTCTCCAGGTGGGACCCAGAGATGGATTTGAACATAGAAAAAAAAAGGGGAAATAATGATTCAAAGAAAAAAATCAATCTCATCTGTTGGCTGCCAGCAGCAGAAGTTGGGATCGAGTGTGAAGTCTGAGGAGACTGAGGAGCAGGTAGAGAGATCCCGAGATCCCAAAGTACAGTAACCACACCTCAATCCCAAGAAAACCAGCTCCCAGCACTAAATCCGGAATGAAGAGAGCATAACTTCTTGGGTGTGAGGCAGAACTGGACGGCGGACATGTGTGAGGAGGGGGAAAAGTCAACTCAACCTCCTGATTCCACTAAACCCAACTCAGTGAGAGGTCTAAATCAATTTAAAAATGGGCTTAATGTATCAGTGAACACAAGCACCGTCCTGCAGAACACCAAATTGCATAAGCCACCCCGAAAACGTCACATGGCACACAGCCAAACGAGTAGCCAACACTCCCCGTCAACTAGCCAGCTCCAAACAAGGCAATCCATTAAAATATAACCCAGCGAAAGAGCTGGGAAGGTTCTGTCTTTGCAAAACAACAGGAACTACCCAGCAGCAAGCTGCAGACACTCGGAGCACAAGGAGATTCCATGATGCCGTCAGGGGAACTCCTTAATGACATGGCAGAGCACAGGATGCCGGCCGGGGATTCCCTCTCTCCGTAGGTGCATCCCCGGCAGCACAAAAGGAGGGAGAGGAGAGCTCCTCTCACGTTCCCAAGTCCTGACTGGGATCCCAGAGCCACATATTCCTTTAGTCCAGCTCCATTTTAAATTAACCCCATCCAGCAGCAGAAATCCTGGCACTTCCCAGCGGGAGAGGGACGCTGCCAGGTCCCCCATCCCTGAAATATTCGCCCACATTCACGCTGCATTTTGCACCGGGGAGGGGGAAAAGAAAAGTCTGATCAATCTTTCTTTTTCTCAAGCCCCAAATAATTAAAACCTCATTCTAAAAATAAACTCACCGTGCTGGTTCTGCACTCTGAGCACGTCAGCTGTTTCCCAATTTCAACGGAGACTCCATGGCCACGACCAGTTCAAGAGGAATTCTGCCAGGATAACATCGCTCCCGGGAAGCCCCCGCCACCTCTCCCGAATAAAACACTCGCGATCTTTGCGGCTGCTCCGGCGAGCTCGGGGCTCTGACAAGCGGCTCGGCAGCGGAGCAGATCCCAGCTGTTCCCAGGGATGTCAGCACAGCTCTGCCAATAGCCACATCCACACCCCCCTCCTGCTCTCCCGCAAATCTTCAATGGAGCTGCCTCCGCGCAGCCCGAGACGCCGTTAAAGACGCAGCATCCGTCCCCCGCCAGCCCCAGAGCCACACGGAAGGGACCTGGGGGTCCCACTGGATGAGGGGTTGGGTGTGAGTCAGCAGCGTGTGTCCTGGAGCCAGGAGGGTCACCAGATCCTGGGGGCATCGGCTCCAGCATCGCTGGACAGTGAGGGAGGGGATCGCCCCACTCTGCTCTGGGCTGGGGCAGCCTCACCTCCAGCCCTGGCGGCAGTTTGGGCACCACGATATGAACAAGATCTAAAAATATTGGAGAGTGTTCAAAGGAGGGACACGGGAATGGGAAAGGTCTGGAGGAGTCGCACAAGGAGCAGCTGAGGCCACTTGGCTTGTTCAGCTGGAGAAGACGAAACTGAGGGGAGACTCCTCGGGGGCTGCAGCTTCATATGAGGGGCAGCTCCAATCTCTGCTCTGGGGATCAGGGACAGGACCCCAGGGAACGGCTGGAGCTGTGTCAGGTTGGATATCACGGAAAGGTTCTTGCCCCAGAGGGTGCTGGGCACTGCCCAGGCTCCCCAGGGAATGGGCACGGCCCCGAGGCTGCCAGAGCTCCGGGAGCGTTTGGACACCGCTCTCAGGGATGCCCAGGGTGGGATTTTGGGGTGTCTGTGCAGGGCCGGGAGTCGGGATCGATGATCCTTGGGGACCCCTTCCAACTCAGGGTATTCCACGATTCCATAAAAGAAGGGATGGCAGATACCACCCAAGGCATCAGCAGCCTCCAGGAGGATTTACATGCACGGACAACACCCAACACAACACCCCACACGTGCCCAGGTGGGTCACAGTCGGCCTTGCTCCACGCCTCTCACTGCTGCCATGACTCTTCTGAGGGGTCACTTTGTTAATGGTTTCATTTTAATTCAGTTATTTCTTTTTCTTGTTCATTTATTGGTGATTAAATACGGAGAGGCAGAAAACAAGAAATGCAAATGGCCTCAGAGAAGTTTGAAACCTTTCACTTGCTTAAATTTTCCCCAGAAAGGGGTTTTCCACCCCAGACCTGGCGATTCTGCGGGCACAGAGGCTGCAATCAAGTCTGCTCTCCACATCCCATGGATGGAAAATGGGAGAGAAAGGAATTATGAGGGATACGAAGACAAAAGTCACCTGCAATGCTATTCCAGTATTGTCAAAGGTCTCAATTCATCAACCCACACCTTGGAATGCAAAGGCTCCAGGGATGTTGTACACGATTTTCCCACCAAAAAGTGCAAGGAAGACGATCCAAAGGATCCGAGTTCCTTTTATGTTTCTCATTTCCGGCCTCTTCGAGTTTTTTTCCCTCTCAATTCTGCAAAGAACTTTTACAATGAAGGTACCTGGACAAGAAAACCAAACCACGACCTCATGGGCTGTTTGAGAAACGGGCACTGGGGTCTGAGCAGGGGGAGGAGGATGAGGGGCTTCAACTGAGCTCAGTCTATGGAGGATGAGGGGCTTCAGGTGAGCTCAGTCTAAGGAGGATGAGAGGCTTCAACTGAGCTCAGCCTAAGGAGGATGAGGGGCTTCAGGTGAGCTCAGCCTAAGGAGGATGAGAGGCTTCAACTGAGCTCAGTCTAAGGAGGATGAGGGGCTTCAGCTGAGCTCAGTCTAAGGAGGTAGAGGGGCTTCAGGTGAGCTCAGTCTAAGGAGGAAGAGGGGCTTCAGCTGAGCTCAGTCTAAGGAGGTAGAGGGGCTTCAGCTGAGCTCAGTCTAAGGAGGTAGAGGGGCTTCCACTGAGCTCAGTCTAAGGAGGATGAGGGGCTTCAGGTGAGCTCAGGGTGAAGAGGATGAGGGGCTTCAGGTGAGCTCAGGGTGAAGAGGATGAGGGGCTTCCACTGAGCTCAGTGTAAGGAGGACGAGGGGCCTCAGCTGAGCTCAGCCTAAGGAGGACGAGGGGCTCCAGCTGAGCTCAGGTTCTGCTGCTGCTCAGGAGCTCCAGAGGCAGCGGCTGCGGCTGTAGCAGCCCTGGGGGTGCTCAGCAGGAGCCGGGCTGGAGCCGTGGCCAGCAGGGCGTGCTCAGAGTGACTCCCTGTGGCAGCCCCACCAGCAGGACCCAGGGATCAGCCCAACAGCTCAGCACCAGTTTCTACCCCTTTTTAACTCGTCTCTTTGGGGGCTGATTATTCCTGGCACCCAGGAACAGGCCCTGGAGGGTGAAACCTGGAGTTCTGAGCCCTGAAGAGGCTCCTGGAGATACTTTGCAAGTGAAGAAGTGACAGAAAGGGGCGGAGGAAGCATTCCCAGGGCAAGGATCACTGCTCCACACAGAGCCTTCGAATTCCCCCAAACCCAGTGAAGCCAACAGCTTCATCTTGCTAAGGAGCATCCTCTGGTCGGAGGCAGCCTCAGGATCATGAAGGATGGGTGCTGGAGCCTCAGGATCGTTAAGGATGGGTGCTGGAGCCTCAGGATTGTTAAGGATGGGTGCTGGAGCCTCAGGATCATGAACGGTGGGTGCTGGAGCCCTGCAGTGGCAGGATCAGTGCTGGACAAGGAGAAAACTTGGAATGCTGCTCTCCCCTTCTTCCAGATCTCCCTGTTTTCAAAGAATGTCCCATCGGTTTGGACTCTCTGTGGAGGCCCCACTGTCTGTAGCTGAAGGAGGAACAAAAGCAGCTCCGTGAGAGCCTGTAGACCTGAGCTCTTGGCATTTGGGCCAGGTGGATCAGCAGATTTTGGAACGTGAAAGCCCCAGACAGCACAGGTGCAGCCTCCTGCAAGCTCATCCAGCTCTTCCCAAAATCCCCGTCCATCACTGCGAGCCAGCAGCGTTTCATCCTCACGGAGCACAGCGCGTGTGAGAGGATTTCCTGAGCTGCATCCCTCTCCTTACAGGGGAGACGGCAAATCCCGCATGGAAGGAGGAAGAGGAGGAGGAGGAAGAGTGAATTCAGCCCCAGCAGCCTGGACAAAGCCCCACGGAGCAGATTCCTGCCTTCCACACCGAGAGCCCTCGGCTCTGGAATCGCAGCCACACAGAGAAACTGGGTCAGGGGAAGCGGGGACGGGGAAGATGCAGCAGCTCCAGGTACTGCCGGTGCTCCCGGCCGGCAAGGAATCTGCCAGTGCCCAACGGTCACCGCGAGGAGGAAACAAAGGGAAAAGCAACAAGAAATTTCCTCCTTCCCTGGGTGAGCCCAGGCTCTGTCTGCCAGCCCAGCTTCCACGGACAGGAGTCAATCAGGAGGTGGATAAATTCCACTGGAAGTGGGAAAAGTCAGCACTTGTGACACTAAACCAGTGGGGTGGCACTGGTGCAAGTCCCCACCAGCAGCCAGGACTGGGATCTCCCAGAGACAGACAGCGGCTGGGAAGGGGGAAGAGCTTTGCCAAGGGAATTCCACGCGTCCATGAGCACAGAACTCCCTGTCCCCTTGGAAAGGGGGAAAGCCCCAAGTCTGGGACAGGCTCACGTCTCGCTCCTGTCAACCTCAGCCCCCACAGCACCATGTGGACGAGGGAGAGGAAAATCCCCAAGGAGCTGGAGCACAGATATTCTTTGGGATGGACCTGACCTTGCTCAAGATCCAGCAGCAGCCATTCCCAGCGTTAATTACTGGAATGCACAGGTAGAACCACGCTCCAGACAGCAGCTGCTTCCAAGGACACGAGGAGCACATGGACTGCGGGGAGGAGCTGGAGATGGAGAGGCTGCCTGGTGTGACTCAACGTCAGGTGCTGCCAGGTACCCGCCAGCATCCGAGCACAGGGATCAGCGAGGACACAAACACTTGGACAGACACCACGGAACCACACGGAGAGTCAAGGACCTTCCCAAGTCCTCCATGCCCACAGTCTGATCCCGTGTTTTCCTCGGCACGTGCGCGGAGGTGACGCTTCCCGGGCTGGAAGCGTTCTCCAGGCAGTGCAAAGAATTTTAATTCCGCTTTCTATTTTTAAAAAGGGCCTTTCCGTTCAAACCTGGCTCGGCTGCGGATGCATTATCACGGCAACCACTCCCTCTCTGTCTGTCCCAGCATCAAACACCTGGAGATCCGGAGGGTCTGGGCCTGGCCTGTGACCCCCCTGACCCCTCCAGCCCCTGTCCGAGCCGGGCCCGGCGTGGTTTGACATGAACCAAATCTGTCAATGGCTCAAGACAGACACGTGGGCAGCGCCGAGCAGGGAAAACGTAGCACGCTCCATTCAGCTCCAATCCCTGATAAATAATTCAGGAAGAGAAATGCCGCAATACAGAGCCCAGCAAGATTTAAAAATAGACCATGCGCCGTTCCGGAGGAACGGAGGGAAGGAGAGGGGTGACAGGAACTGGAGCACGAGGGGTGCCAGCAGCTCCACACCCCCAGCCCAGCACAGGTGTTCATGTTCCCTTTTAGCTGGGAATTTAACCCAACTATCGTTCACACAGCAGCAGCATTCCGGGCTGGATCCTGTCCTGGATCGGAGCCCTGCAAAGAGGCAGAGTCCCAAAAACGAGCCCCAGCAGGAGGAAGGATGTGGGTGGGTACTACCCCAAATCCAGCTGCCAGCAACCCAGGCACTTCCATTCATCACCCGTGACAGCAGCTGCTGGACAACTGTCCCAACAGTTACACCCCAAATTATATCTAAATATAGATAACTCACAAAAATACGTAAATATACAATTTATCCATCAAAACCATACAAATATCATCACACAAACACCACTCCCAGTCAGGCAACAAGTGGAAAACTCTTGTCTCAGGATTCCATCACCCTTCCCGCATCTTAAAAAAAACCCAAACCAACCTAACTTCGTGCTACCCTTAAATATCCAACTCTCTGAACAGTGTAGGTGTCACCTGGATTTTCGTGGTGGGAATTAGAACACAGAAAGGATGTAGGAAGATCATTACCAGCTCCTTCCACCTGTACAAAACACTTCCCATTCTCTATTCATTATTAATTAGCCCCAGTCAGAGGTACAGCCCCTTTATCCCACTTTGCCACTGGGATGCTCTAAAGGGAAAAATGGGCTTTCCAGGTTTTGCAGGAATACTTTGCCAGATGGCTGCGTTCTCCCCTCCTCTCTCAGCTTCAAAAATAGCTCCAGAAAGACATGGATTTGTCCCTGCTTCCTCGTGAACAACGATCCCCGCTTCCCAAGGACTTGTGAGGTGGGAAACTGCCACTAATAAGAAAATACAGAGTGAGTTTTTCTAAGGAAAAATAAAATTGTATGATGTTTCGGTGATTAAAAACTTAATAATTCTGGACTCAGAGGCTTTCCATAAATATTTTGGAGTTTTCCCAACAAATATGAAAATAAATATAGGGAAGACATGGCAGCAGCTACTGTGAGGAGACTCTGACAGGACATCAAAACTCCCAAAAAAGCTGCTGGTCAGTGAGGAGATGGAGGAGAAGCTCCCAACGCTCCCACTAGTGGCAAGTCAAGACTCCTGCGATCCAGAATCCATCCACAGAAGCTGGGAATACCCATAAGGATGACAGGGGGTTGGAATGAGACGAGGTTTAAGGTCCCTCTCAACCCAAACCATCCTGGGATTCCAAAATTCCCTGGTAAAAGGGAGTTGCTCTCACCAGCCCAGCAAATCTGTTGCTGAACCCTCCCAGTCACATCCCAGTGGGAACTGAGGATTTTTTCCTTGTTCGGGGAAGCTTTGAGCTGTTGGGATCACACTCGGTGTGAGGGGTTCGTGTCCATCCAGGCAGTGCCAAGGACACCAGCTGCTTCCCTAAATCCCACGTCCCTGTTCGAAGCCAACCTGGGGGAGAGCTGGGAAAAGAAAACCCCAAAATTTTGGGATCCAGACCTCTTTAAAGGGAGACAGCAGGCTGAGGCTGGAGCAACCAAGCCAGTCACAGAGGCAGGACACAAACACCTCAGCATTCCCCACATTCCGGATCTTCCTTTTCCATGCTCCCCACTTTCCCCCCATCCAGGGTCAAATCCCAGCACCACCGGCCTCAAAGCTCAGGGTTGTTTGAACACAGGGAAGCAGGCAGGATGGGATCCTACCGGGAAGGACACAAACACCTCAGCATTCCCCACATTCCGGATCTTCCTTTTCCATGCTCCCCACTTTCCCCCCATCCAGGGTCAAATCCCAGCAGGAGTGGGCTCAAAGCTCCTGATCGTTTGGACACAGGGAAGCAAGCAGCACAGGATTCCGTTTCCTCATGGAATTTCCTGCCTGAAGCCTCCCCAGAGAGGTCAGCTTCCAGGATAACACCTTCCCAAACAAAGCGGATTTTGTGTCTAAACTCAGCTCAGGAGAAATTAATTCCTCAAAGAAAAAATATGTCAAAGCAAGAGCAAAATTTTAAAAACTTCATTAAAAAAAAAACCCTAAACGAGCTGCTCTGACGAGTGGGCTGGGCCTGCCCACACTCAATCATCCCCGAAATTCTCCGGGAAGCAGAGGTGACTCAGCCTGCGGCACACACAGACAGCTCGTGCTCCCGATCCGGGATGGAGCTGCCCTTCCCAGGAACCCCTGGATCCGCACGCGCCCCATCCCGGAGCTCGTGCCGGGGAATCCCGGTGCTGACGGGCACGAGGGAGGCCCCGGCTGCAATCCAGGGAGGGATGGATCCCAGCTGGAGCTGTGGGATTCGAGGGAAGGCGCAAGGAAAGATGGAGGAGAGCTGGAGGGGAGGGAAACTCCCTCAGGTCCTTGACTGCGTTTGAGCTCAACAAGGCCAAGTGTTGGGTCCTGCATTTGGGTCACGACAACCCCGTGGAACACTCCAGGCTGGGGGAAGAGGGGCTGGAAAGCTGGGAAAGGCCCTGGGGGTGCTGTGCCAGCGGCTGGACACGAGCCCAGGTGCGCCCAGATGTCCCCAGGATGGCACCTGGGCTGTGCCAGCCCCAGGGCAGGGGTTGTCCCCCTGTGCTGGCACTGCCGAGGCCCCTCCAGGGCTGGGTCCAGTTCTGGGCCCTCACGGCCACCGAGACATCGAGGGGCCGGAGCGCGGCCAGAGCTGGGGAAGGGCCGGAGCAGCGGGAGAAGGGTCTGGAGAACTCCTGAGGGAGCTGGGAAAGGAGCTCGGCCTGGAGAAAAGGAGGCTCAGGAGGGACCTTTCCACCCCACAACTCCCTGACGGGAGAGCGGAGCCGGGTGGGGCCGGGCTCTGCTCCCAGGGAACAGCAGGATGAGAGGAAACGGCCTCAGAATCCTCCAGGAGAGGTTCAGGATGGACATGAGCAGGAATATTACATGGAAAGAGTGGTCAAGCACTGTCAGGTTGTCAAGCACCATCAGGTCTGCCGCTTGTTCCACAGAATCATGGAATCCCTGATGTTGGAAAAGAGCTGCAAGAGCATCGAGTCCAACCTGGGACCGATCCCCACCGGAGCCCTGAGTGCTACGTCCAGTCATTCCCTGGACACCTCCAGGGATGGGCACTCCACCACCTCCCTGGGCAGCCCCTTCCAACGCCTGACAACTCTTCCCATGGAAAAATTCCTCCTGATGTCCAACCTGACCCTCCCCTGGTGCAGCCTGAGGCCGTTTCCCCTTGTCCTGGTGTTCCCTGGGAGCAGAACCCGACCCTCCCCAGCTGCCTCCTCCTATCAGGGAGCTGTGCAGAGCCAAAAGGGCCCCCCTGAGCCTCCTCTTCTCCAGGCTGAGCCCCCCCAGCTCCCTCAGGAGTTCTCCAGACCCTTCCCTGCTGCTCCAGCCCCTCCTCAGGCTCCACTCTCCTTTTCCAGACACACTCCAGGCACCTGGAGGTCTCTGACCTCTCCAAGTCTTTACCAAACACAAACAGGCACTTGCAAAACCCATCCTTAAAAAAAAGATTCAGACCAAGGTAGGAGCTGAATCCACCTGTCCCACGCGTTTGTTTCCTCCCAACATCCCCTTCCCTGCCAGGGCACAGAGACACCAACATCTCCCCCTGTTTATTGCCTTGAGGAATGAATCCGCTGGGAGTTCTGCCCCTGCAGCCACGGTGAGAGGCTCAGGACCATCTCAAGAGGCATTAAATCACTTTAACATGGGCTTCGACCTCTGCTGGAGCCTTTGGATCCAGCCACAAATGGATATTTGGGAAGAATTTAAAGCCAGGAAAGTGCCTTGGCACAGGAAGGCAGGGGAAGCACCAGAGGCCCCAAATATTGGCAAGATCAGTTTATTGAGTTTCTCTTCAGCCAAAAAAAAAGCCCTCTGAAAAGTCCTCAAGGTGCCAAGCTGTGTTCCCTGCCTCCGGCAGCACCTCCTGCTCCAAATTACTTGGGAATAACACTGAGTGACCCAAACCTGCTGCACCGGAGTGATTCAGGTGGGAGAGGAGCTCCCAGAGCTGCTCCGAAAGTTCGGACACAAATCCCTCCGTGGTGCCTCTGGGGCAGCCACCTCCTCCTCGAAAACAACTGAAAAATAATCAATTTATTAAAGCGAGCGCTGATCTGGCTCTAATTTAATATTAAATGAGATAACGAGGTGAAGTGAACTGCAGAGGTGCAGAGAGAGGCACGGAGAGCGGGGCTGGGAGCGGTGTTTGCTGAGAGGGGTGGTTTAGGCACCTCAAAGGGGTGGTTTAGGCACCTTCCCCCCAAAATCAGGAGTTGGGAATAGCAGCACTGCCACGACCTTAAATTTAGCAACACAAATGGCATCACTGCTATAAGGGGAACTCGATTCCAACGGGGGATCCGGTGTCACAGCCAGCACCAGGGGTCCTGCGGAACAGCTGGAAGGAGGGACTGGACATGGATCTTCTCCGCTGCTCCGAGGCAGCGCTGAGCCAGAGGGGCTGCTTCTCCCTCAGGAATTCATCCAGCAGCACAGCAGTTTCCTGCCCCTTTAGGTCAGCTCACCAGGCCCCTCTCATCAGGGAATCCTGGAATGGTTCAGGTTGGAAGGGACCTTAAAGCTCACCCAGTTCCATGCCACGTTCCACTATCCCAGCTCCAAGGTCTGTCCAGCCTGGCCTTGGACACTTCCAGGGATCTGGCATTCCTTCCAACCCCTCTCTTCCAGCCAGGTCAGACAACCAGTGACAAGTACCAGGAACAAACAGTTCCTGTGAGACTGAGCAGTGCTGCCCTTTCTCCCAACACTCCCCACTCCAGGAATCAGCAGAATCCCAAATCCTCAGCCCACAGTTTCCCAGGCACTGGGATTGCAGCTGTGTGGAATTCCCACTCTGGTTTGCTGCATGTTCAGCAAATGTGGCCAAAAATCCACCTTGTTCCTCCCAACACCTTTCATCAGCGCTGCGGAATCACCGAAGTATTCCAGGAGCAGTGCTGATGGAAAAGCTCCTGGATCCCTGAGCTGATCCATGCCGGCGTTAAGAGGATCCCTACAGCAACAGGTCACTGGGATTAGGCAGAGGTAAATCAGCCCCCAGGATTAGGAACCACCACAGGGAGCTCTCAGGCAAGGGGAGGGAGGTGGGGCCCCCGCCAGGTTTGAGCCAAACTGGAAGCCAGGAATTTTAAATTCCCCAAGAGCGAAGTGTTCGGGAATGAACAGCGAGGATTCTGGTGATGTTCCTTCCCCCAGCCCACCGGCTACATCTGTTTCCATCAGAAGCTCAGAAGCACAAACTGCTACCAGCCCATTTCAAACAGACCTGAGGACGCTTTAATTAACATTTTAATTAACAGCAACTCACCTATGACACCTCCTGCCAGGAGACAGAAGCAACTCTGACCCTCAGCCCAAATTCCTACAGGTACCAAAAACAAAACCCTGGGAGGATTTAAACGGTCTCAGGGCCGGGAACACCGAAAAAGAAGCAACAAAACCACCTTTCCACGTATCCCATCAGCACAGACCCTCCGGACCCCTCCAAACCAGCACCTTCCCACCTGCTGGGAGATCCCAGGACTGGGAATCATTTCCAGGAAACGCATTTCAAGGCAAAGACGTTGCCCATGAGGACACGAGAACATCCCCTGGAGGGCCCCGGGCTCCTCTCCCACCTGTGGCTCTCGGCCTTCCCAGCTCCGTGCGAGCCGAGCCCGGGCACTGCCGGCTCTCAGCGGGATCACCGCGTCGCCAGCGCCGGGAGCTCCGGCTCCACGTGCTCCGCCAACGTGCCCGGGGAAGCGGCTCCATGAGACTGCTCCGAGCAGCGGCACCGAGAGGCCCGGAGACCCCGCCGGGAGCCGCACCGAGCGACCCCCGAGAGGGGCAGCGCAGGAGCCGGACCCCGAGAACGGCAGCCCCGGAGCCCGCACCGAGAGGGGCAGCCCGGGAGCCGCAGCGAGAGACCCCCGAGAGGGGAGACCAGGAAGCGACCCCCGAGAGGGGCGGCCCCGGGCCGGACCCCGCAGCGAGCGACCCCCGAGAGGGGCGGCCCCGGGCCGGGAACCACCCACGGGAGCGCCCCGGCGGGAGCAGCCCCGGGACACGCCGCCCCCGCGGGGGAAGGACGGGGGACACCGTGGGAGGGTCCCCGCGGCGGCC